>CM061142.1:568976956-569545023 GCA_030789695.1 Scilla litardierei
CGGGAGCACTAAGCTCGCAACGATAACTCCCAATGTCTCATCCTGCCGCTCCCGCGCGCTAGGATTCGGCGTCTACGCTAAGGGTGTGAGCTGTGGCTAGGGAGTCAACCGTCAAGTTTATTCCCCCTTGGCCCAACGGTCAAAGGCGGTCTTTTTCCCGCCGATGACAATAAAACACCCCGCGTAACCGTTAGATTCCTAATCCCTATCGATTTCCTAACCCTATGGACGCATCGGGGAGAACCCACGAAGGGGTTTCCACCAAAATCCCAGATTCGGGAACTACTCACACATATTTAGTAAAAAGCGATCTAAACAGAAATCGACCGTAAAAATCATGATCAGACAATAGAAATGCAATGGTAGTAAAGCAATTAAGATAATACTAAAGTTTGACAAAGATATGAAAACTTACAAAAACTGAGAAATTACAGCCGTCACAAAATGAAGAAAACAATAAAAAATAACCAACCCTCGTTTCTGGAAAACCTAGGGCTTTATATATAGAAAATGATTTCACCCGATCGGTTGACAAGTCAACCGATCGGGTGACCTGCTTCACTCAATTACAGTGCAATGTGGGACTTCACCCGGTCATCCTCACCCGGTCGGTTGACATATGGATGCGACCGGTTGGATCTTGCTGCCGTCGGGTGAGGAGGCCGGTTGAGCTGACCGTGTCTTGGCTCTGGAGATTCGGCTACAGATGAACCGATCAGGTGAAGTCACCCGATCTGTTGGAAATCACAATAAAAATCCAGAGACTTTGGGCTTTTGAACCGGCCTGCGAACCGACCGGGTGACTTCTTGTGAGCTCCAAGCTGCGTCCGGGTGGTGCACGCGTGCATCACCCGATCGGTTGAAGATGACCAACCGATCGGGTGAGGGGCTGAAAGATGATATCATCGTCGTTTGACCCCCTGGATCACGCGTGACTCCTCCCGTTGCTCCGGGGACTTGCGATATCATCGTTTTATGCCCCCAATACCAGTAAACTCCTGCAAAATGCGGAAAACACGGAAAAGTGAAAGAAAACAAGAAAACACGAGAAAACGAATATAAGACGGTGGTAAATAACGGAAAAACACGGAAGAAAATGTGTGCAAATATATGAAATATAAACGCACGTCAAAATCCCCCGAGCTGAACTCTTCCTCGTCCTCGAGGAAGACGAGTGAGAGTAGGAGCTCGGAGAGAGAAAATAGAGAGAAAGAGAGAAAAAGAAAACTCTAAATCCTAGATCGTCCGTCAGGGCCAACAAAATCAAAAATGACACACCAAGCAAGCAAACGCCAAATCACATCACTAAACCAAGGAATACGAGTCCAGACAAGTGCCGAGGGCCCACGCGGTGAAGCGCGAGTGAGTGTGGCCGTGTGCTAGCAGATGGTGTTACTATCTACGATGTGCGATAAAGCTCGATATACACAAATCCAGGAAATGACCCAAATATCGATTCGAATTGAATAAAGTGGTGAATATAAGTAGTTCAAGCATGCATGAGAATAGAGAGAGAATCGAAACATAGTATGCGTCAGGGACTCCACAACTAGGGTTAAGGAAATCACCACACTATAGCCTAGATAATAGCTAAAAAGTTCCTAAGCCAAGTGTTTTCGAAAACGATGGGGGTTGAGATGATGTGGAGAAGAACGCTCGGTGCAAATTCTCGCCTTCCCTTTATTCTCGGCAAGTAGGGGAAATATTTTTTTGGGTTGTGGGTATTTGTATATTTTTTTTGGCTTTTTTTGGCTATACAATATATATTTTTTTCTTTTCTTTTTGGGTTTTTCTTTTCTTTTCTCCCTTTTTTGGAATTTTTGGATATTGGGATATATACAAGTGTACTCTCCCAAGTGGGAGAACAGTACACGACGAGGGGATTTGCACCAAGTAAAACAAAAGAGAAATCGGAGTCTAAACACTTGGGCAAAGGAAACTATTCTCGCTAATTAGAGCATGGGCTAAGTGGGTTATCCTAGTCCTTAATTGTGGAATCCCGACACATGCGAAATGAAGTACACGATATACATAAAGCACGCAGAAGCAGACAGGAGAAATAAATACCGCATATTCAAATCGAAATATGATAATCTAGGGGTCATTCCTGGACAGGTATATAAAGTAAAATCACAAAGTAGAAGTACACCACACAGCTAAGCACGACACATGACTCACAAAAAGCTAAGTGGACCCACGATACATGAAATGCAAGAGGACTCGATATCCTAGGGTTAGTGAGTGTGATTATCGATGCTATGCTAGGCGTGTGTGATTTTGTGGCAATTCATCATAGTGTTCATCTATAGGAGAAAGAGATAAAAAGAAGAAAAGAAAAAGAAAAAAGAAAAAGATGGAGAAAAATGACTCAAAACGAAAAAGAAAGACTTAAATGACGCACAAAGTGCGACTCCCCCAAGCTGAAGCTTGCATTGCCCTCAATGCAATAGAATTAAATACGGGAGGGCAATGAATATGGGGGGAATACACACAGACATAAAAACACACGAAAGAAAAGAAAATCAAACAAACGAAAATGAAAATAAGAAATAAATATAAAAAGCACACCACACGACATGAAAAATAGAAAAGAAAAATAAAGTAAAGAAAGAAAATCACACGACACGACAAATAAACAAACATACGAAGAAAAACAAAACACGACAACACACCCAAAAATTTGACTTCCCCCAAGCTAGACGTGACAGTGCTAGCAAAAAGATATGATCGTGAAAATGCAGAGATATGCAAGGGGGATGTCAATCGGAGTCGCTAGCGGTAGAATGGTAGGGAGACGACGAAGAAGGTGGCGAATAATGGTAGAAGGAATCCTCCGAGGAAGAAGGAGAGGGTGTGCGAATAGGAGAAGGAGGAGCAACTGGCGGGACTACCGGAGGGTCGGGATATATCGGTGGATCGTGGTGGATGATGGTAGGACGGGGTGGACCAACACACGGGTGCCAATCGGGAGGGTCCGTGGGTGGGAAGTGGACGAGCGAAGCGTACCAAGGATCAGGGTAGAACTCCCAGGGTAGGTGTGGGAAACGCTCCGGAGATGAGGGTGGGAGGATGGCAAAAGGAGTGTAGGCAGGACTATAGAGATATGCAGCATGATCCTCCCCAAAAGGAGTAAGCATACCGATAGAGATTAAGTAGTCGCGGTCGATACGGCTACGTCCCGGGACAATAGGGAGGTCGGAGGGCATCCTCAAGACACAACTGACAATAAGAGTGATAATTCCCCCACAGCAGATAGAGCCAGAAACGGCACGGCTGACGGATAAGAGCTCATGGACCATCCAATGGGCGGTGTTTATGGGCAAAGGGATAGTGCCATGGATCCGGTCATGGGACATGTCATAGAGAAAGAGTAGCTCGTCCCGAGACACCGCGGATACATCGACGCGAGCGAAAATGGTGTTGGCAAGAAAGCAGTGGGAGAAACGGTAGCAAGGGTGTATGATGTAGGAGGCGAGGGCTACCGCTGGAAAGGAGGTATATCGGGTGAATCGTTGCCAAACACCATCAGCCCGGAAGTGAGAAAAGACATCAGATCGATCATAAGTAGAGCATTCAACACAGAAATCGGGGTTGGGGAAGTGTAGAATGTTGTTAAGCGTGTCGAAGCTCATGGAAAAATCACAATTGAAGGCACGAAAGGTGAAACCATGATCGGACACCTCGAGAGAGCTGAGGAACTCAAGTGTGAGATTCCTGTGTGTATTGGCTTGGGTCCGCAAAAGATAATCGCAACCTATGAAACGAAAAAGTGCACAGACGCCCCTAAAGAGTCCAAGGGAATGTAGGGTGGGGAAGTCGATGAAAAGAGTAGGTCGCATAGGGCGATGAAGGAGGGCTTGTAAGCGATCGGATTGCTCCTCAGACGTAGGGTTTATGCCGAGCAAAGATGGGGAAAAGGGGCCGTATAGGGGATGTCTGCGTGATGATGAGGCTATTTCCTTTCCTTTCCCGGACATGGGGATGGCTCGGTGAAGAATGATGGGGTGCGATATGGTGTCTATGAAGATGATGAAGCAGATAAAGTGTGCAAACACAAATTCAAGTCATTATATAAAATGAAATAAATATGAAGAGTGAAAAGAGGTTACCCATCGACGTTGTGAGATCAAGTACCCGAAAGACCCTATGCAATATAGGGAAGCAATTTGGGAAGCCGCCGCTTGCTGATCTGACAAGAATCGAAATTTTCGAAAATTTGGGGTTTAGGGTTAGGGTTTGGATGTTTTGATGAGAGAATGTTAATGATGGCGAGGTTGCGAGGGTGGGGAAGTATGGAAATGAGTGGGGGTGAAGATCTAGGGACAGTAGGTTGGATGGAGGAGGTCGATTCGACAGTTGGAGGGTGGGAGATCGCGTGAAGGGGATTTGGGGGTCGGGTGGAGGATATCGTGCGACAGGGGTATTTATAGGGGCGAAAATGAACCGATCGGGTGAGTTCTCACCCGATCGGGCGGATAAATTTCGAAAAATTCTTGTCGGCCAACAGCTACAGGTGAACCGATCGGGTGAGTTTTCACCCGATCGGTTGACCGCTTCCCAAATTCTCCCGAGAGCACTATGCTTTCTACCCGGACAGCCACCCGACCTCAGCTTCAGTTCAACCGATCGGTTGACCCATCACTGAATTTCCCGAAGAGTTCAGCTATCTCACACGGCCGGCCACCCGGTCCCAGCTCAGATTCACCCGACCGGTTCGCAAGGGGAGCTGATACGGCCATCGTCTGATACGTCTCACCCGATCGGTTCAGTAGTCACCCGATCGGGTGAGGACTTGTTTCCTGCAGAAATTCACGATTGGCCTGAGTTTCTTGACGGATGATCTCGCAGCTGAATTTAATTATTAAAATAAATAAAATAAAGTTAAGAAATCTAAAAACAAGGGTGAGAGTGCAGAACATGGGTTGCCTCCCATGAAGCGCTTTTGTTTAACGTCGTTCGCTCGACGCCTCATATGGTGGTCAATTAGGGTCCGGAGGGTTTGAGGAAGAGTTGTCAGTTGCTGAGAATTTGACCAGAGGGAGTTCTGGTTCTCCTACCACATAGTGTTTCAGGCGCTGCCCATTGACTTTAAATGGCTCATCTCTTCCCATTATTTCAATAGCCCCATGCGGGAAAACTTTGGTTACACGGAAAGGTTCCGACCACCTTGACTTGAGCTTTCCAGGAAAGAGTTTCAGTTTTGAGTTGAATAGGAGGACTAAGTCTCCTTCTTTGAATTCCCTCTTCAAGATGCGCTTATCATGCCACCGCTGCAGCTTCTCCTTGTAAATCCTGGCATTTTCGTACGCATTGAGCTGGATCTCGTCGAGCTCGTTAAGTTGTAACTTCCGGTGCCTTCCAACCTCCTTGGCGTCGAAGTTTAGGTTCTTGATTGCCCAAAATGCTTTATGTTCCAATTCCACAGGCAGATGGCATGCCTTCCCGTAGACAAGCCGGTAGGGGGTTGTGCCGATCGGAGTTTTAAATGCCGTCCTGTAAGCCCAAAGCGCGTCAGAAAGTTTTGATGACCAATCCTTCCTAGAGTTGGCCACCGTCTTTTCTAGTATGCTTTTGATCTCCCGGTTAGAGACTTTCGCCTGACCGCTGGTCTGCGGGTGGTAGGCACGCCCCACCCGGTGTTGTACCCCATACTTTTTCAAGAGAGCCTCAAATTTCTTCTCTATAAAGTGGCTCCCTCCGTCACTGATCAGGACTCGAGGTACACCGAACAACGGGGAGATGTTGTTTTTAAAGAACTTGGCCACCACTCTGGAATCATTGGTTGGGCTGGCTATCGCTTCAACCCACTTCGATACGTAGGCCACGGCTACCAAGATATACTGGTTCCCTGAAGAGGAAGGAACGGTCCCATGAAGTCCACTCCCCACACATCGAAGATTTCTACCTCCAGGATGTAGTGTTGAGGCATCTCATTCCTTTTGGAGATATTCCCCGTCCTTTGGCATTTGTCGCAGGCCTGGACATAAGCATGTGTGTCTTTGAAGAGGGTTGGCCAGTAGAATCCGCTCTGGAGAATTTTCGCAGTAGTCTTGTAGGTGCTCGCATGCCCTCCACATTGCTGACCGTGGTAGTGGGAAATTATGGAGGTCGCCTCAGTTTCAGGGATGCATCTGCGTATCACCCCATCATTGCAGGTTTTGTACAGACGGGGGTCATCCCAATAAAATTTGCGGACCTCATTGAAGAATTTCTTCTTCTGCTGGTAGCTCACATTGTGGGGGACGATGGCACAAGCCAGATAATTTGCGATGTCGGTGTACCAGGGGGTCCAGGAGAAAGAGACGGTGAAGAGATGCTCGTCAGGGAGCGAATCATCGATCGGCGTAGCGTTTAAATTGAGGGTAGACATCCTGGACAGGTGATCGGCAACAACATTCTCCGCCCCCTTCTTGTTTCTGATTTACAGGTCGAATTCTTGGAGGAGGAGAATCCATCTAATGAGCCGCGGCTTAGCTTCCTTCTTGCTCAATAGGTATTTCAGAGCTGCGTGATCTGTGTGCACGATCACCTTGTCACCAACAAGATATTGCCGGAACTTGTCCATGGCATAGATGACCGCTAGCAATTTCTTTTCCGTGGTAGTATAATTTCTTTGGGCGGTGTCAAGGGTCTTGCTCGTATAATATATGACATGCAGATTTTTATCCTTCCTCTGCCCCAAGACGGCACCAACCGCATAATCACTAGCGTCGCACATCAGCTCGAAGGGAAGATTCCAGTCCGGAGGCTGTATTATGGGCGTAGAAATCAAAGCTTGCTTCAGGGTGCGGAAGGCTTCCATACACTCCTCGTCGAAGACGAAAGGCGCGTCCTTCACGAGGAGTTGGGTCAACGGCCTGGAAATCTTCGAGAAGTCTTTTATGAAGCGCGATAAAATCCTGCATGTCCTAAAAAACCACGGACTCCTCGAAGATTGAGGGGTGGCGGAAGCTTTTCAATCACCTCAACTTTAGCCTTATCAACCTCGATTCCCCTCGATGAGATGACGTGACCCAGCACAACCCCTTCTTGGACCATGAAGTGGCATTTCTCCTAGTTCAGGACTAATCCCTTTTCCTGACATCTCTCCAGGACTTTAGTTAGATTACTGAGGCACGAGTCAAACTTAGTTCCATAGACGGAAAAATCGTCCATGAAAACCTCCATGATGTCCTGGGAGTAGTCGGAGAAGATAGCGGACATGAGTCTTTGGAATATAGCAGGGGCGTTACAAAGTCCGAACAGCATTCTTCTATAGGCATATGTCCCAAATGGGCAAGTGAAAGTCGTCTTCTCCTGGTCATCGTTATGAATAGGGATTTGAAGGAATCCGCAGTACCTGTCCATGAAACAGAAATAGTTGTGCTTCGCCAGCCTCTCGAGCATCTGATCAATGAAGGGGAGAGGGTAATGATCCTTCCTCGCAGCCTTGTTCAGCTTTCTATAGTCAATGCACATCCTGTACCCCGTGACGGTCCTCGTTGGTATTAGCTCGTTCTTCTCGTTGCGAACCACCGTCATCCCTCCTTTCTTTGGTACGACATGCACCGGGCTAACCCAGTGACTATTGGAGATAGGGTATATGATACCGGCATGTAGAAGCCTAACAATCTCCTTTTTCACAACTTCCATCATTATGGGATTTAGCCTCCGCTGCGGCTCAATCGAGGAGGCTTGCTCATCTTCAAGCAGTATTCTATGTGAGCAGAGGCCTAAGCTAACCCCTTTTAAATCTTCAATTGCATATCTGAAAACTCCTTTAAACCTTTTTAAAACACTAAGAAGTTTGGTCACCTGGTCTTCAGGCAGCGAGGAGTTCACTATGACCGACAGGGTTGAGCCCGTCCCCAAATATTCATACTTTAGCCCCGGGGGTAACTCTTTCATCTCAACTTCATGAGGCCCCGACACATACTTCTCAAGCTGAGCATCCTCAAGCGAAAGGAGTTCTTCGTGGATTTCTTGAAAGCCAGCATCTGGAACCTCACTCCCAGCCGTGGTTCCGCATGGCAAAGTCTCGCAAGGTATTGTGGGAATGACCGAGGAAGGAATTGGGTCTCTTTCAAGCTCATAATAATTATCCGGGAAGAAGGCTTCTAAGTGAAAACAGGTTTCAACAGTCGATGGTTCCCCACAACTGTTTCTAGCTTCCTCGTTGTCCAAAGATCCGGGATGCTCGATAGAAGTCTGCAAGGAATAGATCGGTTCCCACCCAACGTAACCGACAGACTCAGCCTGATGGTTCTCCTGATAAAACTCCGCGAACAATTCTTCCTCACTAAACTCGGAACCAGGAATGTCGTTATACGCCACTTCATCATGAGGAAAGAGAGTTGTCGTGGCAAGGTGCTGCTGCATATCATGATACCTCCTCTGATTTTCCACAGCGGCAGCCAGAAGGGATAGTATATTTGAAGTATTTAGGGATTCTGCCAAGCTCGTGTCAAACAGCGGATGTGGTGCGAGTGATCCCAGATGTCTCCTGAAACTGTATGCAACATCCTCATCATGGGACGGAGAACCTATAAGAAAGTAGAGAGAGAACTGCACAAATAGCAAACACGTCAAAAGCACGGGTTGCATAAACGGGGAGCGAATGTAGCGACGGCAGCACGGCGATTCAGTCAATCAGTTCTATACAATTACTTTCTACAATATGTACACATGAAATTAAAAAGTGTAGAGTGCGAAAATTATCGCGAGGTAGGGATGAGAGCTAGACAATAGGGTTCATGAAATCCAAAAAATAATAAGCACGTTGCCTCCCCGGTAACGGTGCCATAAAGCTTGACGCCCCTCGCTTGTGCGTGGCTAGATGTGTGCAACAATAAGATCGGGGGCGTGAGATTTAAATATTTGTAACCGCAAGCGCATGGTGTTGTAGTGTGGCTTGGGGGTCGAACTCAGGGAGGCGTGGATGTGCTTGTGTCCAAGAGGATCAAATTCACCCCATGGGCGAGCTAGCCCGGATCGGGTAAATGGTTGTCATGGTAAATGGAATGCAAGGTATAGACAATATAAAGAAAAAACCCGGGACTTAGGTTTCCACCCTATCATGCGATTCTTGTCGATACGGCCTACGTGTAGGATAGCGATCGGAATTAGGGTCTAATGGTGAGACGTTGCCTCTAAGAGTGGTACCAGCGTCCTATGGGCCCGATATTTCGGTCGGTGCCCAGGATGATACGCCAGACTTCCCGGGTTCGATCAGTGGGCACTCCCGTGTCCATTAACACTGATCGACTCCGGGAGCACTAAGCTCGCAACGATAACTCCCAACGTCTCATCATGCCGCTCCCGCGTGCTAGGATTCGGCGTCTACGCTAAGGGCGTGAGCTGTGGCTAGGGAGTCAACCGCCAAGTTTATTCCCCCTTGGCACAACGGTCAAAGGCAGTCTTTTTCCCGCCGATGACAATAAAACACCCCGCATAACCGTTAGATTCCTAATTCCTATCGATTTCCTAACCCTATGGACGCATCGGGGAGAACCCACGAAGGGGTTTCCACCAAAATCCCAGATTTGGGAACTACTCACACATATTTAGTAAAAAGCGATCTAAACAGAAATCGACCGTAAAAATCATGATCAGACAATAGAAATGCAATGGTAGTAAAGCAATTAAGATAATACTAAAGTTTGACAAAGATCTAAAAACTTACAAAAACTGGGAAATTACAGCCGTCACAAAATGAAGAAAACAGTAAAAAATAACCAACCCTCGTTTCTGGAAAACCTAGGGCTATATATATAGAAAATGATTTCACTCGATCGGTTGACAAGTCAACCGATCGGGTGACCTACTTCACTCAATTACAGCGCAATGCGGGACTTCACCCTGTCATCCTCACCCGGTCGGTTGACATATGGATGCGACCGGTTGGATCTTGCTGCCGTCGAGTGAGGAGGCCGGTTGAGGTGACCGTGTCTTGGCTCTGGAGATTCGGCTACAGATGAACCGATCGGGTGAAGGTCACCCGATCGGTTGGAAATCACAATAAAAATCCAGAGACTTTGGGCTTTTGAACCGGCCTGCGAACCGACCGGGTGACTTCTTGTGAGCTCCAAGCTACGTCCGGGTGGTGCACGCGTGCATCACCCGATCGGTTGAAGATGACCAACCGATCGGGTGAGGGGCTGAAAGATGATATCATCGTCGTTTGACCCCCTGGATCACGCGTGACTCCTCCCGTTGCTCCGGGGACTTGCGATATCGTCGTTTTATGCCCCCTATGCCAGTAAACTCCTGCAAAATACGGAAAACACGTAAAAGTGAAAGAAAACAAGAAAACCCGAGAAAACGAATATAAGACGTCGGTAAATAATGGAAAAACACGAAAGAAAACGTGCGCAAATATATGAAATATAAACGCACGTCACGTGCCGCGGGCACGGGTTATGACTAGTATATATATAATACATATGACAACCTTTTTTGAATTCTAGGGCTGACTACGATAAGATAAAGAGTGGCCGAGATTTGATCTTGGTAAAAGAATGTTTGAGATTGGATTTTGTGAAAATTTTAGTAGGAAAACTTAAATTTTGGGGGGAAAAGTGTCTTGGAAACCAAAACTTTGAAATTAAAAATATCTTGTGAAAAATTGTGGAGATTAAATTTAGGGGGAAAAGTGTCTTGAGATCTAAAACTTTGAAAGTAAAAGTGTCTTGGGAAAGATTGTAGAGAAACACGATCCATTAAATTAAAGAAAGTTAAAAAATTAGCGTAACAAAATTTAACTGAACAACAAATTAGCGTAAAAAATTTATGTTAATACACTCACCGAAAAATTCCCTGAGCTTTGTTGTTTCGCGCCGAAGGCGCCCACTATATTTTTAACGCTAATTTATTGTTCCGCGCCGAATTTGGTGTTCCGCGCAGAAGGGCCCCGCCAAATTTGTTGTTCTGCGCCAAAGGCGCTCGCGCCGAATTTGTTGTTCCGCGCCGAATTTATTGTTCAGTTAAATTTTTTTACGCTAATTTGTTGTTCCACGCCAAAGGCGCCCGCGCCGTATTTGTTGTTTCGTGCCAAAGGCTCTCCCGCGATGTTCCGTGCCGAAGGTGCCCGCTCCGAATTTGTTCTTGTATGATGAATTTGTTGTTTTTGAGCCGAATTTATTGTTCGATGCCGAATTTGTTGTTTCACGCCAAAGGCGTCCACGCCGTATTTGTAGTTCCACGGCGAAGGCACCTGCGCTTGATGAAGGGAAGCTCATCAAGGAGTGCCAAAGCTTGGAGATGATGAAGAGCATCAAGGTATAGTGAGCTTAAAGACTTAGACTCTAGGAGATGCAATTTGTAATCCATGTAATTTCATTTACTTGCATTTCTCTTTTTGAGTCTAGGATTATTGTAATGCCTTGATAGATGGCCATACTCTCATGAATTTGCATTTCACCATCTTACTGAGCCTTAGGATTATCATAGAATCCAACCCAATAGGTTCATCTAGCCCAAAGACTCATTTGGAGTCTCTGGCTCTCCTGCAGTCGCCTGTTGAAGGTTTTACAGTCGACTGGGTGATTTCCAGTCGCCTGTCGAGCCTTCTACAATCGACTGTGATGCACAGCTCAAGTCAACTTTTCTATTGACTCATCTTGAGCTTTTCGCATCAGTCGACTGATGTTCAATTTACAGTCGCCTGTACTCTTACAGTCGCTTGTGAATTGGTCGACAGTCGCCTGTGCACTTCTTGCATTTTCTGAGCTTCATCCCAATTTGCAAGACATTCACCTGTTACTGTTTTTACAGTCGCCTGTGAAATGGCCATCAGTCGTCTGAAAGGCGTAAGTGCGAAACATGCATCTCTCTCTGTCTTTTCTCCATCTTATACATCAGTCAACTGATGAAGGTATTACAGTCGCCTGACTATAAGACTGTTGACTGTATTATTGACATCAGTCGCCTGTATGCTTATCTGGAGAAAGAGTGCAGCTCTATGTTTTATTCCATCCCCTACAGCAGTCGCCTGCTGAAGGTTTTACAGGCGCCTGTCCTGTTCTCAGTCGACTGTGTTGTCTTCGTCAGTCGACTGTCCTGGCTCAGATTATAGCCGTTGGGATTTTTTCTAGCCGTTGATCAGTCGACTGTCTAATGATCATCAGACGACTGTTCTTACCGTAAACTGCCAAAATCTAGCTGTTGCAGATTTCTTCCCTTTGGGTTTTTGGCTGTGTTTGTAGGCTCTTCTTGGCTTCCTATATATAGGGATTGGCTTAGTTCATTTAGAACTCTTGAAAGGGTTAGGAATTCATAGAAGATCATTTAATCTCTTCTCTAAGCCACTCCTTCCACATTCCCTTATTAGATCTTCATTCTTATGCTATAGCATCTAAGCTCTAGTGAATTTCTCCAATGGATTTCAATCTCATTCCTCTCTTGGAGATCATCTTTTCTCTCTTCATTTTCATACACTCAAGTGAGAAGTGTTAGGATTCATTCCTAGAAAAGAGAAAGATCAACAAGTGCAATCAAAGCTAATCTCAAGCAGTTGGTCATTCACTTGCATGCCTTCTTCTTCACATTGGTAAGATCATATCAAGGCATAGGTAAGTGTTGTTTCGTTTTGTTTTTGTTTCGAAACCCTAATTCTCTTTGTGGGAATTAGTTACTCTCTTTGTGGGAGTTTGGTTCTTTCTGTGTGAAAGAACAAATCCTCTGCGTGAGGTCTCTCTGTGTGAGAGTGAGGATATCTCTTTGTGGGAATCCTAAATCCTCTATGTGAGGTATCCCTTTGTGGGATTTTGTATTCACTTCTCTGTGTGGGAATATAGTGAATACTGGTGTGACTGGATGTACCTAAGTTTTGGGGAACCAGGGTAAAATCATTATGTTTGCGATTGTTGTTGTTAAGCACTCTGTTTATTTTCCGCTGCTTATTGTGCTGTAATTTTAGTAACTTTTAATTAAGCACTTTGCTTGCTATTACACTATTCATCCCCCTCTAGTGTATGTGTAGCCCCGTAGGGTCCCTTACAAAAGTCTATGCCCCCTTATTTTTTTGGATGATCCGAACCGTTCATTTGATCTCCACACTCTAAAACCATGACCCACTAATTTTCAACCCGATCCTATGTGTATTGCTTGTTCATCCATCTGACACAAATTTAACGGTTTCGCATGAACAGAACTTTTGCAAAGGGTTGATGAATGGGCAAAACCCATGGGATCGGGTTGAAAATTGGTGGGTCAGGGGTTTAGAGGGCAGAGATCAAGATGGATGGTTCAGATCTTCCGAAAAATAGGGGGCATAGACTTTTTGCTAGGGGGTTTTAGGGTTATTTTTGGGGGGTTATTTGATCCCAATTATATATATATATATATATATATATATATATATATATATATATATATATATATATATATATATAAGTGGGATCAAATGACCCCCGAAAATAACCCCTATCAAAAATCCTATGCCCCCCATTTTTTCAGAAGATCCGAACCGTTCATCTTGATCTCCCCCCTCTAAACCCCTGATCCACCAATTTTCAACCCGATCCCATGTGTTTTGCCCGTTCATCAACCATTCGCAAAAGTTCTGTTTATGCGAAACCGTTAAATTTGGGTCGGATGGATGAACGGGAAAAACACATGGGATCGGGTTGAAACTTGGTGGGTCAGATATTTAGAGGGCGGAGATCAAGATGAACGGTTCGGATCTTCCGAAAAAAATGGGAGGCATAGGATTTTTGATAGGGGGTTATTTTGGGGGTCATTTGATCCCTCATATATATATATATATATATATATATATATATATATATATATATATATATATATATATATATATATATATATATATATATATATATATCACAACTGTTTTTGAATTCTAGACTAACGAGGACAAGCTGACTAGGACAAACAGATTGATAGAAAGACGGCTTGGATTTAATCTTGAGGAATGAATGGTTGTGAAAAGTTTTGGAGGAAAAAAATTTCTAGGGAATGAAAGTTTCTAGGAAAATGAAACTTTATGGGGAATGAAAGTTTTTGGGTAATAACAGATTGCACGCAATTAATGCATTTGGGAAAAAAACTTTAACTGGCACTTCATGTTGTAGATCGAATGTTGCTGCAGATCGAATGATCTCTCCCTCAACGCGGGGCCCACCGTCTATTCGATGCATGTGGCAACAAGATGAGAATAATTTTCTGCGTCGAAGCGCCCGCTAAATTATTTTACGCTAATTTGTTGTTCCGTGCAGAAAACACCCTCGCCGAATTTGTTATTCCGTGTCGAAGGCATCCGCGTCGAATTTGTTGTTCCTCACAGAAGGCGCCCATTTCGCTAAATATTTTTACGCTAATTTGTTGTTTCGCACAATTTTGGCTGTGGAAATAATTTTTTAGGGAACAAAGATTTCGCGGGAGAAAATCTTAAATGAACCGTGCCCACAGGCACGGGTTATGACTTGTGTGTGTGTATGTGTGTGTGTGTGTGGTCACCAATTTGGAACCCAAATCCTATTTGGATTTGATTTCCCATGCACAAACGAATCAGTGTGAAATCCATGCATGATTCTAATCAAATTTCGAATATAAACACTTTTTTCATGCAAACTTAAGTGTTTAGACACCCATAGCATATTGTTATTTTTAACATGGTGTACGATGTTTGGTATGTGTGCAAAATATGGTTTGTGATGAGCATTGTGAGATAAAGCATGAGGTCTATTTTTATTTGCATGTCTACCATGCATAAAGCATGATTGTATCTAATATGCAAAACATTTTTGGATGGTGTAGTGACATGCATTGGTGTATGAGAAGTCTTAACATTATTAACTTTAAGCATTAATTCATCGTGTTTAAGCTTGCTAGTGTATACATCATTCTCAAGCATATTTACACAATCATTCATAAGAGAAATATATAAAACATGCTTATTCTTTAAAAGATCATGGTCATGTACTAAAGCATCATATTAATCTTTGAGACATTTAAAATCATGTAGCAACGTATTATAATCATCATTACTATGTCCTAGAATGTTATGATCACTTTTTAAGCATTTATGTTCTTGGGATAGAGCATCATGATCATGTACAAGAGTATCATAGTCCGTCTTCAAGATATTATAGGTAATTTCTAATTTCTAATTTTTCTTCCTTAATTTCTCAAATTCATTATGAAGTTGTACATAAGCATCTTCAACAATAAATTCGTTGTCAAAGTCACTTACCTCATTATCATTCTGTTGATAAGCAATCAAGCATATCTCCCTTTGGGTGCTATCTGAAACTTCCTTGATATGTGAAATCTCCTCGATTGGTGCTTTGGTGGATTAGTCTCCGTACTTTTCTTCTAGGGTCTCAAATATTTGGTGGAGGGTCGTGGCTCTTGAAATCTCATTAACAGTACTATCAGTTAAACATGCGTAGATTAAGTGCATTATCTTTACATTCGTCGAGTAATCCATATTTTAAGATGATGTCCACATTGATTTGGGAATGGAAGGCACTTTGTGGATCTCTTGCATGAAGATCTCGTATTCGATGTTCTCGGCCTCCAAGTATATCTCCCTCCTCTTCATCCAAATGGGAAAGTTTGTGCCGCTGAATATGGTTGATGTCATCACCTTAAGCCTTGCTCTGGTACCACGTGTGGGATCCTGTGGATGGCAGACCTAGAAGGGGGTTGAATAGTGTTGTATGCAAGTAATAAAAAATTTCCAATAAATAAACCCTTATATTTGTTGTCTATGTCTCCAAGGAGAGTAACATCGCTTGGTACTTAATAACCACAAAATAACGAGCTTGTAATGGAATAAATATAATGAGCACATCGGAAATAAAGATTACAGGCAGTATGAATAATGAAGAGATAAAAGAGAGTCATAGCGCAATCACCGAGATTTTTATTCTGGTACCCACAACATGGGTACGTCTAGTCCCCGACATTCCTCGGGCTTTAATCCACTATTGCCAAACGCAATACAAGTACCTAGCTCCATTTGTTAGGATTTCCAAACACCTAGTTACAAGCCAACTAGGAATTTCAAACAAGTACAACACAACACTCCCTTTCACTAAGGAACAACTTACCAATACCTTCTCCAAAGGCTTACAAACCTTTTGACGATACGCTTTACACCCTTGGATTCATATAGCCAATATATATGGTGCTTTGAGTATTTCGCGTGGCTATATAAAAAATCAAATTCTTTTAATCAAGAAAGAATATAAGTTCGGGTCAAAAAGATCAAAAGCAACTTGACAATGAATCTCCTAAAAATAAAAGCTTTGAGCTTTAGAGATCAAAATCAAGCTTCGACAGGGCCAAAATGAGTATAAAAATATCAAAAAAATTGCACAAAAGAATTTGAAAACTATAGCCAAATGAGAGCTTTTGAATGATGAGAGCTTTGAGAATTAGCTTGAAAATAATAGAAAATTGCTTAATAATTGATATGAAAAAGATTTGAGGGCTCTAGTATTTATAGAGTAGAAAAACAACTCAAATCTTGCTAAAATCTCTCATCCAATTATTGGTAATGGCTATAAAACGAAAATCATGTTTTCCATAAAAAGCTGCCATTTGACCTAGATAGTCGGCTATCTTCAGGAGATAGCTGGCTATCAGTGTGATAGCGACTACTACAGCCGTCCCGAGAGTTCTAGTCAAAATCTTCTCTCGGATAGTCGACTATTTTATGATACATGAGTTTTTTCTTCAAATCACTCTGAAATTATTTATAATTAATTACGTACTTATTTAAAACATTTTAAAATGTTTTAAAAACATTTTTCAAATATTTTTGTGAGTGTGTAGCACCATGATATTGACTTTAACAAAATAAGACTTCTAACTTAAAATATACACACTATTGAATTCTTGAGTCCTGTTCTCTTGTCTTATGCCATTGAGTCTTGATTTCTAGTCCTTGATCAAGTCTTTACTTGCTTCATGCATTGACTCTAAAGTTGACTCCATGATCATGGCTTTCAAGTCTTCTTTTTCGAGGTACTCCATATTTTAGTTTCTTCATGGCTTTACTATATCGTTCATCACATTGTTTTCAACCTACACACACTTGAATTAAATTATCATCACATATACCATTTGTGAACATCATCAAAAATCCACTGGGGTGGGTCTCAATATCCCAATAGACTACCCTGAACAGATTTGGCCTTGGGTCCAAGTTTTGGTGCGTGTTTAATCCAAGAGTTGATCCAAAACCGACCCGAATTAATAGAGTTCGACTCTAACAAGAATTCCTAAATGTTATGATATTAAAAGGAGTTTTGGTTTGATTATCCACCTTATTTTAGAATTTGATTTGGTTTCAAATCAAGATTTCTAATTGGATTAGAAACCTTGTTAGAAATTGAGACCCAACCTAGTATATTTTGATGATGTGCACAAGTGATATGAGTACTAACATATTTGTTTCAAGTGTGTATAAAATCATTTTTATAGCCATGAAGTTTTGAGTGCATTGTAAAGAAAATCGAAGAACGTAGAGCCAAGATCAAAAATCTACTATTGAGCCATGAATTGAAGAAGATGAAGGCTCTGACATATATAGCTTACGAAGACGTAGATGAATGAAGAATGGCTCAAGACAAAGAATGAAGAACAAAGGCTAGTGAAGTGTGTTTGTGTGAGTCATAGTTCAAAAATGTTAAAAGCCAATATATATTGTTACACATACACAAAAATTCTTGAAAAATAGTTTTCAAATATATTAAACCATATAGAATTTAAAATATTTTCTATAAAATATTTTCAAGTGTTTTTGAGTATAAAACTCACGTGTCAACAAATAGCCGACTATCCTCATCAGATAACTGACTACAGGCAGGAAGATTTTATTCATAACTCTCTGTCAAAATAATAGTCGACTATCATTGACAATAGCCGACTATCTGGATGTAATAGCCGATTATCTCCAGAATAGCCGACTATCTAGTCAACTTTGACAGATTTGACAGTTTTTATTTAAATTAAACTAGCCGTTAGAGAAGTCTTTTTGAGCAGATTTTCAGCTGATTTCAAGCTGATTTTATGCTAATATTTCTCTATAAATAGCTATGATTTCAGATGTTTTAAATATAACTATTCTTATTGAAAGAAATCTCTCTTGTGCTAAAAGTTCTCAAAGCTCTAATTGTTGTTCTTCAAAGTTCAAAAGGCTACTGATTTTTATTTCCTTTGTGCTAACTATTTAAAGATCTTTTTCAGTTTCACTCTAGCCTTCATATAGTTCTTGTTTTCAATTTGATCTCCAAGCCTTAAAAGCTTTTTCTTCGAGATTCAAATTGCGAGACTATTGCTTTTAATCTTTGTGTTTTAAAGCCATATCTTTTTAAAGATTAAAGTCCTGAATATTGATTTCTAAAAGCCCAAGTGCTAATATTTTAACAGATCAATTTCAAGTTATTTCTTTTGATCAACTTTGTGATTATTCATATCTTTTATTTGATCAAAAGACTTTCGATTTCTTTTAGCCACGATATTCACAAATATATACATTGGCTATAGGAATCATTGTATTTCATTTTCAGATCTATTGTGAAGTCTTTGGAGAAGACTTAGAAGTTGTAATTCCCGTGTTATAAGGGAAGTTTGTGTTAAAAATCCTAGTTGGTTGTAACTAGGTGTGTGCGTGGAAAATCTTAGTTAGTGTTAACTAGGTGTTGGAAATTCCTACCGAGGGAAGCTAGGTGCATGTATTACGTGTTGCAATATAGTGGATTAAATCTTGAAGGGAGTCGGGGACTAGACGTAGGCCAAGGTTGGGCGGAACCAGGAAAAAAATTCTCTGTGTCTACGCAGTGATATCTCTATCTCTTTGACTTATTATTTATCGCTTGAATCTTTTTATTTCCTCCTTCTTATATTCGAGCATATTATATTGTTGATTAAGTACAAATTGAGGCAACTCGATTTGAGACTTAGGCAACTCATATAAGGACTTTCATTCAGCGAAAAAGTGTATATCATTTGACAACTCTATTCAATCCGCATTCTAGTGTTGTCTGCCATCCACGGATATCCTACAAACCTTTTATATTTGACTTCTTCTAAATGCCGTGTTAATGGATAAGGGGTTGTGTGACAACACAAATTTAATCACACGTGGAACTCTCTCATCTTTCTCTATAAAAAGGGTGCGGCCTATGGGGATGGATTGATGACTTGTGGCCAAAAAAGAAGAAATTCACACAGAAAGGTTTTGTGCATAAATTGCTTTCTCTACATAATATCAACAGCACCCTTTAAACCCAAGAGATTCTGTTCCATGCAAGGCGAAGAAAAATCCCATTTGTGGGAATTTTTCCTCACAGCCACAAGGGAGAATCATGCGCAAGGGATCAAAAACCCTTTCATGTGTGAGCAAGTCTCACAACATGCATGTATTAATTCCCATGCATGCAACTAGGTACCATGGACGTGTTAACGGAAGAGTAGCATAACAACGAAGATCTACCTTCACCTCCACCTAATCCCTATGCACAACGATTGAGAGTCGAGTTCGGACTCAGGAGGAGCTCGTGGATCATAACGGGGTGGTCCCCACTATGTGACATCTATAGTACCATGGTGGACAAGCGGTGGTACATTGGATTTCACCGAAAAAGTTTTGGATCCGCGGATATCATGTAAGAATATGTGCGGAAACGTATGACCTTTTAATCGGCATTAATTTCAAGTATTGCAGTAGATCTTGGTTATAATATGCTAGTTGTAAAAAGATTTGATTTTTCTGTCTTCTGCTACATTGCTGAATAGTTTATCATACCTAGCATATTCCCTTACAACACAGACTTTCCAACATGAAGGATCATCTGTTCAAGAATTTCACAGTGAGCAGTGTTGTTTGCTTTCGAGTATATAGAATAACTGCTATGGAAAACTTTTCTTCCAAATAACAGTATTACCATCTATCAGGATATTGACCAGATGAAAGGGCTAAAGCTTAAAGCCCACTGAAGAAATCAATATAGTTTCAACCAAACATTTATAAGCGAACTAGAAATAACCTGTGCACTTAGTGCACATGGACCCAATAAAAACCCCACATGCAGAATGTAGCCACCACGTGTAGCGGCAAATGAGAGAGAAATGTGGGGTGTGTGGGGGGTATTGTCTTGGGGGTAAAGTGGAAAAAGTAGGCGTTAAAGTGCAAAAAACGTGGGAGCAAAATGGAAAAAGTCCATTGACAAACCCGTAAATAAGGAAAAGAGGGAGGGTTTCTTGGGGGTGCTCTTTGAGTTTATGAAAGATCAACGGCAAACATGTAAATAGTGGGCCTTGTGGTGGCTTTTCCTTTAGGGATGAGGTGGCACCCCTATGTAAGGGTTGATGTGTCAACCATCTCCCCTTTTCACTTGGGACAAATGGTGCCATATGGGACAAACCCTTCCACCGAGGACAACATTGTCAAATGTATAATAAATACTGTGACCCCGCCAGGAAATTTGAAGAAAAGGAACATGTAATTTATTAATAATGTAACCACCTACCAGTGTTACCCCTCCAAGAAATTTGAAGAAAATTAACAGATAACCCATTTGTAAAGGCAAACTCCATGTTGAAAGCTAAATATTATGTTCAGGAATCATCAATCCATAATCATCTATTTGTAGATGAGGATGTCATACGAACAAAGACCCAACCTCTGCTGGCCTCGGGTACTGACCACGACCCAGGTAGCCACCAAGCGCAGTGTAGGGAATAACTAGATATAGAAACATAATATATACTATGCAATTCAGTACTTAGGTGTTAATCAAATAAACAAGCGTGAACATGTGGTAAATCCAAAATAAACGACATGCAAAACTTGGTAACGCAGTTCGGTGCGCACACCTACATCTGCGGGGCCACATCCAGAAAATCAAATTACTTTACTATGATAAAAATGATTACAATCACTAATATCAGATTTTTATTAGGAGGAACATACTCCCCCTCAATACAAACCACAGTGGGTGGTCTCAACCAACCCCATAGAGTAATCACCACAAGATCCCTTTGCGTGCAAGATCCCTTTACACAAACCGACAAGATGGAACTCCATTCAATCCCTACGTGCATAACTGTCGGCCTCCGTCCCTGGATGTAGAAATCGCAAGATCCCCTTGCATAAACCGACTAGATCAAACTCCCTTCGATCCCTACATACGTAGCCGTCGGCCTCCGTCCCCGAATATTGATTACCAATCTCCATGAAAGAGATCTACCCTAGAGCAATCCGCAAGTGCCTTATATGTGGCGGATCTCCTTAAAAATCTCGAAGCTGTTATGAAGAGTGGCTAAATTAGAAACCCATGCAGATTTTCTCGACCCGTAAATCAAGGACCCACGTTGGGCAAGTAGGCCTGCACATATGTTTAGCAGATCTTATGCACAATATTTGCGGGTTAATAGCTTCAATCACATCTTCAGCAGATCTTATACACGATAGCTTTCAACAGAATATCTCGAGAGAATATAAATAAGAATATACGATATGGAGCCATTCAAACAAGCGATCTTCAACCCCATGAAGTCCAATCTTCTCTCCATCAATGATCAAAGTTGCATGTTGCAAGTAATCCCACATATCTTGGAACCAATCAACTATTTCGGGTAAATAGTTTCAGCAAATCTTGAGCGGATATTCCCTCAATAAATATAATAACCACCAAGATTACAATAAGATTCTGGGGGAAGAAATCAGATCTGAGAGGAGCAACACAACAGATCTGAAAATCAAATCAGAAAATTCTGCTCATTAAATTAGTTATTTCCGCCCATCATTTAATGAACTATTTCGGATAAAAATGAACAGAAAAATCTCCAGCAGATATTCCGTCATTCCCTCAATCAGTTAAGGATCCCCCGAAATTCTGGGCTAAAATCAGATTTGAAATCAGCAAAACCAAAACAGAATTCCTGCATACGATCTAGCATCCAGATCTCGCATGTTGTGACTGATGTTGCAACATGACTCAGAACATGACCTCTCATCCAGTTCAAAAACAGTTTCGATTCCACAACCTGAACACCCTAGATCTAGTGCCACGAATGCCAACATATAGTAACAGAAAATCAACCCAACATACTGTTAGAAAGCTATTTCTCTTAGCTTTGTAGTAATTCCAGGATTTCTATAATCGAGCTCAGAGTAAAAAATTACCCCAACTAAAACAAGGTATATGCCAGGACATACCCAGGTTGGTGCTTGGGTAGGTTGGCAACAATGTTAAGCCAACATTTGGGTCATTTCAGAAGAGATATACATAGATATGGTACACCACTAAAAATTTTCATCATCAACTTTCTGATGAGCACATGATCGCCTAAAAACTAGGGTAGAATGAAGAATTTACTAACAATGAAGATAATGCAAAAAAACTATCCCAAAAGGCAACACAATATTCGTTGCTCCATGGGGTCATCAATGATCTGATATGAAGATATTACCTTTGTAAATGTCTCATTTAGCTTTTAAAACCCCCCCAAACCAAAGCTTGGACAAAGAAGATATCATCGGATGATTGTGGAAACCCCCCAAAAAAAATCACAAAACAAAGCTCGGACAAAGAAGATACCCCCCAAAAAAATTCACAAAACAAAGCTCGGACAAAGATGATATCAGCAGATGATAGTGAAACATGCATTGAAGCTAGTTGAACATGTCTTTAAAATGGGTAACATCATCCATTAGATCAACATTACATTATAATGACAATGACAACATCTATACATATGCCAGCCTGCATACTGACATGTTCAAAGTTAGTAATCGAGCCAACCTGGGTACAGATATGCTCAAACTCAGCACCTAGGCCTGCAATGAAGTCACTTGAACACTTTGGGTAGCATCTGCTGCGTAGACACAATTTCCCACTTCAATGGGTTGACCCCCCCTCTCAAACACCGACCACCATGCCTGAATACCAGCTCCCACTTTGTTGACGGTTAAATTCGTCGAGCAATGAGGTGGAGCTGACAAGGATGCCTCCTGTGGTGTGGCGCTTCATCAGCTTTGGAGTGGGACCCAAGAGCAGTGAGGTGGAGCTGATGAGGATGCCTCCTGTGGCATGGCGCTTCATCAGCTATGGCGTGGGACCCAAGGTAGCTTGAACCCGGGTCAGGGAGAGCTAATTCCGAGCTGTTGAGGTGAAGCCCGACCTAACTCTGAGTTGTTCCGAGCTATCTGCAGCATAGACAAATCGTCAGGGAGATCGGATCTGGGTTCCAACCCAAATCCCACCCGATGCTTAAGTCAATAAGAGACTTAAAGGATACTTGGATCAGTTAGGTGCGACCTATATGGAGATAGTCCTGCCACTGTCATACCGAGCTATGGAGGAATAAATCTAAAGTGGAAGAAGTATTGAGTTATCAGAGTACCTTAGTGCTTAGTATTTCTGGAGCTTGAACCCCTTTCTCATCATCGTTTTTTTCTATTTATAGGTAATGATTTCTCCTTTTGTGCAGTTAGTGTGTAATGGCTTTGCCTTTATGGCAGCATGATCATCCTTGAGAATGGGGATAATTGCCACACATTTACTACGCCATTATTAACCAATCCCTTAATATTAGTGGGGGCAAAACAGAAATATGAGCTGGCGCTTTGACTAGGTCTGTAGCTTGCTTTCCTCAGAGAGTTCTTAGGCTGTTAGGCTAAGGCCTTGCACTCCGAATGGGCTTCTCCTTTAAGACGAAATATCTCTCCGCTTCGTGGGCCGGTCCAATGTATTAACAATACCCCCCATCACTTGAGCCCAAACGGGGTGTTGATTGAGGTTGAGTGATGTGATACACATTAAATAGGCACGGTAGTTGAAGCGAGAACATTTGATTTTGACCCCCCAAATTCACATTCCTTTGCTTCGGCCGCTGCATCGGCATGATGCTCAGGAAGTCAGTGACCCTGGATGTTGACACGTGCTTCCATTTGAATGGCTAAACTTGGTCAGTGAGTGAGTTCTCTGATATAAATAGAGAGAAGGAGACGGAGCGCCAAACTCTTCTATTTTCATTTCTGAGAAGCCTCGCCTCTGCCCTAACTTCCTCCACTCGTCATCAGCACATGCTAATGTAGTTATTCTTCCTTGCATGTGTTTCTCTCTGTATCTTCTTTTTCGCATCCAATGTTGAGGATCATAAAGGCATCATAGCTTAAGGCCCCAGACGATCGTCGAACCCCCCAAAATAATTCAGCACTTGGCATAGGCAAGGGATTACTCATGGAGGCTGAGCTTCCCATTTTACAAGCTTGCAAATCACCTAATGTGCCTCAAGAAGCCTTGGATTTAGTCCCTACCTTTCTTTTTCTTTGCTTGACAAAATACAAACAGATTATCTCTCCTCTCCCTATGGATATCAGATATCTAAGGTAAACGAGAGGATTTGTTTTCCCAAAGGGGAGAAGTCGGGGTGTATGTGAAAGCTTTCCAATTTGGTCTCCACTTTCCTCTCTGCCCTTCATTCTTAAGGTCCTGAATTTTCTAGAGCTTTTCATTTGTTAGTTTGCACCTCCTGCTATCTCCTCTAGTCGGTTTTATCATGCTTTGCTTCCTGAATAAGATAAAACCGACACTTCCACTTTTTAACTTCTTTTTCCAAGTCAAAATTGACCCTCGAGGCAAATGGAATCATATCATTGCTTGAAGGAATAGAATCCTTATTTGGGATCTCCCTACCTACGCTCATAAGTAGGAAGATACCTTCGTATTATCACCTTCCCGAGTGCAGTAACATTTCTCACTCACTGGGGTAGCCTCAATCCTTTTGTTTCAGATGAACTAAAGCTATCCACTATCGATGCCAGAGCAACCACATTTCTACTAAGACACCCACAGGAGGAGAGGTCAATCAGGCATTTGCTAGATAACAGCTTGATGAAGATTGTCTTGTGGAGCCCGGGTAACATTTATCGTCTCGATTCTTTGTTCATGGTTGTTAACCTTAATCTTCTTTTTATTTGCAGAGATGGTTGGTCAGGAATTTGAGAATGTGGCCCCTGAGCTACGAAAGCTCTTCATGTTGAAATACAAGAAGGTGGTGGGTAGCTCATCTACTCGTCCATCGCCTTGGCCTAGCCAGAAGTCCTCCAAGGGAGAGGGATACCCGAGCCTGGCCTCCGTGTAATCGACCCCTGCCTCGACCACTCCCACTAAAAGCTCGGCTTTGCTCTCAGCCCCTGTCCTCAAATGCCCTGCTTTGGCTGCAAACTCAAATTCTGATGAACCCTCGCAGCAGAAGAGAGCCCATCCCTTGACTGAACAGGGGGATGGGAGGAAGAGGAAGAAGAAAGACGAGGTACCACTCTCGGGCTCTGCTCCACCAAATGTTGGCGCGGCCGTAACCCAAGCCCCTTAGACTCAAATAGTAGCTCACAATGCATTTTTGGAGATGCATATGCCACCCCCTAGCCATCCTAAGGATACTTGGCCATGGGGTGGTCGCGTCCCTCGTGCACCATTGATTAGACCAATCCCCTCAAATTATGAGGGGATTCCATTGATAAACTAACAATCACCTGCTCACTAAGAGTATTCTCGAGGAGAATGTCATAAGCCCGCTTTTCCCATCTGGGATAAGGAATCAACCCATTTGGACTGTGGGGTGGCTTCTTGACTGGTGGAGAACTCCATGTTACCACAAGATTGTAATGTCATGCGGCAAGTTGAACATGGAAAGGCTGGCTAGCTTCATGGTTTGCTACAGTCATCAGGTTGGTTGTCAGTTCCTCTCTCTTAGCCTTGTACTATTTGCAAGATTGACCTTAGTTCTTCACAGATATCTGTGGTAAGTGCAGAGTTGCATCGTCAGGTTGTAGAGACAATGGATGTTGAGGCCAAGATTACTTCAGAACGTAAAAGGGAAACCGCCACTGAGACGACTTTTGAAGAAGCTACGTTGGGCTTCGAGCATTATCTGAGAAAGTTGCTGAGCTTGAATCTCGAATAAAGGAGCTAGAGGGAGAGTTGAACAAGGAAAGAGATATTATGGTAGCTGTCAAATGGGAGAAATCGGCTACTCAGGACTCCGTCGCTTCCTTGTCTCGAAGAGAGAAACCGAGGAGTGACGGCGAAAAGAGAGATCCAAGCTCCAAGTTTAGATAGCTAATTTAGAGAAAGCTGATCGATTAACGGTTGCTGAAGAAGTAGTGACGAGCTTCAAGTAAGAACTTGCCTCTGATCTTACGGACATAGTCAAGGAGTCCTTCTCGAAGATTCAGGAGAATGTTCAGAATAAGTACCTCATGCCGGGGGTTGTTATTAGGCCATAAAGCAGTGCTTGGAGGGGAGTCGACTTGTCCTTCGGCTGAGGCGTCTTCAGGCCAGCAACCACCCGACAGTGTTGCTCCTTGAACTTATTTGTATAGAATTGGCATTTACATATACAATTGTTTTGAAAATTGAATAAAGCCAGTCACTTGATTGTTCTCAAAACATTCGTTCTAAAAATGTTCCAAGCCATCCATACCGTCCAAATGCACCCTCAACTATTCTAGTGTGGGCATGAGCATGCGAACCTCAGGCCGTTGAATGACTCATGTTGTGACCCTTACTTGGCTTGGTTGAATGTAAATCCAGATAATTATTGGAAGCCATCATTGTTCATATAGCTAGGTCAGCCCATGATGAGTGTTTATATTGTATATATTTTTTGTGCGTATTCCATTAGCATTTCATGCCATTTCATTCCCCATTCAAATACTTTTTCCATGTTTTTGGTTTATTTTTACTTTAGCGGCCCTTGTGTGTATTACATGTGAAAATGAATAATTTAGGACCCTAAAGCAGCGTAAAAGCGATAAAGAGCAGAGCGAGGGGCTAACGAGAACTCAAATGCACAAGGGGAGAAGAAGAAAACAATGATACATGCGACTGAGTGGTTTATCCATGCGGTTGCGTCACAAGGACTGCCCAAAGGCATCTAAAGACCAAGTGACGCGGTCGCGTTACAAGTCGAAATGGTCACATTGTTTTAGTGTCGAAGAGAAGGAGAATTGATGTCGACGCGGTCATTTGGCTGACGACGCAACCCCCTTGATCCAAGATTCTATTGAAGACAAACGGTCGTCCAAATGACCGTTTAAATTAAGAAATCGAAGACCCAAAGCGCCAAACAATGTGGTCATGTAGATCTTGAAACGGTCGCGTTGATTAAGGAGCAGATTTCCCAACTTACGCATTGAGGCAACGTGACCGCATCGATCCCGATGTGACCGCATCAAATAGGATTTCTGAGGGTTTTCTAAGAGCCACCAGGGGCAGAATTGGGACTTTTGGGAATTTCTGTAGACTATAAATACCTTTCTTCTTCCTCTGAAGAGGAGGACACTTTTTCCAGTACTTTTTGAGAGTTTTGTAGAGCTTTTCTAAGCTGTACTTAGTTGTTATTCTCTGCAACTTTAATTGCTCTTTTTATTTCTTTTAGATTTTAGATCTTTCTATTGCAATAAAGTTTGTTTCCTTTAATTCATTGCATTGTGGATTGGTGGATTTTATATTTTTGTATCATCTACATTGCTATGATGTCTCAATTCAGGATTTTGGTTGCATGTCTCTCCTTGGATCGTGGGTAGTCACCCATCTAGGGTCATGGGTTGAACCCCATTGGATTTGGCTATGGATTGATGAAAATTTGATTAATTGTTGAATAATTGGAGATTAGGGGTATGCTATGATGATTATTATCGATGCACATTGATCTCCCCCTTGTGGATAAATAAATTAGTCAACTGCAAGAGCCGGGGATAATATAGGATTTTTAATCTCTACATTGATCCATACTATCTATGCGGCTGACGATAGTCAGGCATGGATTAGAGACCTCATAGCATAGATCTGAATCCTAATCCATGGAAGTGGCGTGGTGGAAGATTGAGGACATTTGTCAGATGTAATGCACCTATCGCATATCGATTCAGTAATGGGAGTTGGCTTCGATATAGGATATGTAGTCCTATCATGGCATCACTAGAGTGGGCGTAGGGATAACATAAGGAAATATCCTATCATTGCATCACTGAAGTGGGGGGGGGGGGGGGGGTAGGAGAATGCCCTTAGGTTAGACAACCTCTCCCTAACCCATGAATTCAACAATCGATCAACCTAATTCAATCCAAACTTTAATCCAATGGCAGGGATACCTAGGTTCTAGAGCTTTCCCACATTGATATTTCTCATTAGCATTCATATTCTTTGGTCGCCTATCGATCACGTTACTCATAACCATGAGAGAAACCAGTATTCAACAATTGACTCCCAGTGGGCGACCCATATAGCGCTACAACTACACTGTGCACTTGGAAAATATATTTTGAGGACAACAAGTTTTCTGACACCGTTGCCAGGGAGGCACAGCTTGATATTGGTTTCGATCATAGTTGCTAGAATGCACATTTTTCTTTTCTTTTTATTTTCTTTTTTATTTTTCTTTTGCTATTATTTCTGGTGCTATTGAAGTTTTCTCTTAGTTTTGCACTTTGTGTATGCATATAAGATCATAGGGTGCCGAGGATTTGCTTCCCCTAGATCCTGAGATTGAAGCTACTCACGCAGGTGCAACGCTGAGAGGAGAAGAAGGATATCACAAGGAACCATGGCAGAAGAAATTCCTACTCCTCCACCTCTCACCCCACCTATTACTCCTCCACATACCAAGTCACTTCTGGATTTTTCCATACCGTTTAATGGGTCAACGTCGAGCGTTACTAGGCCACTGGTGGAGGCCAATAATTTTGATCTCAAGCCTTCGTTGATTAGCTTTATCTAGCAAGAACAGTTTGGAGGATCTCCCATGGAGAATCTTAATAAGCTTCTGAACATTTTCTTGGTGAAACTTGACATGCTTAAGATGAATGATGTCACCAACGACGCCATTAGGCTAAGACTTCTCCCTTTTTCTTTAAAAGACAAGGTGAATGAGTGGCTTAGGAGCCATGATCCTGACACATTTACTACTTGGGATGATTTATCGCATGCTTTTCTGACCAAATTCTTTCCTCCAGAAAAAACAATGAAGATGCGGAATGAAATCACCTCATTCTCCCAACTGGATCAAGAGCCTTTATATGAGGCATGCGAGAGGTTCAAGAACTTGCAAATGAATTGCCCACACAATGGAGTGCCGAATTGGCTCCTAATCCAAACCTTCTATAACGGGCTTGCAAGAGAGATGAAGATGTCCATTGACATGGCTGCTAATGTGGCGATTATGAGCAAGACTCTAGATGAGGCGAAGAAGCTGTTGGATGACATGGCCAACAACAACTATCTATGGAGCAATGAGAAATCAACCTCTATGAAGGGAGGTAAGTTTGAATTGGATGATGATGATATACAATATACGAATGTATTAGAGACCAATTAAGTATCATTTACACACAAAATAGTGCTAGATGAAGGGTTAATTATCACTATGTTACCTTTGAAATTTGATGCAATAACTAAACAACTTTCTATGCTTGGAATCGGTGCTACTAACCCGCCATGGGCTCTTCTATTTTTTGGATGAACTCAAGGGAAATAGCACTTTTTCTTTTGCAATCCGCCTTTGTCGAATCATACACTCCCGCCAACCTAAAGCAAGCATCCTATCAAATGGTAGATCACGTCCTTGCGTTCTTCGGCGTATCCTTCCTCCAAAGAGTCATCAAAGTATGTGTATGCACTACTGTCGGTATGCTCGGGATGGGGGAGAGCGGTTTGGGCTCCAAGCAATAATCTCTAAATTGTGTCCATTGCTGTCTTAATTTGTACCTTCATCGTGACATGGCTCGCTCGATATACTTGCAATAGAAGATAAACTTATATTAGATTCTTGAAATTTAATTTCAAAAGAATTATTTTCTTCTAAGCAAGTGGCAATCAGAGTAAGATTTTCAGTGGAATGCTGAATCTGCCGACTCCAAGCAAGGAAGTTTTCTTGGAATTGATGGGATGTAGTCTCCTGTGTCTGAATGAGCAATTGAACTTCCTTCTCATTAATGATCTGATCAGTCTCTTGTAGGGACTCCATGTATTTCCACGCCTCTGTCGGCGTCATGACTCCCAAGAATTCCTGCAGCTGTGGTTGTAGCCCAGATAGAAAGGACTCCATAAGCTCTTTCTTTATGTATCCAATCATACAAATCGTTTGGCGATAGTAATTCATGTTATAAATGGAAGGATCTTCGCCTCAAAATGTGGACGTTAAGGTGTGTGTGCTGGCAATAAAGCGCATGAGTGCCGAGAAGTTAATCTATTCAAGCATTCCCATATATAGAAATCGACAGCAAAATTAATAATTACGCTATATTAACACCAACAGATTAACCATGCATGCATACGCAAAATATACGGCGTCTCTGTCCCCAAGGCCATGGCAAAATACGACTCCTAGAGCCCCTAATACGCCAGAATACGCCCCCAAAAAGGCGCTATACCCTCTGAAATACGTGGGTATTTATAGGGGTGTAATGTCGGTATCAGACTAAAATCCGCTACCACGCTCGAATCATTTTCTGTAGGATAGATGTGGGAGAATGAGGAGGCGACGCTGTCCAAGCTTATCGGAGCGCTCTCACCCGCTTCAGCTCTTCGAATACCGCCGGAGTGGATCTTGTTCATCAAGGATCGGACGGCTCGCGTACACCACATCGGAAGAATTTCTCCGCTCGTATGTGCTGCTTCTCAGCAACGCCGTTGGATTGGAGCGGGACGGCACAGAGTAGCCTATGTATGTCATGCATCAATTGATTCGATGTGTTTGCGTCCGTTCATCGAAAATCCACTATCGCCATGTCGCCCGCCTGCAAATCGATTCACTTCGCAATCGATCTCGCCCGTGCAACAGATCGTCGCCGGTGCCTAAATGTCACCTCTGATGGCTGAGTCTGACATTTCGTATTTGTCCTATTGACATCGGATGGCTACGTCGCCAGATCCCTGGTCGGATCTGCCCGCATTCCAACGGTCAGAAGGTACCACGTGGCAACATGACGACGACCGTATATCCGACACAGTAATTAGTACTCTTAGAAAAATACAAGTGATCGAGATCTAGCCAGTACAATATACGAACGTCAGATACCAATTAAGTATCATTTACACACAAAATAATGCTAGATGAGGGGTTAATTATGCAATATTCACTCCGAATCACACCTAAACTTCTCTTATATGACTGTAGGATTGCAACCTCATCCACCATTCCCACGACAGCCTCAACAACCTTATGCCCCAACTCAAAATTTTAATCAGAGGCCACCTAATCATATGCCACCCCCTCCACATGCTAAATCCAATTTAGAAATACTAATGGAAAACTATATTGTTATGAAGGGATAGAAGAATGAACACTTCCAATCATCTATCAACTAGCTTATGTCCACCACCCAACAATTAATTTTAAGCCAGAAAGCGATGGAGACACAAGTGGCACCGATGGCACAACTTTCTAGGCCGCAAGGTCAGCTGCCGGGGCAACCTGAGCCCAACCCCCGAGGTCAACTGAAAGCAATTACTATATGAAGTGGGACGCATACTGAAGGCCCCCGCCATGCCGGCTGCTAAAGAGGGAGAGGATAGAGTTGAAGTGGAGCCTCATGTACATGTTGAATATTAAAAGGAGTGCGAGTTAGCACCACCATCAGTTGAGCCACCGATAGAGAATGATGTTGAGAAGAGGGATGGAGACACCACAGAGGAGCCCACGAGGACATATATTCCTAAGGAAAATTATCAGTCGAGGTTGGCGAAGGCCAAAATAGATAAGAAGTATGGGAGGTTCTTTGATTTGCTGAAGTAGTTGCACATCACCATCCCATTCCTCTACATCATCTCAGAGATCCATTCCTACGCCAAGTTCCTGAAGGATATACTCACTAAAAGGGGTAGGAAGGAGAAGGTTATGATATCGGTGGAGTGCAGTGCAATACTCCAGAGGAAGATGGTCGAGAAGTTGGAGGATCATGTAAGTTTCTCCATCCCCTTTGCTGTTGGAAACGTATCTATCAAAAAAGTGATATGTGACCTCGGAGCGAGTGTAAACTTGATGCCGTTGTCCATTAGCAAGAAGCTTGGGATGGGAGAACAAAAGCCCACCAACAAGTCTCTTCAACTTGCCGACAGATCAATCAAATACCCAATAGGCATCATTGAAGACATATCGGTGAAAGCTGGGAAGATCTTAGTTCCATATGACTTTGTCATCAGGGACATGCCTGAGGATGCCTATACATCAATAATTCTAGGCAGTCCATTCTCTGCCATGGTGGTGGTGTTGATTGACGTCAAGGGAGGGAAGCTATCTTTGAATGTCGATAAGGAGAAAGTGGAGTTTGATCTTCAGAAATCCATGAGACAGTTCCTCGAGGAAGACCACTACCACCACGCCGACCTCCTTGAGCAAGTGATCGAAGAAACGACTTTGGAGGACATGTTCTTTAGCCCTATGGAGAAGAGTCTATCTGGAGATACGAAGTACGAAGGGCAAATGGAAACGGTGGCCCTAGTAAGAGATTTCAACGAAGTTCCATTAGAGGGGATTGACGAAGGAACTTCAAGATCACATCCACCTGACCCCGAGGAGGTGAGAATTAAAGAGTTGTGCAAGGGGATGTTGAGCAACAATGAGAAGAAACATGGAGCGAGAGCAACTTCAACACTCTCCACCCTGGAGCCACCATGATCACATCAAAAAGGGAGTCAGCTCAAGACTATAAACGAGTGCTTCTTGGGAGGCAACCCAAGAGTTTTTAGCCTTTATTTTCATTTTTAGTGTTAATTAGATATTATAGTTTGATTGACTAAAACCCCCCAAGTCCCATAACTAAACTCAATTTGTTTTCAATGCAGGAGAGAAGGACACGACCGCATGGGACACCCCACCAGGCCGGGTGGAAGGGAGCCAAAGAGGAGACCCCAAGGAAGCAACAGAAGCATTCGACGCGACCGCGTCGGTATGTCACACGTGACCGCGTTGTAAGAAGCAAGAGAGAAGCAAAATAAGCTAAGAGAAAGTCAATTCGACGCAGTCGTTTAAGGGGAGCCAACTTTCTGGAATTCAGAGCCATAATTTCCACCAGGTGTGCTGTCGTATGAACCCCTTGACGCAACCACGTCAACCACAAATTTTCAAAGCAAAATCTCATTATTCTTCCTAATTGACCCAGTCGCATGGCCCAAACGACGTGACCGTTTAAAGTGTACCAACTAACTATCTTCTGACCGGATATTTTTAAACGACCGCGTAAATTTTAGACACGACCCCGTCGACCAAGCTTCTGGCCATCAAGAAATTCCAAACAACGCGGTCGAGATGGCATCGATGCAACCATGTCGAATCGCCCGCGTCAACTATTTTTCCCCATTGACATTTGAGCTCTTAATTGACGTGGTTAACCCCGACCGATGCGATCGCGTCGATCAACCACGACGATCAGCCTAAATAAACCCAAAAACCCAAAGGGTCCGGCCGAGCTTTCTTTTCCCCATTGTTTCGAGTTCTTCTCCCTAAATTCTTCCACCTTCGACCCCTAGCCCTACAATCTCTCCTCCTCTCTTCCAAAATCACATCCTAACCCAGATACGTCTCCAATTTCTCCCCCATCACCGCCAATCTCGTTGAAACGACTGAGCAGAGAACCCTACCCAACCGTTTGGGTTTTCTGGGGATTTTCAATCGACGCAACCATTGCTAGGCTTTGGAGACTCTGATCTGAAGCTTGGAGAATCATCATCATCGCGAGGATCATCATTATTTTGGGTAAACTCGCTCCTTTTTTTTCGAATCTTAAATTCTTACCCAACATCACAACTTCTCGCTGTTATTTGCTAATTGCGTGGGAGTCGCTCATTTTCATATTTGTTGGTTACCGTATACACTTCATTGTATCCACATTCACGATACCACTATGCCTCTACACACAAATCACTCCAAGCATCCTGCAGCGCCCCCACGGCAATCACAATTAGGGAGAAACACACGTGCACGCACATCTACAGATGTTGCATCCACGTCTACTGCACCCGCACCACCCAGCCCACCCCAACACATTGACACCCTATGGGATCACATTCATGGATTAGCATCAACACGACACCTACACATCCTTATCTCAATGAGTCATCATTCCCATCAAATTCCCGAGTGTTCCCTCTCTTAATTCCTTAGGACTCGTCGAAGGTGTAACTCTACTTCACAACATAAAGTGGGATGATTTTATGGAGTGCGAGGCCCACCTGCATAAGAGACTCACACTGGAGTTTCTTAGTTCTCTTCGTCATCAGTATTCAAGGTTCAGTTTTAGGCTAATAAAAAGGGAGTACTCCATGTCCACTGACACCCTGAAAATACTTTTGTGTTGGCCCACCGCCCTCACCCCCGATTCCATTAAGCACAATAGACCATTTCCCGATGCATTTGATCTCCATATCTTTTAGGAGCAGATTATTGACCTTACCCCCTTCCCTATCACCAGAGCGAAGGCTTCTTGCATTATCCATCCTTGCCTTTGACTGGCACACCGCATCATGGCCAATTTTATCATTTGTAGGGAAGAGACATGCCAAGTCTCATGGAATGAGATATTCTTCTTGTGGGCCATGACCCAACCCCACAACATTCACGAGGACGACACCACTTCACTACGCTATCTTATTCATGTCGGTTCTTGGTTGGGTCAGAGGCTATTTCACACTCTTAGCAGCCCCTCTGCTAAGATTTGCTACTGAGGGTTTATCACAATTATCGTTAAGCTCCCTTCCATTTCTCTCCAGATTCCAGCTACTATGCCCCTTATTCCTGGCACCACCTCATTAGACATCTCCGTCCTCACGAATATGCATATGAGCAAACCTATTGCAGACGAGAGATTTTTATGGATTCAAGGGCCCCCACCACACCCCTTACGCCACACTTCCCAGCCCTCATCGTTTTCGTATCTAGGGAGCCATGCAGTGGCCATTCCGACCTGATCCAGCTTTTCCCCCATCTGCACAGGCACAGCCACACCCAGCTCAGGAGCCAGTTATTCCTGCTGATGCAAAGGGAGGCCCCGTAAGACCACCAGCCCTACATCATTTCTCACGGAGACATCGCCATACTAGAGAGGATACTAGCACCTCTGGTCCTCCTCCCCCACATGCCTCCCTAGAGGAGCGCATTTCACTCATAGAGGAGGTCATTCGCAAGGTTAAGTCCACCTTAGATGGCGTTAGGACCACACTAGACAGCTTGCATGCCAAATTTGATGCCACCTATAGTTTGCACTTTTCTCAGGGCTACTACAATGAGGCTGCACCATGTCTCCTCCTCACACACTGACCACCACCACCACCACCTGGTGGTAGCACCTCTTGAGGAGGTTTCCCATACACTCTCCCCCCATTTATGTATAGCCCTCACTCTCACTTTATTATCATTCAGGGCATAGCTTGGGGGAGATTCACTTCCATCCCTTCCCCTGCACATACCTCCTCACACTTTCACTAATTATTTCGCATTGAGGACAATGCTCAGATCTAGCTTGTAGGAAGAGCAGTTCATGCTTTTTCTTTTTCCACCCACACTCTCATATGTCTCATCCATGTGTATACTCTTCTCTTTTCTTTCTCTATATCCATTTTTCTTTCGTGCATCACTTCTTTCTCCTTTTATGCAATCTCTAAAAAAACAAAAAAAATGAAAACAACAAAAACATCCTGCATTTGCATTTACATCTCGCATGCATCATGCATGCATTGTAAATATGTGTTTCGAGAATATTTTGAAATTAAGATCTTATATGTGTGGTATTGAATGGATTTTTCAGATTCTATCTTTTACATTTGATTTCTCGGTATCGACTAGAATATATGACTAGGATATGTTTTTAGTTTCAGATCTCATCTAATATGCTCATTATGCACATGCTCATAGCCCCTAAGATGGCAATACTCAAAACCAACCTAGGTTGAATTTTTCTTAGGCATCCACCTTATGCATGACGGTAGAAATGATAGTTAAAATAATAGTTTATAATCCTTTGAGACTTGGATAATGACATGTTCATCTAGTACTGAGGAGTGAAATTGCTTAACATGTTCATGCTTTCAAATAAAAGCATGAATGAAACTAGCAATTTCACGAATCAAGGAACGTTGGTGTAACGGCCGCTTTCTGTTCGTACATTTTTAGTACGTATCTCATTATCGTATGTGTATTTCTCGTGTTTGATTTTAATTATTGTTTTCCGTAGTTCGAACTCGCGATTGGACCCCGTACTCACGACCCTCTCGGAGGCGCGGTCACCTCGGTATTTTCCTCACAATTTTTGGATGCAAAGGGTAAAAGTCGTCATAATCTTATATTGATGTTATTAATATTTTTACTATTACTTTTAATTCAAACGGTTAGTTTTTTTTGTTTTGTTACGGTTGGAATTCAAAATTTCAAGTTATTATATAATATTTTAACTAATTATTGTTATATTTTAATAACTAATTATCCTTAATTCCCTAACTGACCCACTATCTTTTAAATATCCTATATTAATGTTACTTTCCTAACTAACCTAACAGCCCTTTCAAACTTTCGGGATTAAAGTTTAAAACAAAACCTTAACTGATAATATCCCAACTTAATCCTGCATGTTCTCAACCACGTCACCCTTGTGTGGGTTATCTCTATGCCACATTCGTCTCACTCCCACACAACCCATGCTCAACAACTCGAGGATCCCCTCGTGCATGAAGATCGGAACCCATCGTCTCTCGTCCGTCTTCGCCTTCTTCTTCCTTCCTTATATAACGCCCGAGCGCCTTGATCCCCCTTTCTCACCGTCACCGTCCTCCCATCAAGCTCCTTCCCCATTCTCAGGCTCCCCTCTCCTCTTCAATCCCACGCCCCAAGCCCTCTTCACCCTCAGCCCACCGGCGTTCCAAGTACCCCAGGCCAACCAGCAGTCGCAGCATCTCGCCCAGGCACACGAACCTCCGGCACTCCGACCTTCGGCAACTCACCCGCACAGCTCCGACTTCACCACCTCCCTCGCCCAGCACGTCGACCCTCACCGCAGCCTCCTCCCTCCTCCTGATCGGCGCGTAACCATCCTCCCACAGTCCGGGATCCGCCACCTCCTCTCCTTCCCGTGCCGGTGAACCCACCCTCGATAACTCCTCAACCATCGCGCATCACCTTCGCCGTCTCTCCATCCCCATCGAACTCCCCTCGCTCCGACCTTCCGACCGCCTCAACCCGCAAGCCCTCCGGCCATCGTCCTCTCTCCGACAACCTCGCTCGTCACCTCGATCTCAGTCTGCAGGCACCACCTTCTCCCCGACTCTTCTTCCGTTGAAGACTCGACAACGCCCAGTCACCGCCCGCTTGCCGTCGCCTCAGTCGCCGCCGCTGTACGGAGCTCGCCCATCGCCAGTCGCCGGTCGTCTGCAGACGCACCGCGCCGTGCCTGCATGCCAGCACTGACGGCACTCGAACATGAGAAGGAGGTGAGTGCACGTTTTTACGTGGGTTAGGGGTATATACTCATTTTTTCTGTTAGTCCCAATATTGGACAGTGGCAAATAAACTTTATTATAGAGAATTGCTTTTTACACCTCAATTGAGGTGCTTGGAAGTGATATGTTACTAAAAATAGAAAGAAAATCATATTAAAGGGTCACATATCTCACCCTCTCTCTTCCAATTCCTCCCATTTTTAACCAACTGTCACCTCCCTACACCTCTGTTTGAGGTGTAGAGAGCACTTCTCTTATTATATAAGATTGGTGACAGTCTGATATTTTTAGTAAGTGGTACTATGAGTTTCAAAGATTGACAGCATGCATCATTAAATATAGTGATAGTGGCACGCTTTGAGATTTTTGTGACAGCAAGTTATAACTTAATATATATGGGTTTTTCTCATATTAGTCCCTTAAATTATGTGTATTTTGATATTAGTCCATTAAATCTTTGTAATTTGAATTTAGTCCCTTAAATGTTTAACGTTAATCTAAATAGTCCCTTTTGTTAACCTAAATAGTCCTTTTTGTTAACCTAAATAGTCCCTTAAATGTTTAATGTTTAACCTAAATAGTCCCTTTAAGGGACTAAAATCAAATTACAAAGATTTAAGGGACTAATATCAAAATACACAAAATTTAAGGGACTAATATGAGAAAAACCCAATATATATTTACGTATATGATTTAGTATACATGGATATACGAAAGATTATTGTACATACTTCTACTATTAAGCATACATGCAGTAATAAAATAGTGTATTGCATAAATTAAATATAGATTATTTTGTTAGTTAATCACTTTTAGCTTGATATGGCGAAACCGATTTCGCAGATAAATCACGCTTCTCGTTATGACCGCTTAGATACCCCAAATCAGATAACGCTTCAGGCAAGTATATTACTTTCCACCAATTTACCTAGGTGCAAATATTTACCCTTACAAGTATAATATTTTCTACAAACTTCCAACAATGCATGTATTTTTATCGTGGACAACTTTTAAGATATCACGTGCATCACTAAGATGTCAACTAATCACTTTCATAAATTTGTTACTTAATGATTTTCGAAATAATGTAATGTGTCTGTTGATGAATTGGTTCGTTCTTGCTATCTAATGCTACCGCCAATTTTAAATGATACACGCAAAAGTTCTACCTTTTTGTTTTACCATTCTTGTGGAATGAACGCTCTAACTAAAGACAAGTGATACTGGCTCCTTTGGGCAAATTACGGATTATTGGGCCTTGGGCCACTACAGACTATTGTGCCTTTGGGCAAATTACGGATTATTGGGCCTTGGGCCACTACCGACTATTGTGCCTTCGGGCAAATTACGGACTATTGGGCCTTCGGGCAATACGGACATGGGCCCACGGGGCATTTACGGAATGTTTGCCACTCGGCAAACATTAAACTACGGTTTGACTTATGGACACTTGGGTGGGGTAGTCTAGTGTAGTAGAGGCTGGACAGCTGGATTACACTCTATTGGTGAACTTGACCGACACCTGGCCGGGTCGGTGAGTAGTGAGTCACGGGTAGCTCCCGTTGACTTGGGTGTAATGCTAGTCACCTCCCCCTCGGACACTGGGCTTGTCACTAGATAGGAGATTGATTAATGCACTTTGTACCTCTGCTGATGATATGGTGTAACCTGCTAAACTTATTATCACGATCATTGATGTGCACACTGCACTTGCCACGACTATTGCTGTGCACACTACACTTGCCACGACTATTATTGTACACACTACACTCGTTACGACTATTGTTGTACACACTACACTTGTCACGACTATTGCTGTACATGCTACACTTGTCACGACTATTGCTGTACACACCACACTTGCCATGCCGGTTACTTTACACACTACACCTTGTTGTGTTCGCTACTTTGCACACTACACTACTCATGCTCATCGCTTGCACACTACACGATGTTATGCTCCCATGTTTTTCCCTGCTGCCATGTTTCATCTTATCGGAAACATATTGCATCACTCTTACCTTAAGCTTTGTAAACTATATTATCTTGCCGAGGGTCCTTTTATTACTAACGTTTTTAAATCTTGCCGAGCGACCCTCGCTGACATATATTTCCTTGTCTGTGAAATATACGTTAGGTTTTGATCAGAGTTCACCGAAGAGTTTATTTGGAGACTGAGCAGGAGGACCAAGAGAACAAGGAGTACGAGACCCACTGCTGAGGACGACATTCTTTCGCAGCGCTGCATTAAAAGTTTAATACTTGTTGTTGTATTCTTTCAGGTGTATTTCAATTTCCATGTAACTGTTGTAATGGCCATGCTAGGCCTTTTAATTTTTGTGTACATGTAATCTGGAAAAGTTAAAGTATAATGATGACATTATTTTGTTGTTCCGAATATTCGCAAGCAAGAACCTGCCAAAGTAGTCATACACAGACGCTTATTGGGTTGGGGCCTCACCGCTCCAGCCCAAGCGGGCCCGCTCACGTCCTCGCTCTCAAGTATAATGGGAAGCGTGGCGTGACAGTTGGCATGTTGTGAGAGCCACTTTCACGATAGACACATAAACCATTATTTGATACTTATCTTTCTCTCGACCATCACATAATTTCGATTCATATTAGCATGATCATATTTGAGTATATTATTTGATGATTCGTGCTGGAAACGACTTCCCAGGATTATGTTCTAATCGATGGAAGGAAATTGGCGTGTCTATAATTCCTATGAATCCGAATTTCTATTCGCCCATGTATATATGCTCGATATCGTGAGATTCTCAAAATCATGCCGTCATTTGCATGCATGCTTGCATACCTCCAATCTCTACTCTTTCGTGTCTTTCTTGAGGATAAGGAAGAGTTTAGCTTGGGTGATTTGATGAGTGTTTATTATGTATATATTTTTGTGCTTATTCCTTGTGCATGTCATGCCATTTCATTCCCCATTCTACTCCATTTTTCCCGTTTTTGGTTTATTTTTACTTTTGGATCCTGTGTGTGTATTGCAGATGAAAATGAATGATTTTGGGACACTAGAGCATGGTAAAAGTGATAAAGAGCGAAGCGAGGGGCAAACGGGAACTCAAATGCACAAGGGGAGAAGAAGAAAACAATGACACATGCGATCGCGTGGTTTATCCATGCGGCCGCGTCACGAGGACAGCCCAAAGGCAACTGAAGACAAAGAGAAACCGTCGTGTTACAAGTCGAAATGGTCGTGGCTGAAGAGAAGGAGAATGGATATCGACACTGTCATTTGGCTGATGATGCAACCGCATCGATCCGAGATTCTGCTGAAGCCAAACGGTCATCCAAACGATGCGGTTGTGTAGATCTTGAAATGGACGCGTCGATTGAGGAGAAGATTTCCCAACTTACACATTTAGGCGACGTGACCGCGTCGATCCCGATACGACCGCTCAAATTATACTTCTGAGGGTTTTCTGGGCACCGCCAGGGGCAGAATTGGGACTTTTTGGGAATTTCTGTACCTTTCTTCTTCCTCTGAAGAGGAGGACGCCTTTTCCTGTACTTTTTGAGGGGTTTTAGAGCTTTTCTGAGGTGTACTTAGTTTTTATTCTCTGCAACTTTAATTGTTCCTTTTGTTTCTTTTGGATTCTAGTTCTTTCTTTTGCAATAGAGTTTGTTTCCTTTAATTCCTTGCATTGTGGATTGTTGGATTCTATATTTCTATATCATCTACTTTGCTATGATGTCTCAATTCATGATTTGGATTGCATATCTCTCCATGGTTCGTGAGTAGTAAACCATCTAGGGCCATGGGTTGAACTCCATTGGATTTGGCTATGGATTGATGAATTTTTGATTAATTGTTGAATAATTGAGATTAGGGGTATGCTAGGATGATTTTTATCGATGCACATTGATCTCCCCCTTGTGGATAAATAGATTAATCAACAGCGAGAGTTGGGGCTAATTTAGGGTTTTCAATCCCAACATTGATCCATATTATCCTTGTGGCTGACGGGAGTCGGGTATGTATTAGAGCCCTCCTATCATAGATCTGAATCCTAATCCATGGAAGTGGCATGGAGGAAGATTGAGGACATTTGTCAGACGTAATGCACATATCACATATCGATGTACCAATGGGAGTTGGCTTCGATATGGGATAGGTAGTCCTATCATGGCATCACGAGAGTGGGGGTAGTGATAACATAAAGGAATATCATATCATTGCATCACGGGAGTGGAGGGGGGGTAGGAGAATACCCTTAGGTTAGACAACCTCTCCCTAACCTATGAATTCAACAATCAATCAACCTAATTCAATCCTAACTTTAATCCAATGGCGGGGATACCTTGGTCCTAGAGCTTTCCCACGTTGATATTTCTCATTAGCATTAATATTCTTTAGCCACCTATCAATCACGTGGCTAATAACCGTGAGAGAAATCAATACTCAACAACTACCTCTCAATGGACGACCCGTATAGCGCTATAACTACATTGTGTGCTTGCGGTATATATTTTGATGACGACAACCCGCAAAGGGGATGCACCTCCGATCGTATATTCGAGCAGCCCGTGATGGTATTGATATGTCATCCCCGTTCGTATAGCTAGGTCGGCCCGTGAAGGGGATGGCCCTCCGGTCGTATAGCCGAGCAGCCTGCGAGGGTATCGATAGGTCATCCACATTCATATAGGTAGGTTAGCCTGCAAAGGGGGTGTCCCTCCAGTCGTATAGCCGAGCAGCCCACAAGGGAATCGATAGGTCATCGCCGTTCGTATAGCTATGTAGGCCCACGAAGGGGATGACCCTCTGATCATATAGCCGAGCAGCCCCCGATGGTATGGATAGGTCATCCCCATTTGTATAGATATGTCGGCCCACGAAGGGGATGCCCCTCTGGTCGTATAGCCGAGCAGCCCCCGATGGTATCGATAGGTCAGCCCCATTTGCATAGCTATGTCGGTCCAAAAAGGGGATGCTCCTCCGGTCGTATAACCGAGTAGCCCACATGGTTATCAATATGTCATCTCTGTCAGTATAGCTAGGTCGGCCCACGAAGGGGATGCCCCTCCGATCTGATAGCCAAGCAGCCTGCGAGGGTATTTATTGGAAAAATTAGGCTAAGCCATGCATTTTAGATTATGTGTAAAATGAGACAAAATTGACTTCACGTTTGAAATGCATTTATTAGCTCGAGAAAGTACAAAAGAAAGAAAGAAATAAATGAGTATAGCTCACTTGCTTTGTTTGTACGTTTATTGGTAATACTTTTGCAAGTGCTCAGTGTTCCAGAGGTGAACGAGCTCTTTGCCTTCCATGGCAGAGAGTCGATAGGTTGCAGGGCCAAGGACATCAATCACCTTATAGAGGTCTTCCCATTTAGTGGCGAGCTTTCCTTGCCTAGAGGTCTAGGGAGAAAAATCTGCCTTTCGTGAGACCAAGTTGCCCACACAGAAGCTTCAACCCTTGACTTTGGAGTTGTAGTACCTAGCCATGCGGTTTTTCTGCCTGATGATGGTTGAGAGAGCCCAATATCTTATCTCGTCGATCAAACAGTAAGTTGAGCTTGAGACCTTCCGAATTTCTCTCATCATCCAAGTGCTTGAGACGGAGGGGCTCCTTCAATACCTCCATAGGGACTCGCACCCGTAGGCGAGCATAAAAGGGGTTTCTCCTGTGGAGTCCTTATAGGTCGTCCTATATGGCCAGAGTATCCCAAGGAGCTCTTCTAGCCACGTGCTCTTATCGTCTCCAACCTTCTTTTGCAGAGGTTCCAGAATACACTTATTAGCTACTTCTGCCAGCCTATTGGCTTGGGGGTAAGCTACAGAAGCGAAGAAGCGAAGTGTAACCTGATCTTCCATTTGGAACAAAACTCTTTAAATCCAGTACTATCAAACTGCTTCCATTGTCTATGACGATGGAACAAGAGATGTCGAATCAACAGATGATCAACTTCCATACGAAGCTTTTGATGCTTTTCCAAGTGATGTGAGCAAAAGGTTTAGCTTCGATCCACTTGGTGAAGTAATATATGGCCACAATCAAGAACTTTCGTTACCCGGTTACTAGAGTGAAAGGGCCAAGAATGTCCAACCCCCATTTAGTGAATGGGACAATGCTAATAATAGGGACTAGGTTAGGTGGGGGCAGAGTTATGTTTGTCAGACTCGATCGCCTCCTCGACTATAGTCAGCCAATAATAGCATTGTTTCAAGGTTTTAAGGGCCAGTGCCCTCCCTCCACAATGGTTTCCACGGAGGCCTCCGTGAATCTCTCGGAGCACATAATCGGCTTCCTACGGATTTAAACATCTAAGGTAAGGGAGTGCGTCATACCTGGACCATCGCCTCGCCTTCATGTAGAACATACCGGAGATCCCTTCTTTCCAGCTTTTGTGCCTTAGTTGGGTCGGTCGGTGTCTCTCCAGTGCGGAGGTACTTAATTATGAGGTCCATCCAAGTTGGCTCCTGATCGATGCTCAACAGGTCTTCCTTGTGCATGCTAGGGTGTAGAAGGTTCTCTACATACACAGCTCGTCCCAACTCTGCTAGTGATGAGGAGGCGAGATTTGATAAAGCGTCGACTTAGAGATTTCACGACCGTTGCATGTGTTAGATCTCCACTTACTCAAATTTAGATAACTCGGCTTTCTTGATCTGTAGATAGTTCTGCATCATCTCATCCCGAGCCTCATAATCCTCGTTTAACTGGTGGATGATCAGGGTTGAGTCACTATACAAGCAATTGTTCGTGACCTCAAAGCTCGGGTTAGCCTAAGGCTATTAATGGCAGCCTCGTATTCTGCCATATTGTTTGTTGTGGGGAAATTAAACCAAAGAGCATACTCAAGTATGTTGCCCTCAGAGGTTTGGACGACGATACATGCTCCACTCCCAGCCCTGTTGGCTGTCCCATCCACCTGCACGATCCACATTCCTTCTTCTCTAGTTTTAGTTGCCGACGTGCTACTACCTATCAAGGAAGTAGAAGGAAGGTTGGTTATCGAGTTAATAGTTCGTAACTCTGTCGGGGATTCTCATCGTAAGTGCACTCGACTATGAAGTCGGCCAAAGATTGCCCTTTGATGACCATCCTCTGCTTGTAATGAATGTCGAACTCACTTAGCTCGACTCTCCAATTTAGCATCATACCTGACCGATCCAACCTCTTCAGGGTTTGTTCTAGGGGGGTGTCCATGAAGACCAGGATGGTATAAGCTTGGAAGTATGGTCGGTGCCATCTCGCCGATAAAACAAGGGCGTAAGCCAACTTCTCTAATCTATTGTACTTGACTTCGGCCCATCTGAGAATCTGACTTACATAATAGATCGGTTGTTGTAGTCCAGATTCTTCCTTGACTAAGGCCGAGATAACAGCCTCTTGGGTAGCCGCTAAGTAGATGATCAGTTGATCCCCCTCGTCAGGCTTCGTCAAGAGTGGAGGACTGCGAAGATACTCCTTAAGTTCGAAGAAAGCCTGCTTACAATCTACATCCCACTCTATGACCTTCCTTTTGCCTTTGTGGAGGGCTATAGCCTTTCTTAAGACTTTGAAGAAAGAAAGCATTCTCTCCGCTGATTTAGACCGGAGGCACCTGAGGGTTGTGATCCTGCCATTCAATCTTTGGAGCTCCTTGATGGTGGTCTGTCTTTCATGATGATTATCACTGCCACTTTATCAAGGCCGGCTTTGATTCCTCGGTTCGTGAGCATGAAGCCGAGGAATTTCCCAGATCAGACTCCGAATGTACATTTGTTAAGGTTTAGCCGGGGATTGTACCGTCGAATCTCTGCAAAAGTCTCGACAAGATTTGCAATATGGTCAATTGGGCTCTTCAACTTGACCAACATGTCATCGACGTAGACTTCCAAGTTCCTCCCAATCTGAGCTTTGAAGACCATGTTCACCATTCGCTGGTATGCCACTCTAGCGTTCTTCAATCCGAAGGGCATCTTTCTATAGCAGAAAATTCCTCGATCTGTAATGAAGGAAGTTTTCTCTTCATCCACGGGTGCCATCTGGTTCTGCTTGTAGCCAAATAAGGCAACCATGAAGCTCAGGAGTTCATACCTAGAGACATTATCTACGATGTGGTCGATCCGAGCTAGGGGTAACTATCCTTCGGGCACGCTTTGTTGAGGTTAGTGAAGTCCATACACATTTTACATTTGCCATTTGCCTTCTTCACCATCACCACATTAGAGAGCCATTCAGGGCAGCAGTCTTCTCTGATGAAACTCGACTTTAGAAGTCAAACGACCTCTTCGACGACCGCCTTCATTTTATCACCCCTGATGTTCTGCTTCTTTTGCTTCATCGGTTTGATGGTTGGATCGATGTTCAACTCATGAGCGAAGACTTGGGGGGGTCAATGTCTGGCATATCATTGGGAGACCAAGCAAAAACGTCTATGTTGGCCCTTAAGAAGGTGATCAATCATACTCTTAGGTCAGGAGGAAGTCTCGACCCAATGGAAACAGTTTTCCCTTCTTCGTCAGACACATAAATCAACTCAGTCTCCTCGATTGGGGCTGGCCATCGGTCCACCAGGTCGCCATCGTTGCTGTGATGGTCCACTGGGTGTGTTTGCTTTTCTTTTCTGATCATGACGGACAGAAGGTAGCATGAGCTAGAATGCATTTGATTTCCTTCCACCTTCCTGACCCCCCTGGGGAGTCTGAAACTTAATCATTTGGTAGAAGGTGGAGACTACCGCTTCTACTGAGTTAAGAAGCGGTCGGCTTATGATCCCATTATAGGCTGAGTTGATCTTCACCATAATGAAGTTGGTCATGTTGGATATTGGACTCCCTGGATTTGGTTTTGGATGATGAACAAACATAAATATATTATGAACTAACAATTTGTGAGCGCAGTTATGTAGATCGTCGCCAAATTCATATGAACATCCAAAGCGACGTCTCGAGACTTCTCAAAGTACGTGATCGTATGCCTAAAGCTTCGTTGAAGCTTATGGACCATTTTAGAAGTCATGAAGATTCGATTGAAGCTTTTGAAGATGGTATCGTCAAGTTTTATTTATAGTCTTTTAAGCTTCTTTCGTAGAATGTTAAGCCTTGAGTAGGTCTTACGGTTTAAATCTTCATAACGCTCCTATCTTAGATCTAGGATCTTGTAAGAATTCCATACAAACTTTCCCGAAGCATCGCGCTTCGTTTCGCGACTTCTTGTGCATGTTAGTTGGTTCAAGAAGAAGAACCAACCGACTAGATGGTGATCTAGTCGGTCGGCAATCCTTCTTGGACCGACTAGTTTCAGTCAGTCAATTCTTAGCTCTTTATTGTTTATAGTTAGTCGGTCTACGTTGACTCACCGATCGACTAGTTTGTGAACTAGTTGGTCAGTGATGCTTCTTTGACCGACTAGTTGAGCTTCTACTATACATGCCAATTTTCACCTGAGCTACTGTTTCTCATTAGTCGGTCTATGTTCATTTGGCGACCGACTAGTTGATGAATTAGTCGGTCTACTTTTGTTCTTGGACCGACTAAATCTATTTTGTGTTCAGACTATTGTTTTATCTCTTTGTCGGTCTCAGTTGAGTCACCGACCGACTAGTTGTGAAACTAGTCGGTCAGCAACTCTTCTTTGACCGACTAGTTCTAGTCAGTCTGAACTAGATCTATTCTCTGTTCACCACTTAGTCGGTTCATGTTGATTGACCGACCGACTAGTTGATGAACTAGTCGGTCGGTGGTTGTTCTTTGACCGACTAGTTTGGTTCAAAATAGAGCCGTTGGAGCTTTTATTGAAACATTTTTCTCTCTCTCTCTCTCCTCTAACCTATATATACTTGATGAGCTGCATTCATTGCACTCAAGGCTGATATTAAGACAAGTTTAGAGATCAAAGAGAAATCATTCCAACTCATTCAAAGCTCATTCATTTCCAATCTCGAATCTCTTCTCACTCTTATTTCAAAAGAGAGATTCATTGATTGTGAGCCCTCCAAGCCAAGTGCTTGATCCTAGGTCACCAACTACCTCATAGCTCTCCATTGCTGGTCATCTTCTTAGAGCTAGGGTTTGGTGCCTCTTCATCTTCCCGAAAATCCGTTTTGCCCTAAATCGTAAGTTTTACTCGAGGCATAGGATTTTGTCGGTAAGAATCTTTATTTCATTTACGTTGATATTGTAAGTTTCACTCTCGGTTGTGAGAGTGTGATTGTGATCCCGGGTTGTGGGAGTCGCAAGTTCATTTGTGTATGATTTGACTTGTGAAGGTTTTTCACAAGTATTTCATAGTGGAAATCTTGAGTTAGGGTTTCTAACTCGAGTATCCGGAGGGGATCCGGGTGTTTGGGACGTAAGATCACCGGGAACAAGTCGGGGAGACTTGGGTGGATCCGAACCCAGTAATATCGTTTGTTTGCGCTTGTTTATTTGTTGTCGATTATTTACTATTCCGCATTTCCACATTAATTGGTAGAGTTTGCAAGGTAATTAGGAATTAGCCTCTTAATTATTTTAAAGTACTATTCACCCCCCTCTAGTACTTGTGCAGTAGCTTAGCAGGGCATTACATTTGGTATCAGAGCCAAGTCTATAGCTATGTCTGCCAACGACAACAAAAACGTTCGTCCACCTTCCGACTACAACACTTTCAGGAACCGTGAAGGAGTATCTTCGGTGATGGAAGGACATTCCTCAACGAGGCCTCCATTCTTCAACGGTACCAACTACGGGTACTGGAAATGCCGGATGGAAACTTTCCTCCGGAGTGCTTCACTATGGAGGGCCACGATGAAGGAATATGTCGAGCCCGTCGAAGAAGATTTCGAGAAGTGGACTCCCGCGGAGATCGCCGCGGAGGTAAGCAATGCCAAGGCAATGAACACCTTGCAATGTGCTTTGGAGCCCGAGGACTTCAATAAGATATGCACATGTAAGAGTGCATATCAAATATGGAACTCCTTCCTCATTTTGCATGAAGGGACAAGTAGGGTAAGAGACTCTAAACTCGTAGTAGTTAATAGAGATTACGAGTTATTTCATATGCTACAGGGTGAGAAGATGAAGGAGTATTATGCTCGCTTCATCGACATCACAAACGAGTTGGAGGCTCTCGGTAAAACCTACACCCAAAAGGAGAAAGTCTCGAAGATTATCGATGGACTTCCTTCTTGTTGGGAGAAACGGACCTTCGCCATCGAGGAAGGTAATGATATGAAAACTTATACCATAGTTCAACTAATGGGTACCTTAATGTCATACGAGGTACGCAAAGATAGCAAGTTGAAGTTGCAGGACATGATGAAGTCCTACCTAAAGCAAGATGAGCCAAAGAAGAAGGCTATTGCTTTCAAGGCCGCTCCATCAACTTCCACATCAACCGATGATGAAAACTCAGAAGACGAGTTGGACTTGGAGTCCATGGCACTCATGGCAAAGAAGTTCAACCTGTTCTTCCGAAAAGGTAACTTTAAGAACAAAGCTAAATTTGGTTCTTCTAACGCCTCCTCTCCTTTGTGTTTCAAATGCAACAAGCCAGGACACATGAAAGCGGAGTGTCCTCTAAACAAGCAAAAGGAGAAGTGGAAGGCGCCGAAGTTCGACAAGTCCAAGAAGTACAAGAAAGGGTACAAGAAAGGACTCGTCGGGACATTCACCGACTCCGAAGATTCCTCAAGCGGAGAATCGGACGATGAGCAAGTGGAGCAAGCACATATGTGCTTCATGGCGAGAGAGGAGCATGATCAAGGATCTTCCTCCTCCGATGATAGTGACAACGAAGGCGATGAGGTAACGATGGATGACCTTAGAAATGCTAAGGAGCAATTATGGTCTAAATACTCTAAATTAGTAAATAGATATACTTAGGTAAAAGATGATTTATCTAGCATCCAAACCTCGCCTAAAACTATCATCACCAACAACGACACCGTTGTTGAAGAGTTGAGAAATGAGATTGTAAATCTCAAGTCTCAACTTGAACATGTTAGCATTGAAGATTTGGAGGAACAAAAGATAGCGGATTTGATTTCTCAAAACTCGACTTTGAGTGTTGAGAATGAAAATCTCAAATCTCGTGTTTATGTGCTCACATCGCAAGTATCCACTTTGGATGCTTCTATGCGTTCTCTTAACGAGAAATATGAGTGCACATTGGGCCGAATCAATGAATTCAATAAGGGTAAGGGCCATTTGGATAATATCCTAAATGACTTACTTCCGGCCAAACACCACATTGGCTTGGGGTATAAGTTAGTAAATTCATCCAAGTCGGCCACTACCTTTGTTAGGCCAACTTCCGATGCTTCGACGAGTGGTAGCAAACACTCTATTGGTAGTTCATCTGCCAATGGTGCTTCCACCTCGTTCACACCCTCTTTCGGAAAGAAACCCATTTTGGGTGGACCTCCAAAGAAGGGTCATGCCTACATGTACACCAATACCATGCCACGTAGGAACACACGTCCTACTCCACATGCTCACACATATGATGATTTCTATGCTACACGTCCACGGGCACGTGCACACCATGTGAGACACCCTCACGCACGTGTTCCCCCACATGCATATGTTCACCCACATCATCGTATGAATAATTATCCACATGCACCATTTCATCATGTTCCTTATTCCTATCCACGACATGCATCACGTAGAAATCAACAACGCATGCATGCACCCAATAGGATGAGGGCTCCCAAAATATTCACAATTTGGAGCCCAAAGGACACAAGCATGGATGAAAAACAAGTTTACATGAATGCTTATTTTTCGAATGTTGTGCATAGTAGTAATTATGTGGGGAAGTCTAAGTCCAATTGGACTTGGCTTTCAAAGGTCTAATCTTTTGGACCCAATGACCTTGGGTACCATGATACGATATTTCATATCTATAGGTACTCAAGAGAAAGAAACGGAGCAACACCGTTAAATTTAGCTCCAAGGGGAATTGGATACTCGATAGCGGGTGTTCAAAACACATGACGGGTGACGCTCAATTGCTCTCCGGAGTGGTTCCCATTGCAAATGGAAACCGGGTAGTCTTTGGAGGCAACGAGAGCGGAACCATCATAGGTATTGGTAAAGTGGGTAATCCTTCTAAACCCCTAATAAGTGATGTTTACCTTGTTAAAGGATTAAACCACAATCTTATTTCAATAAGCCAACTTTGTGACAAAGGTTACAAAGTTAGCTTTGCGAAAGGAATGTGCCATATTTTAAGAAAAGATAATAATGAATTATTGTTTTCCGGCACACGCCATAAGGATATATACATCCTAGATCTTCTAAGATCACATGAACAATGCCTCATTGCCAACACAAGTGAACAACACTTATGGCATAGACATTTTGGTCATGTGAACTTTGGAACACTATTTAAGCTTTCCAAGTTAAATTCTATTAGAGGCTTCCCTAAGCTTGTCTTTCAAAAGAAAAGCTTTTGTGACTCATGTCAATGAGGCAAGCTTCCAAAATCTTCATTTAAACCTAAGAAAAACATTTCTTCTAAGCGGCCTCTAGAGCTATTACATCTAGATTTATTTGGGCCAACTAGAGTTGCTTCATTAGGTAATGCTAGATATGGACTTGTCATCGTTGATGACTTTTCTAGGTTTACTTGGGTATTTTCATTATGCAAAAAAAATTAGCTTTTGAAAACTTCACAATTTTTGTTAAGAAAGTACAAAATCTCATTGGAACCACCATTGTCACTATTCGTAGTGATCATGGAGGGGAATTTGAGAATGAGTCTTTTGAGACATTTTGTGATGAAGTTGGTATTACACACACCTTTTCATTCCCTCGCGCACCTCCTCAAAATGGTGTTGTTGAGAGAAAGAATAGGACGCTAGTGGAGTGTGCTCGCACTATGCTTGATGATAGCCAACTTGGCCATCAATTTTGGGCGGAAGCGGTACACACCGCTTGCTATGTGTTTAATAGAATACTTTTGAGGCCCGGCACTAAACAAACTTTTTATGAATTGTTGTTTGGTAGGTTGCCTCAAGTTAAACTTTTTCGTGTTTTCGGCTCAAAATGTTTTATTAAGAACACGTATGGTAGTTTGGACAAATTCGATCCAAGATCCGATGAGGGGATTTTTGTTGGATATTCTTCGCGTAGCAAAGCCTACCGGATATACAACAAATGAACCTCAACGATCGAGGAATCGCTTCATGTTTCATTTAATGAAGGATTTGTTCCAACTAGAATTACTAATGATGATGACTCTATGGATGTCTTATATGATTCAATTGGTAACTCTAATTCTAATAATTCTATTGATTCTATTGAGACTAACCCAACTAATGAAGTTGTTGAGAATGTTCCTAGTGATAAAGGTATTCCCAAATGGCTTCATACCGTTCGTGACCATCCTCATGAGCAAGTCATTGGCAATATCCATGATAGTGTCAAGACGAGATCGCAAGTGAACTATTTCGCTCATTGTGCCTTTGCCTCCTCGATAGAGCCAAATAATGTTAATGAAGCATGCGAAGATAGCGCTTGGATCCTTGCCATGGAAGAGGAACTCATTCAATTCGAGAGGAATGAGGTTTGGGAGCTTGTTCCATTGCCATCGAAGAACCACACCGTCATAGGGACAAAGTGGATCTTCAAGAACAAGACCGACGAAAATCAAGTCGTCATCTGGAACAAAGCTCGGTTAGTAGCTCAAGGCTATCAGCAAGAGGAAGGTATCGATTTCGAAGAATCCTTTGCTCCGGTAGCTAGATTAGAATCAATTAGATTATTATTATCTTTTGCATGCCATAAGGATTTTAAATTATTTCAAATGGATGTTAAAAGTGCGTTTTTAAACGGAGATGTTGTTGAGGAAGTTTATGTTTCTCAACCTCCGGTTTTTATAAATGAAAAATTTCCAAATCATGTTTTTAAACTTAAGAAAGAACTTTACGGTTTGAGACAAGCTCCTCAAGCATGGTATGACCGTTTAAAGAATTTTGTTTTGGATTTGGGTTTTAAAATGGGAGAAGTTGATTCCACATTATTTGTTAAGTATTCGAATAATGATATAATTTTAGTTCAAATATATGTTGATGATATCATTTTCGGTGCTACTAACTTTGCTCTTTGCGAAGAATTTTCTAATGTGATGAAGGATCAATTTGAGATGAGCCATATGGGTGAGCTCAAGTATTTCTTAGGTCTCCAAATTCGCCAAATGGACGATGCAATCTTCATCCACCAAACGAAGTATACGGTGGAGTTGCTTAAGCGATTTGGAATGGAGAATGCCTCCGGGAAAAAGACTCCAATGAGCACGACTACGCATCTTGATAAGGATACGAGCGGTAAAGATGTAGACATTCGTCTATATCGAGGTATGATAGGTAGTTTACTATATCTTACCGCAAGTAGGCCCGATATTATGTTTGCCGTATGTGTATGTGCTCGTTATCAGTCTCAACCTAAGCAATCTCACTTAGTAGCGGTAAAGCATATTTTTCGTTATTTAAGTTATACACTTGATTTTGGATTACTTTATCCAAAATCTAGCACGTATGAGTTAATCTCATATAGTGACGCAGATTATGCAGGATGCAAATCCGACAGGAAAAGTACTAGTGGCACTTGCCATTTTATAGGAAATTCTCTTGTCTCTTGGTTTTCCAAGAAGCAGAATTCCGTATCACTTTCAACCACCGAGGCGGAATACATTGCCGCCGGTGCCGCGTGTGCTCAAGTTCTTTGGATGAGACACACACTTAAAGACTTTGGTATAAACTGTGATACTTGCCCTATCATGGTGGACAACCAAAGTGCAATATGTCTCTCTAAGAACCCGGTACACCATTCCCGTTCGAAACACATAGATGTCCGACACCATTGCTTAGATGATCATGTTGCTAAAAAGGACATCATATTAGTGTACGTTGAAACCCAGAAGCAAATCGCCGATATTTTCACGAAACCCCTAAAGGAAGACTCCTTTGTGCGGTTACGTCGAGAATTGGGGATTATGGGTGAATCCGAGATTTAGGATTCCTATGTTTTCAATAATCTTGCATGGTAGTCAATTCTTTATATTTGCTCATGCGAGATTAATTGGAATTTTCTGGATTTTTGTTGAATTTTCAGATTTTTCGCTCGATTTGTGCGTAATCGTCAAATTTTAGATTTTCGATGTCTGATGGGGGTAGTTTAATGATTAATGTGAGTATTTTGATGTTTCGTCGAAGTGAGATTAGGAGAGAAATCAAAATTTCAAAATTTTCAACTTTGGACTCTCTTAGTCGGTCCAAGTTCATTGGCCGACCAACTAGATTCAGTTCTAGTCGGTCAGTGAATGAGCTTAGACCGACTAATTCTTGTCAGGAAATTTGGTTTCAATTACTGTTTACAACTAGTCGGTTCAAGCTCATTGACCGACCGACTAGATCGTGATCTAGTCGGTCAGTGCTTGAACTGTGACCGACTAGTTATGACGGGGACTGTCTTGTCTTTTCGACTTCCGACCGACTTAAATGAAATCTAATCGATTTCTTTTCATTCAAGTCGATCGAATCCTTCCCTCTCCAGCCAAAACCCCCCGACCCCTTGGCCTTCCTCCCTCTCCGATCGTCGATTCCGACCAACTCCGGTCATCTTTCCGTCGACCACCTCCTAGGGTTTGCTCTCACTCTCTATCTCCTAGTTCTAGGGTTCATCTCTTGCTCTCTAGGGTTAGGGTTTCACTTGATTTCGGCTAGGGCTTCATTCAATCTTTGCTAGGGTTTCGAATTTCTAGGGCTTTCTCGTTTGATTGCGTCGTGTCGTGCCGCGCTTATGGCTCGTACACGTATTTCGATCCAACCCTCAAGCCCATCGCCTATGACCGTAGAACCATCCCCTACGGATCCCGTTCAACCCTCGCAACCTAGACGTCGTTCTAAGACTACCCAACCCTCGTCGTCGTCGCCTCCTCTCAAGCGGAAGATGACGACGACAGCAAAGCCTAGAGCCCAATCTAAGCCCAAGCCCAAGGAACTTGCGTCTCCCTCCTCTTTCCATACTCCTACGGATTCCGATACGGAGTATAGACCCGAGACTGAGACCCATAGGGAACCCTCACCTCCTCCTTGGCAGCCTGAGTCTAGCTCTCGACCCCGTACCTGTCAGCCTAAGGGAAAGGCTCCGATGCTGGTTGGCGGTGTCGATATCTCGTTGTGTCGCGACGACCTTATGTGTCTCGCGGCTTACAACCGTATCGAACATTACCCACTGCTTCTGGAGCATTTCGTCCAGTTTAGTGACTTCATAGGGCTATGTAACGCCCCGCTTCCCAAAACACGACGGAAGCGAGAGCGTTACTGGGTCCGCTTGAACCGGGGCGGTGAAACTCAGGTTCATTAAGCGTCTGTGGTAAAACGCAAGGGCAGGTCCTTTGCATGCTTTTCAGAACAACCAGAATTATTCATACATTACAAGCCAAATCTAGAATTATAAATGTTCATACACGAAATACATCAACAAGCCACAGCTGGGCCAAAGTAAAGACGTACACTCAACAATAACGGAAAGCAAACTAAAGATAAGTAGCAACGACAAAGTCCACTAGTCCTCAGCAAGGAGAGGTTCGACGTCAACAGTGAACTCCTGACTCTCCAGGTCAGGTGTCTCGTAAGGAACTTCCTGGTACTGAAGCTCAGAATCTGACATACATCCAAAAACATGAATGTATGTCAGCAAGGGTCTGCAAGTAAAGGTTAGAACCCAAGGCAAGAAATATACAAATTTATACTGCATTTAAGAGGCATTAATCATTTAAAAGAGGTAGCGCCAAAAGGATTAAACAAACTGATTATAAAATGAATTAAAGTAGAGACATCCTACCATGCAGTTCTAAGCAGTGTAGTACGTAAAATAAAACTTTTCTTTGTTTCATTAGCATGTCAATTCAACTGAGACAATAATTTCAAGTTGCAAGTTTCACGATGTTAGCATTTCACGATTGTTAGCATTGTCAATTCTACAATAGGGTTCTCGCCCTTAGGACGTGATGAGTGAGTCCTTCTTCTCACGGGGCTTACCGTGATTGGCGCTAACCCACCGCCTACGGGTGGTGCCCTTGAAGAGAGTACTCGTTCATACGCCTAGCAGCCGCTCAACCCTTACCCCACCTGCTGGAACACGAGCCAGCCTAATTCACGAATTACAAGCACGAATTTGTCAACTTACATGACATCACGAAAATCACGATTTCGCCTTTGAGGCGCACGGTTTCACGATGTCACTCTCTAGTGACCAAGCAAGATGTTCTTTCAATTTAAGTCGTCAACATTTCATCATTAATTTACATCATCCACAATAATTAAAAGAATGTCAAGCAGGTTGGTTTGATGAACATTTTACAGAAAATCATTTTTCTTTGTTATAATTAAAAGTTTAGCATATATCAAATAAAAGACCAATGGAGCATCTAATTTCAAAAATACATTATAAATTGTATACTTGCCTGATTTCGGTGATTTTGGTGCAGTTGGGTTCGTCCCGATGGGTACTTCGTTACGGTGGTAGTGGTTCTCTGTTTTAGTTGAACACATTACCAAATTAGATTCTTCACGATATAAACACAGTATTAAAGATAACCCCGAATTGGGTTCACCTAATTTATCAGGTTCCCCGGCTAGTGTAACATTTTATATGGGGTTATACAGACGTGGTACATCTTATTTTATTTTAGTTTAACCAACCTAACATTATTTACAACTAACACAGTGAAATCAATTTAACATTTAACTAACTAGTATTAACCACAATCAACTAACTAAGCTAATATAAGTTGGTGATATGGTTATTTAGCATGTTAACATTCATTAAAGGTGCATACCCAGCCTACACCTACTATCACATTATAAAACCCTCAGTCACAAATATATAAAACTCATTTACTCTCTCTTTGACCCTTTTAAGGCTGACAGACTTTCTCTCCCTCTTTCTTTATTAACCTGACACCCTCCTCTTCTATAATTATCAAGGCTATCTCTAACTTTATTATAACAATACTCCATTTCTCTTTGTTCCCTCTCTGTCTGTTCTTTCTCTTTCCTTTTTTTTGTTTTCCAACTTGCAGGCGACGAAAGCTCCACGCAAAGCGAAGGGGAGGGGGTTCTCACCACGCGAGAGAGGGAGGAAGGGGCGGACGGCGGCCTTGCTGCTCCGGCGGATGGGCGGCGCTCCCCAGCGGCGCACGGCGGCTGAACGGGGGCGAGGGCGGCGGTTCCAGCGGCGGCGCGCGCAGCTCCGACAATCGGCGGCGCAGGCGTGTGCGTGGGGAGGCCGGCGGTGGTGATTCCCAGGTGAGGGAGAGGGAGGAGGAGAAGAAGGGAAGGAGATGGAGTTTGGTTAGGGCTTGATTTGTAAGAATTCTGAAATTGATTTGTAAAGATCTGAGCTAGATTTCAGATTTCCTCTCTAAATTTCAGTTTGGGGTTGATTTTGATTTCTGGTTTTGATTTTGGATTTGGAAAATTTGGTGGAAGATTTTGGGTAGAGTTTGGGTTTCGGTTTGTGTTTTGGCTGGAGAATTTTGCAGTGGAGATTGTTTTTGGGTATTCTGATTTGGTTTGATTTGGGGGTATGGTGAACAAATTTTGGGGAAGATGAATAATAGATTTGGGTTTGGAATTTGTTTCTGGTTTTCTTTTGTTTTGGGCTTCAAGAATTTGCAGGGAGGAAGGAGATTTGCTGGTTGATTTGGGAAGTGGTTTGCAGGATGGTTTACAGGCTTAAGAAGATGAGCGGGGAACATCCACTTCCATTCGTCAAACCCATCTTAATTAGATTAAGATGTGGGTTTAATGAGATCTGAAGACTAAAGGGAAAAGAGAGACGTACATCTTTTCTCAAACGAAAAAAAACCTAACTTTGACAAATTTTAGGAGGAATCTGATTTCCGAACGTGTAGGTTGTCGTTTTAGGTAGGGTTAAGGTAAAAACGTAGTTAACGTAATTAAGTAATTGTTAAATGTAAGTAATTAAAAAAAAGTAATTAGGAATTTGTAATTAATAAATTTTAGATGTAATTAATAAGGAAATTAGTGAAAGTAATTAGCGGGATAATTTAGTTAAACTTGACGGTAAATATTGACGACACGATAAAATGAAAATAGTGACGCGCTCGCGTCAACACGTACGGATGAAAAGTTAACTGGATGACAAAAATAAAATACTAACACGCACGAGCGAAAACACGCCTAAAAATACTGGCAGTTACATTCTACCCACCTTAGGAAAAATTCCGTCCTCGGAATTCTCATCAACTAAGGAGTAGAAAACAATAACGGATATCATTCTCGTATCTCATCTTCCCGCTCCCATAGACTCTCCTGGCGAGTTGCGACGCCACATCACTCTGACTAGATCACTTGTCTTATTCCTGAAGACTTTCTGACGTCGATCTAGGATCTCCACTGGTTGCTGTTCGTATGTCAGATCTGGTTGAATTGTAATCTCCGAGTAGTCCACAGTATGAGAAGGGTCGCTGATATATCGACGGAGTTGGGACACATGGAAAACATCATAAACTCCCTCCAAGGATGGTGGCAAAGCTAAACGATATGCTACTTCACCAACTCGCTCTAGCACATCGAACGGTCCAATATATCTCGGACTAAGCTTTCCTCTCTTCCCAAAGCGAATCACCCCTCGATTCGGTGAGATCTTCAGGAACACATGATCTCCCGGCTGAAATTCCAGAGGACGCCGTTTAGCATCTGCCCAATGCTTATAACGGTCTTGGGCGATCCGAATCTTATCTCTGATATCTCGCACAACATCAGCTGCTTCCACTATCATCTCTGGCCCCAAGAGCTCTCTATCACCTACGTCATCCCAACTCAGTGGCGATCGACATTTCCTCCCATAGAGAACAGCAAATGGCGCCATGCCAATGCTCGCCTGATAGCTGTTGTTGTAGGAAAACTCCACTAGGTGCAGATGATCCTCCCACGAACCCTTGAGATCCAACATACAGGCTCTCAACATATCCTCCAAGATCTGAATGGTACGCTCTGACTGTCCATCCGTCTGTGGGTGATACGCAGTACTGAACTTCAGACTGGTACCCAGATTGGTTTGCAGACTCTTCCAGAACTGAGATGTGAACCTCGTATCACAGTCTGATACAATGCTCACAGGGACTCCATGTAAACGCACGATCTCCTCCATATACTTCTTTGCTAATATCTCCGTGGATTGACCAACTCGAAAAGGTATAAAGTGCGCGGACTTGGTCAATCGATCAACGATGACCCAGATCGCGTCGTTCTGCTTGGTGCTCCGAGGTAAGCCAGTCACGAAGTCCATCGTGATGTGCTGCCACTTCCACTCGGGAATCGGCAGAGGTTGTAGTAGTCCCGCAGTGCGATGGTATTCAGCCTTCACTTGCTGACACACTTGGCAACGCTCCGTGCCACACTTCTCTTCATCCCATGCCACCAGAAATTCTGACGAAGATCCTTGTACATCTTCGTACCTCCAGGATGAATAGAATAAGGCAAACTGTGAGCCTCATTCATCAACTCTTCTCTGATATCTCCTGCAGGCACACAGACCCTACTACCATATCTCAAAGATCCATCCTCGTGAATCAGAAAATCTGTCCGAAGTCCAGCTTCGACTTGCTCTCTGATCTTCTTCAACTTAGCATCTCTAGCTTGAGCAGTCTTGATTCGATCCACGATCGTCGATTGAATTTGCATGTTCATCAACGATGATGTGATTCCCGGTAGTATAGCTTCAACATCCATCTCTCGCAGATCCTGCTGCAATCTCCACTGAGATGTGAGAATCATCACTTCGGGCAGTCGACTCAAGGCATCCGGTACGACATTCACCTTCCCAGGATGATACTGAAGATCGATGTCGTAGTCCGCCATCAATTCCAACCATCTGCGATGTCTCATATTCAGCTCCTTCTGAGTGAATATATATTTCAAACTTTTGTGATCGGTGAAGATTTTCACTTTCTCACTCAGTAAGAAATGTCGCCAGATCTTCAGTGCGAATATGACAGCGGCTAGCTCCAAATCGTGGGTCGGATAATTCTTCTCATGGACCTTCAATTGTCGCGAGGCATACGCGACCACATGATTGTGCTGGTGTAGAACACATCCAAGCCCCTTGCCTGATGCATCGCAGAAAATCTCGAAGCCTCCGCTTCTGTCCGGAATAGCTAAGACTGGTGCAGTAGTCAGTCTCTCCTTCAAAGTAGAAAGAGCTTGTTCACAAGAGTTTGACCAACTGAACTTAACATCCTTCCTTGTCAATCTCGTCATCGGCTCCGCTATCCTCGAGAAATCCTTGATAAATCTGTGGTAGTACCCAGCCAATCCAAGAAAACTCCTGATGTCTGATGCCGATCGAGGTGTAGGCCATTCACTGACTGCTTTGACCTTCTCCGGATCCACTGAGATACCAGCTCCTGATACCACATGCCCAAGAAATGCAATTCTATCCAGCCAGAATTCGCATTTGCTGTACTTGGCATATAGTCGATGATGACGGAGAGTCTCCAACACTATCTTCAAATGTTCTGCATGCTCCTCCTCGCTCTTCGAGTACACCAGGATGTCGTCGATGAAGATCACTATGAACTTGTCGAGGAAATCGTAAAAGATAAGATTCATGAGATTCATGAACACAGCAGGAGCGTTGGTTACGTCAAATGGCATGACAACGAATTCATAATGCCCGTACTTAGTCCGAAAAGCGGTCTTGAGTATATCTTCCTTCTTGACTCTGACTTGATGGTATCCGCTCCGGAGATCCAACTTCGAAAATACCCTTGATCCACCAAGCTGGTCGAATATATCATCGATACGGGACAGTGGGTACTTGTTCTTCACTGTGACATTGTTCAGCTCCCGATAATCCACACACATCCTCCTCGAGCCATCCTTCTTCTTCACCAGTAAAACGGGTGCACCCCAGGGAGATACGCTGGGATGAATGAAACCCTTCTGTAGTAGCTCGTCCAACTGCTTCCTCAGCTCTTCCAACTCTGCAGGGGCCATACGGTACGGCGCCTTCGAAATTGGTTGAGCTCCCGGCATAAGATCGATGCCGAACTCCAATGCTCGGTCGGGCGGCAGTCCAGAAATGTCTTCAGGGAAGACGTCTTCGAAGTCTCTCACTACTACAGGCTTCTCTGGCTCGGCTATCATGGATGCAATAGTCAAACTGTATGGCTGGGCCCGGAACTTGACAGGTCCAAGCGAACGTCCTCTGCTGACAAACTCGAACACTGGGTGGTTAGGAATTTCAAATACCACTTTCTTCCGGTGACAATCGATCGTGGCATAAAAAGTTCCTAACCAGTCAATGCCGAGAACAGCATCGAAATTGGATAGGTCGTGGACAATGAAATTAGCATATAGTTCGTGTCCACTAACCACCAACGGGCATGGTCTACATCCCAGTGCAACCTTTACTACACCATTCCCAGTTTTAATATTCCAACACTTGGGAAGCGTATAGGTGGGTATCGAGTGTTCGACTACGAACTTCCGAGATAGAATGCACATGGAAGCTCCAGAATCGAACAGGGTCAAGGCCGGGTGAGATGAAACTAAGATGACACCTAAGGGTAACATACAACTAAATTAACATGGACCTAACTAATCAAATATAATGCATAAATAAGAAGAACTAGTCTAGAGGTTACCTGCAATCACGTCGTCCTCAGCTTCAGCCTCAACGGCTGTCATATTGAATGCACGGCGCTTAGGCAGATTGGCCTGCTGAAAGGCTCGATCCTGTGGAACCAGAGGTGGTCCATGCTGTCCAGGTGCCGGTGCGGTCCTCTGAGTGGGTCCAGGTGCTCCAGGAGGCACGGGTCGAGAACCGCGGGTGCAATCCTTTGCAGCATGAGCAGGCGATCCACAGATCAAACACTGATTCAGCATCCTCCTACAGTCTTTCTTCACATGACCAAGCTTGCCGTAGAAATGGCAAACCAGCTCCGCTCGGTTGGGGACATGTGCAGCTAGCCTTTTGAACTGTGTGGTCTGAACAGGACGGAAGCCGGGCCTAGGTGCACTCCTCTGTTGCTCCATCGGGCGCTTGCCCGCCTGACGTGCCCTCTTCTGATAAGCTACCTGCTCATGCTTCTTCGTAGCTACTAGGACTTGCTCATGAGTAGTAAAGGTGTGCCCGGACAACACACCCTGTATGTCCAGATCTAAGCCCTGTAGAAAGCGGTGTGCACATTCCTCCTCGTCTGCTATCATAGTAGGGGCGAATCGACTCAGCATGGTAAATTCAGCCTCATACTCGTCGACTGTCTTGGTGCCCTGCTCCAGGTTAATGAAACGCTGCTGCATTATCCTCTTTGCAGCCTTTGGAAAGTACTGGGTGTCAAACCTCTGACGGAAGGTAGTCCAAGGAATCGGCTTGGTCAGCCTAGCCTCTTCGGCATCCCACCAGTGACGAGCATTATCGGTCAGCTGTTTCTTGGCGAGTTCCACCCACTCGTTTGGATTGACTCGGGCAAGACCCAAGTTATCCGTAGTGTTGCGAAGCCATTCCTCGGCCGCTAGTGGGCCCTCTCGTCCCGAGAAATTCGTCGGATGCATCTCTCGGAACTGCTTGGCTCCAGGCTCATAGCGAGGCGGTGGAGCAGCTGGTGCAGCCTGACGTCCCTGCTGGACCAAGTGATGCTGAACCTCAAGCATTTCCCTCATAACACCAAGCATCTGGCGGATGTCGTCACTTCCGCCTTCAGCAGGTACGGGTCCATTTTGGGTGCTTCGTTCCTCAGCCATTCTGAGATCGGAAAAACCCGAGTTAATCTCGCGTATGTGATCCATCTAGATGTTTGGCCGATGAAAATATTCTCATCGTTCTGAATTCGCAAATGCAAAGAGACGGACCTGTATGGGCCACCACTAAAACCTGTAACGCCCCGCTTCCCAAAACACGACGGAAGCGAGAGCGTTACTGGGTCCGCTTGAACCGGGGCGGTGAAACTCAGGTTCATTAAGCGTCTGTGGTAAAACGTAAGGGCAGGTCCTTTGCATGCTTTTCAGAACAACCAGAATTATTCATACATTACAAGCCAAATCCAGAATTATAAATGTTCGTACACGAAATACATCAACAAGCCACAGCTGGGCCAAAGTAAAGACGTACACTCAACAATAACGGAAAGCAAACTAAAGATAAGTAGCAACGACAAAGTCCACTAGTCCTCCGCAGGGAGAGGTTCGGCGTCAACAGCGAACTCCTGACTCTCCAGGTCAGGTGTCTCGTAAGGAACTTCCTGGTACTGAAGCTCAGAATCTGACATACATCCAAAAACATGAATGTATGTCAGCAAGGGTCTGCAAGTAAAGGTTAGAACCCAAGGCAAGAAATATACAAATTTATACTGCATTTAAGAGGCATTAATCATTTAAAAGAGGTAGCGCCAAAAGGATTAAACAAACTGATTATAAAATGAATTAAAGTAGAGACATCCTAACATGCAGTTCTAAGCAGTGTAGTACGTAAAATAAAACTTTTCTTTGTTTCATTAGCATGTCAATTCAACTGAGACAATAATTTCAAGTTGCAAGTTTCACGATGTTAGCATTTCACGATTGTTAGCATTGTCAATTCTACAATAGGGTTCTCGCCCTTAGGACGTGATGAGTGAGTCCTTCTTCTCACGGGGGCTTACCGTGATTGGCGCTAACCCACCGCCTACGGGTGGTGCCCTTGAAGAGAGTACGCGTTCATACGCCTAGCAGCCGCTCAACCCTTACCTCACCCAAGATTTGTGCTGGAACAAGAGCCAGCCTAATTCACGAATTACAAGCACGAATTTGGCAACTTACATGACATCACGAAAATCACGATTTCGCCTTCGAGGCGCACGGTTTCACGATGTCACTCTCTAGTGACCAAGCAAGATGTTCTTTCAATTTAAGTCGTCAACATTTCATCATTAATTTACATCATCCAAAATAATTAAAAGAATGGCAAGCAGGTTGGTTTGATGAACATTTTACATAAAATCATTTTTCTTTGTTATAATTAAAAGTTTAGCATATATCAAATAAAAGACCAATGGAGCATCTAATTTCAAAAATACATTATAAATTGTATACTTGCCTGATTTCGGTGATTTTGGTGCAGTTGGGTTCGTCCCGATGGGTACTTCGTTACGGTGGTAGTGGTTCTCTGTTTTAGTTGAACACATTACCAAATTAGATTCTTCGCGATATAAACACAGTATTAAAGATAACCCCGAATTGGGTTCACCTAATTTATCAGGTTCCCCGGCTAGTGTAACATTTTATATGGGGTTATACAGACGTGGTACATCTTATTTTATTTTAGTTTAACCAACCTAACATTATTTACAACTAACACAGTGAAATCAATTTAACATTTAACTAACTAGTATTAACCACAATCAACTAACTAAGCTAATATAAGTTGGTGATAGGGTTATTTAGCATGTTAACATTCATTAAAGGTGCATACCTAGCCTACACCTACTATCAAATTATAAAACCCTCATTCACAAATATATAAAACTCATTTACTCTCTCTTTGACCCTTTTAAGGCTGACAGACTTTCTCTCCCTCTTTCTTTATTAACCTGACACCCTCCTCTTCTATAATTATTAAGGCTATCTCTAACTTTATTATAACAATACTCCATTTCTCTTTGTTCCCTCTCTGTCTGTTCTTTCTCTTTCTTTTTTTTGTTTTCCAACTTGCAGGCGACGAAAGCTCCACGCAAAGCGAAGGGGAGGGGGTTCTCACCACGCGAGAGAGGGAGGAAGGGGCGGACGGCGGCCTTGCTGCTCCGGCGGATGGGCGGCGCTCCCCAGCGGCGCACGGCGGCTGAACGGGGGCGAGGGCGGCGGTTCCAGCGGCGGCGCGCGCAGCTACGGCAATCGGCGGTGCAGGCGTGTGCGTGGGGAGGCCGGCGGTTGTGATTCCCAGGTGAGGGACAGGGAGGAGGAGAAGAAGGGAAGGAGATGGAGTTTGGTTAGGGCTTGATTTGTAAGAATTCTGAAATTGATTTGTAAAGATCTGAGCTAGATTTCAGATTTCCTCTCTAAATTTCAGTTTGGGGTTGATTTTGATTTCTGGTTTTGATTTTGGATTTGGAAAATTTGGTGGAAGATTTTGGGTAGAGTTTGGGTTTCGGTTTGGGTTTTGGCTGGAGAATTTTGCAGTGGAGATTGTTTTTGGGTATTCTGATTTGGTTTGATTTGGGGGTATGGTGAACAAATTTTGGGGAAGATGAATAAAAGATTTGGGTTTGGAATTTGTTTCTGGTTTTCTTTTGTTTTTGGGCTTCAAGAATTTGCAGGGAGGAAGGAGATTTGCTGGTTGATTTGGGAAGTGGTTTGCAGGATGGTTTACAGGCTTAAGAAGATGAACGTGGAACATCCACTTCCAGTCGTCAAACCCATCTTAATTAGATTAAGATGTGGGTTTAATGAGATCTGAAGACTAAAGGGAAAAGAGAGACGTACAGCTTTTCTCAAACGAAAAAAAACCTAACTTTGACAAATTTTAGGAGGAATCTGATTTCCGAACGTGTAGGTTGTCGTTTTAGGTAGGGTTAAGGTAAAAACGTAGTTAACGTAATTAAGTAATTATTAAATGTAAGTAATTAAAAAAAGTAATTAGGAATTTGTAATTAGTAAATTTTAGATGTAATTAATAAGGAAATTAGTGAAAGAAATTAGCGGGATAATTTAGTTAAACTTGGCTGTAAATATTGACGACACGATAAAATGAAAATAGTGACGCGCTCGCGTCAACACGTACGGATGAAAAGTTAACTGGATGACAAAAATAAAATACTAACACGCACGAGCGAAAACATGCCTAAAAATACTGGCCGTTACAGGCTAGCTGACCTTCTGCGTCTTCGGGGCTTATCGATTATCTTTGGTATGACCCTAAGGTGAATCCTCACCCCTACCCTCGCCTAGTGAAGCTTTTCTATGCCAATATGATCTGGGGTCAGTACGACGAGACCCACTCGATTGAGACGACTGTCTTGGGGACTCCGATAGTCCTCACGGCAGAAATCTTAGGAGAGATTTTGGGTATCTCCTCGTCTGGCATCCTCCCCTCTGACATTTCTGTTGATGATATTTCTTCACTTGACCAGGTCATCCTCTCCGAGATCTTTCATGAGATTCCTCCCGCCATGATTGGCGTACCCTCCAAGTCATTCAAGCCAAATGCCTGGGTCTTGAACCTCATCCTGAAGTCGTGCTTACTTCCTAAGTACGGCTCCTCTTCTTTGCCATCCCAGCCATTTCTGAAGTTGATCTATGCCATCTTCATGGGTAGCGAGATTAACTGGGCCCGGATTATACTCGATAAGATGGATTCTTTCGAGTGTATTCGGAAGACCACGAAGTCTACGCATATCCCATATCCTTGCTTGTTGACCCTTGTATTCCGTCACTTCCGTGTCACACTTCCTCGTGACGATGAGCGTCCACTTGGTCCTCCTCTAAACGCAACGGCCGTCAAGAAGTCTCTTGCGGTGCTCCGTCACGTTCAGAGGACGACACCTTCAGCGGCTGCCTCCGCCTCTGCCTCAGCTGCTCCCTCTACCACTCTTGCCGAGCTTGCGCGTTCAGTTCGACGTTTGGAGTCTTGGTATGCTCGTTCTGAGGAGATTCTTGCTCGCATTGCTCGCCACCTTGGTATTAAGATCCCTCCGTCAGTCTCTGACGAGGAGGAGATGGATGAGGAGGAGATTGAGGAGCTTGTGCGTGTTTCTACTCGTGCCCCCGAGGGCACTTCTGGTGCTGCTGCTGCTGTTTCGTCTGCTGGTGACCCCGAGAGCACACCTGTTGCCACCGTTCCTGCGGTGGATACTCCGACTGGTGCTCCCGAGGCCACTACTGTTGATGCTCCCGAGATTTCCACATCCGTCGCTCCCGTGGACACCACTACTGATCCGGTGACCACCACTCCTGCTGCAGAGCCTGCTACTGCTGCAGATCCTGCCACTGCCTCCTGAGCTTCCTTGAGGCCTCTCTCGATGCACTTTAGATGAGATATCTTGTTGTGAGAGAGTTTTGGGTAGGATAGAGTGTGGTTATGTATTTTGATGTATTGATGTATTTTGATGTACGTTGTATGGATGTCGATATGTTTTGTGATACGTCCATATATGCTGTCTTCTGAGATATATGATGTTGTATTTTGATCGCCGATCGTTGGATCGCTTTTTGGATATTAGTGATGTATATTGTTGATGTACTCTGGTTCATATTTTTATATATATACATCGAAGTTGACATTTCATTATATTGTGCACATTATATAATTTTTATGGCTCTGATGTCTTGATTTCATCGCTCGACGAAAATACTTGGTTAAATAGAAATTTATTCTATGGAAACATAGAATTGTTTTCCATGCACTAAATTAACCAAGAATGTTGATATTGGAGAGTATATTCCATAACTCAATTCGTAAAATTAATTTGAGTTTTGATGATTTTATTTTCGACTTTGGTCTCATTGACACGCCTTGGTTTCATTTGTATTTTTTCTTTGGTGTCATTTGGACCGTGGTCGTATTCTACGACTCCCGTGCTTTTATTTGAAGCCATTGGTGTTGTCGTTGATCTCCTCCCACACTTTTTGCTAATGCCAAAGGGGGAGAGAGATATAATAATGACATGCACTAAATGATAATTTAAAGCATTATTACATGAATCTAATTTGATATGTTAGATTCAGGTGGAGTTAAGATATATAAATGGATTTTCAAATCCGATATTTCAATAATCGATTCTCATTTTATATACTTTACTCGTCTGCTTGATGCGTATTATTATTATTCTTTTTGGAATTAACGTGTCATCAATGCAGGGGGAGTAAGTAAATTACATTTGAATCATTATTTTTGATTATTATTTATGATGGTTTGTCATCACCAAAAAGGGGGAGAATGTTGGATATTGGACTCCCTGGATTTGGTTTTGGATGATGAACAAACATAAATATATTATGAACTAACAATTTGTAAGCGCAGTTATGGAGATCGTCGCCAAATTCATATGAACATCCAAAGCGACGTCTCGAGACTTCTCAAAGTACGTGATCGTATGCCTAAAGCTTCATTGAAGCTTATGGACCATTTTAGAAGTCATGAAGATTCGATTGAAGCTTTTGAAGACGGTATCGTCAAGTTTTATTTATAGTCTTTTAAGCTTTTTTCGTAGAATGTTAAGCCTTGAGTAGGTCTTACGGTTTAAATCTTCATAACGCTCCTATCTTAGATCTAGGATCTTTTAAGAATTCCATACAAACTTTCCCGAAGCATCGCGCTTCGTTTCGCGACTTCTTGTGCATGTTAGTTGGTTCAAGAAGAAGAACCAACCGACTAGATGGTGATCTAGTCGGTCGGCAATCCTTCTTGGACCGACTAGTTTCAGTCAGTCAATTCTTAGCTCTTTACTGTTTACAGTTAGTCGGTCTACGTTGACTCACCGACCGACTAGTTTGTGAACTAGTCGGTCAATGATGCTTCTTTGACCGACTGGTTGAGCTTCTACTGTACATGCCAATTTTCACCTGAGCTACTGTTTCCCGTTAGTCGGTCTATGTTCATTTGGCGACCGACTAGTTGATGAACTAGTCGGTCAACTTTTGTTCTTGGACCGACTAAATCTATTTTGTGTTCAGACTATTGTTTTATCTCTTTGTCGGTATCAGTTGAGTCACCGACCGACTAGTTGTGAAACTAGTCGGTCAGCAACTCTTCTTTGACCGACTAGTTCTAGTCAGTCTGAACTTGATCTATTCTCTGTTTACCACTTAGTCGGTTCATGTTGATTGACCGACCGACTAGTTGATGAACTAGTCGGTCGGTGGTTGTTCTTTGACCGACTAGTTTGGTTCAGAATAGAGTCGTTGGAGATTTTATTGAAACGTTTCTCTCTCTCTCTCTCTCCTCTAACCTATATATACTTGATGAGCTTCATTCATTGCACTCAAGGCTGATATTAAGAAAAGTTTAGAGATCAAAGAGAAATCATTCCAACTCATTCAAAGCTCATTCATTTCCAATCTTGAATCTCTTCTCACTCTTATTTCAAAAGAGAGATTCATTGATTGTGAGCCTTCCAAGCCAAGTGCTTGATCCTAGGTCACCAACTACCCCATAGCTCTCCATTGCTGGTCATCTTCTTGGAGCTAGGGTTTGGTGCCTCTTCATCTTCCCGAAAATCCGTTTTGCCCTAAATCGTAAGTTTTACTCGAGGCATAGGATTTTGTCGGTAAGAATCTTTATTTCATTTACTTTGATATTGTAAGTTTCACTCTCGGTTGTGAGAGTGTGATTGTGATCCCGGGTTGTGGGAGTCGCAAGTTCATTTGTGTATGATTTGACTTGTGAAGGTTTTTCACAAGTATTTCATAGTGGAAATCTTGAGTTAGGGTTTCTAACTCGAGTATCCGGAGGGGATCTGGGTGTTTGGGACGTAGGATCACCGGGAACAAGTCGGGGAGACTTGGGTGGATCCGAACCCAGTAATATCGTTTGTTTGCGCTTGTTTATTTATTGTCGATTATTTACTATTCCGCATTTCCGCATTAATTGGTAGAGTTTGCAAGGTAATTAGGAATTAGCCTCTTAATTATTTTAAAGTACTATTCACCCCCCTCTAGTACTTGTGCAGTAGCTTAGCAGGGCATTACAGGTCATTCGGGTGACTTGATGAGGAATTTCCCGAGAGTGACATGCAGTGCGATCACGCCCACAACAGGGGCAACATGTCCTGTGAAACTGACAAGAGGGCCAGGACATTCTTTTAGTTCTAGCAAAGCCAAATCCCATCATTTCTAGAGTGGTCAGGAGGAGTACATCACACGAACTCCTCATGTCGACGAGCAACATCCTTACTTCAACTGTGGTAATGATGACGATGATGATGTCGTTATCATCATGCGGCAGCTCTACTCCCTCGAGATCCTCATTTGAAAAAGAGATTGTGGGTGTGGCATCCATTGGTCGCTTCTGCCCTACGGTAGTGGTCATCACCCTTCCAGCATACAAACTTTGGAGAGAGGTAGATAACTTGCTGTGCGGTGGCCCGCCTGATATCATGTTGAGGACATCAAAATGGGGCAGAGTTGAAGCATTCTTCTTGAGGAAAATGAGCCTCCTCATCCCTTGATGAACGGGGTAAGTCGAAATCGTCTTCTGGATTAGCAAAGACGGGGATGTTGACTACATTCCCATAGACGACACCAACTGTTGACGGGTGAATTCGTCGAACAGTGAGGTGGAGCTAAAGAGGATGCCTCCTATGATGTGACACTTTGTCAGCTGTGGTGGGACCCGAGGAAGCTTGAACCCATGTCAGAAAGAGCTAAGTCCGAGCTCTTGAGGTGAATCCCGACCTAACTCTGAGTTGTTCCAAGCTATCTGCAGCATAAACAAATCGTCAGTGGGTCGGATCTAGGTTCTGATCCAAATCCCCTCCGATGCTTAAGTCAATAAGAGACTTAGAAAATGCTCGGGGCAACTAGGTTCAACCTATTGGGAGATCGTCCTACCACTGTCACACCGAGCTATGGAGGAAGAAATGTAAAGTGGAAGAAGTATTGACTTATCAGAGTACCTTAGTGCTTAGTATCTCTTGTTAGATATTGGATTCCCCGGATTTGGTTTTGGATGATGAACAAACATAAATATATCGTGAACTAACAATTTGTGAGCGCAGTTATGGAGATCGTCGCCAATTTCATATGAATATCAATTACGACGTCTCAAGACTTCTCAAAGCACGTGATCGTATGCCTAAAGCTTCGTTGAAGCTTTTGGACCATTTTTAGAAGTCATGAAGATTCGATTGAAGCTTTTGAAGACGGTATCGTCAAGTTTTATTTATAGTCTTTTAAGCTTCTTTCATAGAATGTTAAGCCTTGAGTAGGTCTTACGGTTTAAATCTTCATAACGCTCCTATCCTAGCTCTAGGATCTTGTAAGAAGTCCATACGAACTTTTCCGAAGCTTCGCGCTTCGATTCACGACTTCTTGTGCATGTTAGCTGGTTCAAGAAGAAGAACCAACCGACTAGATGGTGATCTAGTCGATCGGCCAAGCTTCATGGACCGACTAGTTTGCGTCAGTCAATTCATAGCTCTTTACTGTTTACAGTTAGTCGGTCTACGTTGACTCACCGACCGACTAGTTTGTGAACTAGTCGGCCAGTGATGCTTCTTTGACCGACTAGTTGAGCTTCTACTGTACATGCCAACTTACTGTTTATCGTTTATCGGTCTATGTTCATTTGGCGACCGACTAGTTGATGAACTAGTCGGTCAACATTTGTTCTTTGACCGACTAAATCAATTTTGTGTTCAGACTATTGTTTTATCTCTTAGTCGGTCTCAGTTGAGTCACCGACCGACTAGTTGTGAAACTAGTCGGTCAGCAACTCTTCTTGGACCGACTAGTTCTCGTCAGTCTGAACTTGATCTATTCCCTGTTCACCAGTTAGTCGGTTCATGCTGTCTGACCGACCGACTAGTTGATGAACTAGTCGGTCGGTGGTTGTTCTTTGACCGACTAGTTTGGTTCAGAATAGAGCCGTTGGAACTTTAATTGAAACGTTTTTCTCTCTCTCTCTTTCCTCTAACCTATAAATACTTGTTGAGCTGCATTCATTGCACTCAAGGAAGATATTAAGACAAGTTTAGAGATCAAAGAAATAGCATTCATTCCTCAATCAAAGATCTTTCATTCCTTTCAATAATCTCTCCTCACTCTTATTTCAAAAGAGAGATTCATTGATTGTGAGCCTTCCAAGCCAAGTGCTTGATCCTAGGTCACCAACAACCCCATATCTCTCCATCGCTGATCTACATCTTGGAGTTAGGGTTTGGTGCCTCTTCATCTTCCCCAAAATCCGTTTTCCCTAAATCGTAAGTTTTACTCAAGGCATAGGATTTTGTCGGTAAGAATCTTTATTTCATTTACTTTCATATTGTAAGTTTCACTCTTGGTTGTGAGAGTGTGTTTGTGATCCCGGGTTGTGGGAGTCACAAGTTCATTTGTGTATGATTTGACTTGTGAAGGTTTTCACAAGTATTTCATAGTGGAAATCTTGAGTTAGGGTTTCTAACTCGAGTATCCGGAGGGGATCCGGGTGTTTGAGACGTAGGATCACCGGGTACAAGTCGGGGAGATTTGGGTGGATCCGAACCCAGTAATATCGTGTGTTTGCGCTTGTTTATTTGTTGTCGATTATTTACTATTCCGTATTTCTGCATTTATTGGTAGAGCTTGCAAGGTAATTAGGAATTAGCCTCTTAATTATTTTAAAGTACTATTCACCCCCCCTCTAGTACTTGTGCAGTAGCTTAGCAGGACATTACATTTGGTATCAGAGCCAAGTCTATAGCTATGTCTGCCAACGACAACAAGACCGTTCGTCCACCTTCCGACTATAGCACCTTCAAGAATTGTGAAGGAGCGTCTTCGGTAATGGAAGGACATTCCTTAACAAGGCCTCCATTCTTCAACGGTACCAACTACGGGTACTGGAAATGCCGGATGGAAACTTTCCTCCGGAGTGCTTCACTATGGAGGAACACGATGAAGGAATACATCGAGCCCGCCGAAGAAGATTTCGAGAAGTGGACTCCCGCGGAGATCGCCGCGGAGGTAAGCAATGCCAAGGCAATGAACGCCTTGCAATGTGCTTTGGAGCCTGAGGATTTCAACAAGATATGCACATGTAAGAGTGCATATCAAATATGGAACTCCCTCCTCATTTTGCATGAAGGGACTAGTAGGGTAAGAGACTCTACACTCGTAGTAGTTAATAAAGATTACGAGTTATTTCATATGCTACAGGGTGATAAGATGAAGTAGTATTATGCTCGCTTCGTCGACATCACAAACGAGTTGGAGGCTCTCGGTAAAACCTACACCCAAAAGGAGAAAGTCTCGAAGATTATCGATGGACTTCCTTCTTGTTGGGAGAAACAGACCTTCGCCATCGAGGAAGGTAATGATATGAAAACTTATACCGTCGTGCAACTAATGGGTACCTTAATGTCTTATGAGATACGCAAGGATAGCAAGTTGAAGTTGCAGGACAAGATGAAGTCCTACCTAAAGCAAGACAAGCCAAAGAAGAAGGCTATTGCTTTCAAGGCCGCTCCATCTACTTCCACATCAACCGATGATGAAAACTCGGAAGACGAGTTGGACTTGGAGTCCATGGCACTCATGGCAAAGAAGTTCAACCGGTTCTTCCGGAAAGGTAACTATAAGAACAAAGCTAAATTTGGTTCTTCTAACGCCTCCTCTCCTTTGTGTTTCAAATGCAACAAGCCAGGACACATGAAAGCGGAGTGTCCTCTAAACAAGCAAAAGGAGAAGTGGAAGGCGTCGAAGTTCGACAAGTCCAAGAAGTACAAGAAAGGGTACAAAAAGGGGCTTGTCTGGACTTTCACCGACTCCGAGGATTCCTCAAGCGGAGAGTCGGACGATGAGCAAGTGGAGCAAGCACACATGTGCTTCATGGCGAGAGAGGAGCATGATCAAGGATCTTCCTCCTCCGATGATAGTGACAACGAAGGCGATGAGGTAACCATGGATGACCTTAGAAATGCTAATGAGCAATTATGGTCGAAATACTCTAAATTAGTAAATAGGTATACTAAGGTAAAAGATGATTTAGCTAGCATCCAAACCACGCCTAAAACTATCATCACCAACAACGACACCGTTGTTGAAGAGTTGAAGAATGAGATTGTTAATCTCAAGACTCAACTTGAACATGTTAGCATTGAAGATTCGGAGGAACACAAGATAGCGGATTTGACTTCTCAAAACTCGACTTTGAGTATTGAGAACGAGAATCTCAAATCTCGTGTTTATGTGCTCACATCGCAAGTATCCACTTTGGATGCTTCTATGCGTTCTCTCAACGAGAAATATGAGTGCACATTGGGCCGAATCAATGATTTCAATAAGGGTAAGGGCCATTTGGATAATATCCTAAATGACTTACTTCCGGCCAAACACCACATTGGCTTGGGGTATAAGTTGGGAAATTCATCCAAGTCGGCCACTACCTTTATTAGGCCAACTTCCGATGCTTCGACGAGTGGTAGCAAATACTCTATTAGTAGTTCATCTACCAATGGTGCTTCCACCTCGTTCACACCCTCTTTCGAAAAGAAACCCACTTTGGGTGGACCTCCAAAGAAGGGTCATGCCTACATGTACACAAATACCATGCCACGTAGGAACACACGTCCTACTCCACATGCTCACACATATGATGATTTTTATGCACCACATCCACGGGCACGTGCACACCATGTGAGACACCCTCATGCACGTGTTCCTCCACATGCATATGTTCACCCACATCATCGTATGAATAATTATCCACATGCACCATTTCATCATGTTCCTTATGCCTATCCACGACATGCATCACGTAGAAATCAACAACGCATGCATGCACCCAATAGGATGAGGGCTCCCAAAATATTCACAATTTGGAGCCCAAAGGACACAAGCATGGATGAAAAACAAGTTTACATAAATGCTTATTTTTCGAATGTTGTGCATAGTAGTAATTATGTGGGGAAGTCTAAGTCCAATTGGACTTGGCTTCCAAAGGTCTAATCTTTTGGACCCAATGACCTTGGGTACCATGATACGATATTTCATATTTGTAGGTACTCAAGAGAAAGAAATGGAGCAACAACGTTAAATTTAGCTCCAAGGGGAATTGGATACTCGATAGCGGGTGTTCAAAACACATGACGGGTGACGCTCAATTGCTCTCCGGAGTGGTTCCCATTGCAAATGGAAACCAGGTAGTCGTTGGAGGCAACGAGAGAGGAACCATCATAGGTGTTGGTAAAGTGTGTAACCCTTCTAAACCCCTAATAAGTGATGTTTACCTTGTTAAAGGATTAAACCACAATCTTATTTCAATAAGCCAACTTTGTGACAAAGGTTACAAAGTTAGCTTTGCGAAAGGAATGTGCCATATTTTAAGAAAAGATAATAATGAATTATTGTTTTTCGGCACACACCATAAGGATATATACATCCTAGATCTTCCAAGATCACATGAACAATGTCTCATTGCCAACACAAGTGAACAACACTTATGGCATCGACGTTTTGGTCATGTGAACTTTGGAACACTATTTAAGCTTTCCAAGTTAAATTCTATTAGAGGCTTCCCTAAGCTTGTCTTTCAAAAGAAAAGCTTTTGTGACTCGTGTCAACGAGGCAAGCTTCCAAAATCTTCATTTAAACCTAAGAAAAGCATTTCTTCTAAGCGGCCACTAGAGCTATTACATCTAGATTTATTTGGGCCAACTAGAGTTGCTTCATTAGGTAATGCTAGATATGGACTTGTCATCGTTGATGACTTTTCTAGGTTTACTAGGGTATTTTCATTATGTAATAAAAATGAAGCTTTTGAAGACTTCACAATTTTTGTTAAGAAAGTACAAAATCTCATTGGAACCACCATTGTCACTATTCGTAGTGATCATGGAGGGGAATTTGAGAATGTGTCTTTTGAGACATTTTATGATGAAGTTGGTATTACACACACCTTCTCTTTCCTTCGCGCACCTCCTCAAAATGGTGTTGTTGAGAGAAAGAATAGGACGCTAGTGGAGTGTGCTCGCACGATGCTTGATGATAGCCAACTTGGCCATCAATTTTGGGCGGAAGCGGTACACACCGCTTGCTATGTGTTTAATAGAATACTTTTGAGGCCCGGCACTAAACAAACTTGTTATGAATTGTTGTTTGGTAGATTGTCTCAAGTTAAACATTTTCGTGTTTTTGGTTCAAAATGTTTTATTAAGAACACGTATGGTAGTTTGGACAAATTCGATCCAAGATCCGATGCGGGGATTTTTGTTAGATATTCCTCACGTAGCAAAGCCTACCAGATATACAACAAACGAACCTCAACGATCGAGGAATTGCTTCATGTTTCATTTAATGAAGGATTTGTTCCAACTAGAATTACTAATGATGATGACTCTATGGATGTCTTATGTGATTCAATTGGTAACTCTAATTCTAATAATTCTATTGATTCTATTGAGACTAACCCAACTAATGAAGTTGTTGAGAATGTTCCTAGTGATCAAGGAATTCCCAAACGGCTTCATACCGTTCGTGACCATCCTCATGAGCAAGTCATTGGCAATATCCATGATAGTGTCAAGACGAGATTGCAAGTGAACTACTTCGCTCATTATGCCTTTGCCTCCTCGATTGAGCCAAAGAATGTTAATGAAGCATGCGAAGATAGCGCTTGGATCCTTGCCATGGAAGAGGAACTCATTCAATTCGAGAGGAATGAGGTTTGGGAGCTTGTTCCATTGCCTTCGAAGAACCACATCGTCATAGGGACAAAGTGGATCTTCAAGAACAAGACCAACGAAAACCAAGTCGTCGTCCGGAACAAAGCTTGGTTAGTAGCTCAAGGCTATCGGCAAGAGGAAGGTATCGATTTCGAAGAATCCTTTGCTCCGGTAGCTAGATTAGAATCAATTAGATTATTATTGTCTTTTGCATGCCATAAGGATTTTACATTATTTCAAATGGATGTTAAAAGTGCGTTTTTAAATGGAGATGTTGTTGAGGAAGTTTATGTTTCTCAACCTCCGGGTTTTATAAATGAAAAATTTCCAAATCATGTTTTCAAACTTAAGAAAGCACTTTACGGTTTGAGACAAGCTCCTCGAGCTTGGTATGACTGTTTAAAGAATTTTCTTTTGGATTTGGGTTTTAAAATGGGAGAAGTTGATTCCACATTATTTGTTAAGTATTCGAATAATGATATAATTTTAGTTCAAATATATGTTGATGATATCATTTTCGGTGCTACTAACTTTGCTCTTTGCGAAGAGTTTTCTAATGTGATGAAGGATCAATTTGAGATGAGCCACATGGGTGAGCTCAAGTATTTCTTAGGTCTCCAAATTCGTCAAATGGACAATGTAATCTTCATCCACCAAATGAAGTACACAGTGGAGTTGCTTAAGCGATTTGGAATGGAGAATGCCTCAAGAAAGAAGACTCCAATGAGCACGACTACGCATCTTGATAAGGATACGAGCGGTAAAGATGTAGACATTCGTCTATATCGAGGTATGATAGGTAGTTTACTATATCTTACCGCAAGTAGGCCCGATATTATGTTTGCCGTATGTGTATGTGCTCGTTATCAGTCTCAACCTAAGCAATCTCACTTAGTAGCGGTAAAGCATATTTTCCGTTATTTAAGTTATACACTTGATTTTGGATTACTTTATCCAAAATCTAGCACGTATGAGTTAATCTCATATAGTGACGCAGATTATGCAGGATGCAAATTCGACAGGAAAAGTACTAGTGGCACTTGCCATTTTATAGGAAATTCTCTTGTCTCTTGGTTTTCCAAGAAGCAGAATTCCGTATCACTTTCAACCACCGAGGCGGAATACATTGCCGCCGGTGCCGCGTGTGCTCAAGTTCTTTGGATGAGACACACACTTAAAGACTTTGGTTTAAACTGTGATACTTGCCCTATCATGGTGGACAACCAAAGTGCAATTTGTCTCTCCAAGAACCCGGTACACCATTCCCGTTCGAAACACATAGATGTCCGACACCATTTCTTAGATGATCATGTTGCTAAAAAGGACATCATATTAGTGTACGTTGAAACACAGAAGCAAATCACCGATATTTTCACGAAACCCCTAAAGGAAGATTCCTTTGTGCGGTTGCGTCGAGAATTGGGGATTATGGGTGAATCCGAGATTTAGGATTCATTTTTATTCAATAATCATGCATGCTATTTAATTTCATTATATTTGCACATGCTAGATTTATTGAAATTTTCTGGATTTTTTGTTGAATTTTCGGAATTTTCGCTCGATTTGTGCGTAATCATCAAATTTCAGATTTTCGATGTTTAATGGGGTAGTAGAATGATTAATGAGAGTATTTCGATGTTTCATCCAAGTGCGATTAGGAGAGAAATCAAAATTTCAAAATTTTCAATTTTTGGACTCTCTTAGTCGGTCCAAGTTCATTGGCCGACCGACTAGATTCAGTTCTAGTCGGTCAGTGAATGAGTTTAGACCGACTAATTCTTGTCAAGAAATTTGGCTTCAGTTACTGTTTACAACTAGTCGGTTCAAGCTCATTCCGACTAGATCGTGATCTAGTCGGTCAGTGCTTGAACTGTGACCGACTAGTTGTGACGGGGACTGTCATGTCTTTTCGCATTCCATTCGATTAAAAGCTCATCCGACTGACTATTCTCATTTCTAGTCGATCAAAATCTCTCTCCAGCTCAAACCCCCCCGTGCCGTTTGGTCTCCCTCCTCCCTCTCCGTCGATTCCGACCTACTCCGACCATCTCTCCGGCCGTCGACCTCCTCCTAGGGTAAACCCCCCCTCTCTCCCATCTCATGTCTAGGGTTTCCAATCTCCAGGGTTTACATTTCAGCTTCTAGGAATTCGGCTAGGGTTATATCTAATTCGGCTAGGGTTTTAGATCTCTACTGTTCGTGCTTTGTCTCGTCGCGCTAATGGCGAAGACAAGGATTCCGATCTGTCCTACGAGCCCCTCGCCTATGACCGTAGAGCCATCCCCTACGGATCCCATTGTACCCTCGCAACCTAGACGTCGATCGAAAACAACCCAGCCCTTGTCGTCGTCGCCTCCTCTCAAGCAGAAGAGGACGACGACAGCGAAGCCCCGTGCCCAATCTCAGCCCAAGCCTAAATCCAAGCCTACGAAGGAAACCGTGTCTCCCTCTGCTTTCCATACACCTACGGATTCCGACACCGAATACATACCGAGACCGAGACCCATAGGGAGCCTACACCCCCTCCTAGTGTTCCTGAGTCTAGCTCCCAACCCCGTACTTCCACTCGTCAGCCTAAGGGAAAGGCTCCGATGCCGGTTGGCGGTGTCGATATCTCGTTGTGTCACAACGACCCTATGTGTCTCGCGGCTTACAACCGTATCGAACACTGCCCACTGCTTCTGGAGCATTTCGTTCAGTTTAGTGACTTCTTTGGCCTCGCGGATCTTCTTTCGTCTTCCGGTCTTCTCGATTACCTTCGATATGACCCGAAGGTGAACCCACACCCCTACCCTCGCCTAGTGAAACTCTTCTATGCCAACCGTGTCTGGGGTCAGTACGACGAGACCCACTCGATTGAGACGACTATTTTGGGGAATCTGATAGTCCTCACGTCAGAAATCTTAGGAGAGATTTTGGGTATCTCCTTGTCTGGCCTCCTTCCCTCAGATATTTCCGTCGATGACATATCCTCCCTTGATCAGGTCGTACTTTCTGAGATCTTCCACCAGATTCCTCCCGCCATGATTGGTGTTCCCTCTAAGTCCTTCAAGCCTAACGCCTGGGTCCTAAACCTAATTCTGAAGTCGTGCTTACTTCCTAAGTACGGCTCCTCCTCTTTGCCGTCCCAGCCTTTCTTGAAGTTGATCTATGTCATTTTCATGGGGAGCACGATTAACTGGGCTCGGATTATACTCGATAAGATGGATGCTTTCGAGTGTATCCGCAAGTCCACAAAGTCGGCTCATATCCCTTTCCCGTGCCTGCTTACACTCGTATTCCGTCACTTCCGTGTCACCTTGCCTCGTGACGATGAGCGCCCTCTCGGTCCCCCTCTGAATGCGACGGCCGTCAAGAAGTCTCTTGTGACACTTCGTCACGTTCAGCGGACGACCCCTTCAGCTTCAGCCTCTGCCTCAGCCTCAGCTGCTCCCTCCCTTATTCTTGCCGACCTCGCACGTTCGATCAAACGTGTGGAGTCGCGGTATGCTCGCACTGAGGAGATTCTGTCTCGTATCGCTTCTCATCTTGGGATTGAGATTCCTCCGTCAGTTTCTGACGAGGAAGAGGAGCTGGATGATGAGGAGATTCTCGAGCTTACTCGTGCTACTGCTGCTGCTCGTGCCCCAGAGGGTACTCCTGTTGCTGTTGGTGCTTCTGGTGCAGCTGCCTCTTCTGCTGGTGACCCCGAGAGCACACCTGTTGCCACCGTTCCTGCGGTGGATACTCCGACTGGTGCTCCCGAGGCCACTGCCGTCGCTGTTCCAGAGATCGTCTCACCTGCAGTGCCTGAGATTTCTTCTTCCGTCGCTCCAGTGGACACTACAGCTGATACGGTGACCACCTTCACTCCTGCAGAGCTTACTGCTACTGCAGATCCTCCACCTTCCTCTTGAGCTTCTTTGAGGCCTCTCCCGATGCACATTGGATGATTGATCTAGTGTGAGAGAGTGTTGGGTAGAATAGAGTGTGGTTCTGGATGATTTTGACATTTTGATGTATTTTGATGTATCTTCATATATTTTGGTGTATTTTGATGGTGTTGTATGTTTTGTGATACTCTGGTATATGTGTGATATGATGTTGTATTTTGTGCCCCGATCGTTGGATCGACGTTTTGTATGTCGGCGATGTATCATTTTGATGTACTCATGCTTTATATATATATACATCGATGTTGACATTTCATTATGTTGTGCACATTTAATATTTTATATGTCTTTAATGTTTTGATTTTGTCGCTCAACGAAAATACTTGGTTAAATAGAATTCATTTTATGAAAACATAGAATTGTTTTCCATGCACTAAATTAACCAAGAATGTTGATATTGGAGAGTATATTCCAAAACTCAATTCGTAAAATTAATTTGAGTTTTGATGATGTTATTTATCGATTTTCGACCTTGGTCTCATTGACACGCTTTGATTTCATTCGTATTTTTCTTTGGTGTCATTTGGACCGTGGTCGTATTCTACGACTCCCATGCTTACATTTGAAGCCAATGTTGTTGTCGTTGATCTCCTCCCACTCTTTTTGCTAATGCCAAAGGGGGAGAGATATAATAATGACATGTGCTAAATGTTAATTTAAGCATTTTTTCAAGAATCTAATTTGATATGTTAGATTCAGGGGGAGTTAAGATATAAAAATTGGATTTCAAATCCGATATTTCAATAATAGATTCTCATTTTTATACTTTACTCGTCTGCTTGATGCATATTATTATTATTCATTTTGGAATTAACGTGTCATCAATGCAGGAGGAGTAAGTAAATTACATTTGAATCATTATTTTTTATTATTATTTATGTTGGTTTGTCATCACCAAAAAGGGGGAGAATGTTGGATATTGGACTCCCCGGATTTGGTTTTGGATGATGAACAAACATAAATATATCGTGAACTAACAATTTGTGAGCGCAGTTATGGAGATCGTCGCCAATTTCATATGAATATCAATTACGACGTCTCAAGACTTCTCAAAGCACGTGATCGTATGCCTAAAGCTTCGTTGAAGCTTTTGGACCATTTTTAGAAGTCATGAAGATTCGATTGAAGCTTTTGAAGACGGTATCGTCAAGTTTTATTTATAGTCTTTTAAGCTTCTTTCATAGAATGTTAAGCCTTGAGTAGGTCTTACGGTTTAAATCTTCATAACGCTCCTATCCTAGCTCTAGGATCTTGTAAGAAGTCCATACGAACTTTCCCGAAGCTTCGCGCTTCGATTCGCGACTTCTTGTGCATGTTAGCTGGTTCAAGAAGAAGAACCAACTGACTAGATGGTGATCTAGTCGGTCGGCCAAGCTTCTTGGACCGACTAGTTTGCGTCAGTCAATTCATAGATCTTTACTGTTTACAGTTAGTCGGTCTACGTTGACTCACCGACTGACTAGTTTGTGAACTAGTCGGTCAGTGATGCTTCTTTGACCAACTAGTTAAGCTTCTACTATACATGCCAACTTACTGTTTATCGTTAGTCGGTCTATGTTCATTTGGCGACCGACTAGTTGATGAACTAGTCGGTCAACATTTGTTCTTTGACTGACTAAATCAATTTTGTGTTCAGACTATTGTTTTATCTCTTAGTCGGTCTCAGTTGAGTCAACGACCGACTAGTTGTGAAACTAGTCGGTCAGCAACTCTTCTTGGACCGACTAGTTCTCGTCAGTCTGAACTCGATCTATTCCCTGTTTACCAGTTAGTCGGTTCATGCTGTCTGACCGACCGACTAGTTGATGAACTAGTCGGTCGATGGTTGTTCTTTGACCGACTAGTTTGGTTCAAAATAGAGCCGTTGGAACTTTAATTGAAACGTTTTTCTCTCTCTCTTTCCTCTAACCTATAAATACTTGTTGAGTTACATTCATTGCACTCAAGGATGATATTAAGACAAGTTTAGAGATCAAAGAGATAGCATTCATTCCTCAATCAAAGCTCTTTCATTCCTTTCAATAATCTCTCCTCACTCTTATTTCAAAAGAGAGATTCATTGATTGTGAGCCTTCCAAGCCAAGTGCTTGATCCTAGGTCACCAACAACCCCATAGCTCTCCATCACTGATATACATCTTGGAGCTAGGGTTTGGTGCCTCTTCATCTTCCCCAAAATCCGTTTTGCCCTAAATCGTAAGTTTTACTCAAGGCATAGGATTTTGTCGGTAAGAATCTTTATTTCATTTACTTTCATATTGTAAGTTTCACTCTCGGTTGTGAGAGTGTGTTTGTGATCCCGGGTTGTGGGAGTCACAAGTTCATTTGTGTATGATTTGACTTGTGAAGGTTTTTCACAAGTATTTCATAGTGGAAATCTTGAGTTAGGGTTTCTAACTCGAGTATCCGGAGGAGATCCGGGTGTTTGGGACATAGGATCACCGGGAACAAGTAGGGGAGACTTGGGTGGATCCGAACCCAGTAATATCATGTGTTTGCGTTTGTTTATTTGTTGTCGATTATTTACTATTCCGCATTTCCGCATTTATTGGTAGAGCTTGCAAGGTAATTAGGAATTAGCCTCTTAATTAATTTAAAGTACTATTCACCCCCCTCTAGTACTTGTGCAGTAGCTTAGTAGGGCATTACTGTAAAGAGATAACACCATCTCCTCTTCCCAAGGGACGCATTGGTTCCCCAACAGACACAACGGTTGGCATCCCAAGGAATGCAACCGTTCATTACCCAAGAGACACCCATTAATATCCCAAGAGTCATACCTGTTGGCATGCCAACAGTCACTATGTAATCTATATAAACCCATTGAGGCTAATGAAAATATTGTCGGTTTCTCTTATCTCTCTCTCCGATCGTATATCTCCTTCTTCTATATTTATTCATGGTATCAGAGTGATTCGGGATATAAATTGCATATTTTACCCCCTAACTGTAACGACTGCTTTTCATGTATCTGGATTTAATATAATATAATATATGTTTTGGTGGATTTTCTCCTCTTGTGTGGTTTTCGTCTCCGTAGATTTCATTTTCGATCGATTCGTCGTATTTTCTCGCTTCTTCCTTAGGATTGTCGATTTCGAAGTAAGTCACTCGTGACGGACTTCATAACGGTCGTATCTAACTGTTAGATCAAGCCTAGGAGTCTTAGGAATCGATCCCGGGGCCCCGCGCTCTCATTAGCCGGTGTAAGAAGGGCCACCGACCGACTAGATGACGATCCAGTCGGTCGGCAATCCTTCTTGGACCGACTAGTTAGCTTTCTAAATTTCTCAGGAGTTACTGTTTATCGTTAGTCGGTCTAAGAACGTTGGTTGACCGACTAGGTTGCAAACTAGTCGGTCAACAATGCTTCTTGAACCGACTAACTCATCACCTTATTTTTGTATCAGCTACTGTTTACTCTTAGTCGGTCTAAGAACGTTCATCGACCGACTAGATGTAAAACTAGTCGGTCAGTATTTGTTCATGGACCGACTAACTCTAGAATCCTATTTTCGTTCAGGAGTTACTGTTTGCACTTAGTCGGTCTGCGTTGGTCGACCGACCGACTAGTTGCCAAACTAGTCGGTCAGTGGTTGCTCTTGGACCGACTAACTAGTGTTAAAACCCTAATTTCTGGGCAGCCGCCAGCTCAACCTATTTATACCCAACCAAAACGACTTCTTCTTCTCCAACACGACCCAAAACCCTAAAAATTTCCCCCTTCAGCCCCCATCTTCCTCCAAGCTCCATTTCTCCATTCCAAGCCCTAGAATCATCATCCAAACCATCCATCTACTCTTTCTACCTCTCCTCTTCCCCAAATCTCCATCAAAACCCATCAAAATCCCCAAATCCCCCGAAACCCTAGTTTCCCCAAACTTCTCCAATCTTTTCCAGATCTGATCCTAGGGTTCCCCGGAGTGTTCCTTCCGTCTCCTCTTGGTAAGAAATCGATTCCTCTATGTTTTCATAGTCTATTAGTATTTTTATGAAACCCTAATAAATTTCATGTTGTTTGATGGTTGTTCCCCCATAACAGTGATTTCCCCATAGATTGGCATCCGTGTGACGGAGTAGTCGCCATCCCCGGTGCTAGGCAAGTGAAACTTGCATCTCTTGATTTAGGCCATGTTTTAGGCCGTTTACCTTGCTTTAGCGTAAAAGAGACTAGACGGTGAAAGGATAGCCGTCTAGACGCCATTGACCTAGCTTGACAACGAAGCTTGGTCCGTCACCTTCATCATGCTTGTATGTCACGTTTACTTTCCTTAACGGTACGCGTGTTAACTGTTCATGTCATCCATGCATCTTTAACTGCCATGTTTAATTTAAATAAACGGTACACGAATATCTGTTCATGCCATTGCATTTTGCTTGTCACGTTTAATTTAATTAACGGTATGCAAATTATCTGCTCATGTCATTGCATGCTTGAATACTCATCGTGATTGCGTAGCATCGCTACATACTAGTGCTACTTGTTCCGGCTAGGTGCACCCCTACGCCATACTTATCAAATACACTTTCTGGCTCGTGTTCCAGAAGACGAGCTCATCACAGCCCGCGGGCAATAGGGCACTCGTTGAGTGATCCCTTGTACTTGATACTTGAACACAGCCTGCGGGCAAAGGGCACTCGTTGAGTGATCCCTTGTACTTGATACTTGAACACAGCCTGCGGGCAAAGGGCACTCGTTGAGTGATCCCTTGTACTTGTTACCTGACATTACATGTCACCCCTACTACTTGATACTTGCCACGTGTACTCTCCTTTACCTTACTTGTTACCACCGTACTTTACTTGCCATGCACCATGTTTCAATTGCTAGGTTGCTAGTTTACCATTATTCCCGTTTCCTTGCACACGTCTTTCGACTTGCTGACATGTGCCCCTTTTCTCTTTTGGGTGACACATGTTAGAGCCCGAGCCTGAGTTACTTGTTGAGGACGAGGTGTTTGCTGATGCCGAGCCTGTACTTGTGTTTGACGGGGAGTACGTGGACACTGGGGACCAGTCCTAGTGTCTTCGTCGCGTTTTACTTTTATTAGACAGTTGTTTTGTTGTCGGTGCGTAGCACCCATACTTGTTGTTGTTGCATCTTTTGTTGGCCTTGTTCTGGGCCTTTAGACTCTTTTCTTTTAGCCTGGTGGCTTTTCTGGATGTTGGACTTTTGTTGATGTTGGACAATTTGTGAGATGTGGAATTTTATTTCAGTCTCGCCTTGTGTTATTATTGTTATTCTGTTGTGGTTACAGGGACCTGTTTATGTATTGTGGACGCTTATCGGGTTTGGGGCTTCACAGCTCCACTCTCGTGCGGACCTTTTCACGTCTCGCCTCCATTTTAGGTAAGCGGGTCGTGACAGGTTTTAGTGGTGGCCCATGCAGGTCCCTCTGTAACTGCGATTTTTGGAATAGCGATAATAATATTAGAATGTCCAATAAATTAAGTTCGACGTCCGAGTCATAAGCTATGAGTCTAATCTGATTCGTTTTCTGTGTCACTAGATGGCAGGAAGACGATTCACCCGTGGTGGTGGTAGTGGCGCGATCCCTCATGATGAGGAGCCTGAGCGGGAACCCACCAGCGGTGAGATGATGCGGATGATGCTCCAGATGATGCAAGTGCAGCAGGTCGTGCTTCTGCAAGTCCAGAATGCTCCACTTGCTCGAGCTGCCCGGGCTCTTCCGGATGCCCCTCGCTCTGAGCCAGGAGCGAAGCAATTTCGGGAGCTGGGTCCCGCATATTTTGATGGTTCTGAGGGTCCTCTGGCTGCCGACGAGTGGATAAGGAACATTGAGGATAACTTGGCAATGGCGAAGATTAACCCGGCTGGTTGGGTTGATCTGGCCAAGAGGCAGCTGAAGGATAACGCCAGGAATTGGTGGGATGCTGAAGAGAAGATGCTGGTGGAGCCGATCGTCTGGGCTACCTTCAAGTCCAGATTCGATGGAGAGTTCTTCCCGAAGGCTGCTCGGCAGGTGATGCTGCAGCGCTTTATAGATCTGAAGCAGGGGAGCTTGTCGGTGGATCAGTACCACCAGGAGTTCACGAGGCTCAGTCGGTTTGCACCTAAGATGGTGCAGGATGCCGATGAGAAAGCTCAGCGATTTCTCCAGGGACTTGCCTTGGAGCTTCAGAGCTTTGTGACCTCTTCTGACTTGGAGACATATCAGAAGGTTCTGATTACTGCGAGGCGGCAAGAGTTGAATTTGAATCAGAGGAAGGGACATGTTTCCGGAGCTGGGAAGAGGCCTATGGAGCAGGCCAGGGCGGTGGTTAGGCCTGGTTTCAAGCCTAGTAACCCGGTGCAGTTCAAGAGGCCAGGAGGGCCTATTCTGAAGACTTGCCATTTTTGTGGCAAGACTGGACACCTCAGGGATCAGTGTAGGAGGTTTCTAGGACAGTGCATTGTCTGCGGAGATCCTGCCCACACCATTCGGGAGTGTCCGAAGTCGAGGCAGCCTTGGCGGGCTCCTATTGCAGCACAGCCGTTGCAACAGCGAGCTCCTGTGCCCGTTGGACGTGGAGCGCCCCTTGTTCCACAGAGACAGGCCTTTCGGCAGGCTGTTCCGCCGAGAGGGCAGGCCTTTCTGATGACTGAGGAGGAGAGCATGGCCGTGGATGAAGTTATTGCAGGTAACGCTCATTCTAGCTATTTATCTTCCTTAGTTAGTTTGATTTTTGATTATATTGGTTGCTTGCTCATGATTGTTTGCTAGACTAGGATTTGATTGTTGATTGCTTGTTAGGTGTGGTTTTGGTTTGCACATTTCCTGCACGAGTCCTCTTTGACTCTGGTGCATCGATGTGCATTTTGGCCCAGAGCTTCGTGGAGAAGCATTCTTTGTCGACGTCCTCTCTTCCTAAGAGTTGGAATATCGTCACAGGGAACGGTGTAGTCTCGGTGCATCGTGGGGGCAATTCTTGCCCGTTGGTGGTTTGTGGACGTGAGCTTTGTGCTGATTTCATTGTCCACGACATCATCAACTATGATGCAGTTCTTGGGATGGACTGGCTTGCGAGCTTCTATGCTACGATCGACTGTCGGAGGAAGAAGGTGGTGTTCGAGATTCCCGGACATCCAGTGTTTGAGTTCAGTCGTGGTAGCAGTTCGCTTGGTCCGGTCAGATTTCGGGCCAGGCCGGTGGAGGCTGTGGCTATGCAGATGGAGCTGGAGTGGCCAGCTGTGGTGCGTGATTTTGGCGACGTCTTCCCCGAGGAGATGTCTAGTTTGCCGCCTGATCGAGCTTTGGAATTTTCTATCGATCTTGTTCCAGGTGCGCAGCCGATTTCGAAGGCGCCGTATCGTATGGCACCTGCTGAGTTGGAAGAGTTGCGGAAGCAGTTGGATGAGCTTTTGCAGAAGGTTTATATTAATCCTAGCGTGTCTCCGTGGGGAGCACCGGTGTTGCTGGTAAAGAAGAAGGATGGTTCGCGTCGCATGTGCGTGGATTATCGGGAGTTGAATGCGGTGACCATTAAGAATAAATACCCGTTGCCTCGCATTGATGATATTTTCGATCAGCTTGGAGGTTCGAGGGTGTTTTCTAAATTGGATTTGAGGAGTGGTTACCATCAGTTGAAGGTGAAGAAGGGAGATGTTCCGAAGACAGCGTTCAGGACGAAGTATGGACACTATGAGTTCGTGGTTATGCCTTTTGGCGTAACTAACGCGCCCGCAGTTTTCATGAATCTGATGAACCTGATTTTCTACGACTTTTTGGATAAGTTTGTCGTTATCTTTATTGACGACATTCTGATCTATTCGAAGTCGGAGGAAGAACATGCCTCGCACTTAAGGACGGTGTTGGAGATTTTGAGGAAGCATCGGTTGTATGCTAAGTTTTTGAAGTGCGAGTTTTGGCTGGATCGAGTTTCTTTTCTCGGGCATGTGGTGACTGGAGATGGTATTTCAGTGGATCCTGAGAAGATTCGGGCCATCAGGGAGTGGCCTGTTCCGTCGTAAGCGTCTGAGATTCGGAGTTTTCTTGGACTTGCTGGTTATTATCGGCGATTCATTAAGGACTTTTCTCGTATTGCTGAGCCGATGACCAGGTTGACGCGGAAGGATGTTGCTTTCGTTTGGTCGGGTGATTGTGAGGGTGCTTTTGGTGTTCTGAAGGAAAGGTTGACGAGTGCCCCTATTCTTGTTGTGCCTGATCGCAGCGGTGGATTTGAGATCTTTTGCGATGCTTCTGGTAAGGGTCTCGGTTGTGTGTTGCATCAGCACGGGCATGTTGTGGCGTATGCGTCTCGTCAGCTTAAGGTTCATGAGAAGAATTATCCGACGCATGACTTGGAGTTGGCTGCCGTTGTGTTTGCTCTTAAGATTTGGAGGCACTTCCTGCTGAGTGAGAAAGTGAAGATTTTCACCGATCACAAAAGCTTGAAGTATATTTTCACTCAGAAGGAGCTCAACATGCGACAGCGTCGATGGTTGGAGCTTATGGCGGATTATGATATTGATTTGCAGTTTCACCCTGGCAAGGTGAATGTGGTTCCGGATGCTTTGAGTAGGCTGCCAGCGGTGATGATCTTGACCTCGCAGTGGAGATTGCAGCAGGATTTTTGCGAGTCTGGTGTGGAGATTGTTCTTCCTGGAGAGGTTTCGTCGTTGATGTACATGCAGGTACAGTCGACGATCGTGGATCGGATTAAGGCTGGCCAGGCTGAGGATCCGAAGCTGGTGAGGATTCGGGAGATGGTGGAAGCTGGTCTGTGGACTGACTTTTTGATTCATGAGGATGGCTCGCTGAGGTTTGGAGCCAGATTGTGTGTGCCTGCTGGGGATATCAGGGAGGAGCTGATGGTGGAGGCACACAGTTCGCCGTATTCTGTGCATCCTGGTGGCACCAAGATGTACCAGGATCTTCGTCTGAATTATTGGTGGCATGGTATGAAGAGGAGCGTGGCTCGGAGTGTAGCCAAGTGCTTGGTTTGCCAGCAAGTGAAGGCGGAGCATCAGCGTTCGGCCGGGTTGCTACAACCGCTTCCGATTCCGGAGTGGAAATGGCAACACATCACTATGGATTTCGTGACTGGACTACCTCGGAGTCCGAAGCAGAATGACGCGATTTGGGTGATCGTAGATCGATTGACCAAGTCTGCGCACTTTATTCCGTTCCGAGTGGGACAGTCCACAGAGACGCTGGCGAGGAGGTATATGGAGGAGGTCGTGCAACTTCATGGAGTCCCCGTGAGTATCGTGTCTGACAGAGACACGAGGTTCACATCTCAGTTCTGGCAGAGTTTGCAGAAGAGCTTGGGTACGCGTCTGAGTTTCAGCACGGTGTACCATCCGCAGACGGATGGCCAGTCCGAGAGGACGATTCAGATTTTGGAAGACATGCTGAGGGCGTGCATGTTGGATTTCAAGGGTTCGTGGGAGGACCATCTACACTTGGTGGAGTTCTCTTACAACAACAGCTTCCAGGAGAGTATTGGCATGGCGCCATTCGCCGCTCTTTATGGGAGGAAATGTCGATCGCCATTGAGTTGGGATGACATTGGTGATCGGGAGTTGTTGGGACCTGCGATGATCGTGGAGGCCGTGGATATCGTCAGGAATATTCGGGAGAGGTTGAGGATTGCTCAGGACCGTTTTAAGCATTGGGCGGATGCTAAACGTCGTCCTTTGGAGTTTCAGCCGGGCGACCATGTGTTCTTGAAGATTTCCCCGAATCGTGGTGTGATTCGTTTTGGGAAGCGTGGAAAGTTGAGCCCGCGATACATTGGACCGTTTGACGTTTTGGAGAAGGTTGGCGAGGTAGCTTATCGCTTGGCCTTGCCGCCATCTTTGGAAGGAGTTCACAATGTTTTCCATGTGTCGCAGCTTCGTCGATACATTAGCGATCCGTCTCATGCGGTGGATTTTTCGGAGATTACCGTTCGCCCCGATGTGACGTATGACCAGCATCCAGTGCAGATTCTGGACAGGCGTCAGAAATCGCTTCGGAACAAGGTTGTCAATCTTGTGAGGGTGATGTGGCGACACGGTTCACCTGGAGAGTCTACTTGGGAGAATGAGAATGAGATGCGAGAGCGTTTCCCACTTTTGTTTCCGGACTCGTGAGTATTTGGGAATTCCGAGGACGGAATTTTTCTTAAGTTGGGAAGGATGTAACGACTGCTTTTCATGTATCTGGATTTAATATAATATAATATATGTTTTGGTGGATTTTCTCCTCTTGTGTGGTTTTCGTCTCCGTAGATTTCATTTTCGATCGATTCGTCGTATTTTCTCGCTTCTTCCTTAGGATTGTCGATTTCGAAGTAAGTCACTCGTGACGGACTTCATAACGGTCGTATCTAACTGTTAGATCAAGCCTAGGAGTCTTAGGAATCGATCCCGGGGCCCCGCGCTCCGTATCGGTACTTTTCTGTGCTCATTAGCCGGTGTAAGAAGGGCCACCGACCGACTAGATGACGATCCAGTCGGTCGGCAATCCTTCTTGGACCGACTAGTTAGCTTTCTAAATTTCTCAGGAGTTACTGTTTATCGTTAGTCGGTCTAAGAACGTTGGTTGACCGACTAGGTTGCAAACTAGTCGGTCAGCAATGCTTCTTGAACCGACTAACTCATCACCTTATTTTTGTATCAACTACTGTTTACTCTTAGTCGGTCTAAGAACGTTCATCGACCGACTAGATGTAAAACTAGTCGGTCAGTATTTGTTCATGGACCGACTAACTCTAGAATCCTATTTTCGTTCAGGAGTTACTGTTTGCACTTAGTCGGTCTGCGTTGGTCGACCGACCGACTAGTTGCCAAACTAGTCGGTCAGTGGTTGCTCTTGGACCGACTAACTAGTGTTAAAACCCTAATTTCTGGGCAGCCGCCAGCTCAACCTATTTATACCCAACCAAAACGACTTCTTCTTCTCCAACACGACCCAAAACCCTAAAAATTTCCCCCTTCAGCCCCCATCTTCCTCCAAGCTCCATTTCTCCATTCCAAGCCCTAGAATCATCATCCAAACCATCCATCTACTCTTTCTACCTCTCCTCTTCCCCAAATATCCATCAAAACCCATCAAAATCCCCAAATCCCCCGAAACCCTAGTTTCCCCAAACTTCTCCAATCTTTTCCAGATCTGATCCTAGGGTTCCCCGGAGTGTTCCTTCCGTCTCCTCTTGGTAAGAAATCGATTCCTCTATGTTTTCATAGTCTATTAGTATTTTTATGAAACCCTAATAAATTTCATGTTGTTTTGATGGTTGTTCCCCCATAACAGTGATTTCCCCATAGATTGGCATCCGTGTGACGGAGTAGTCGCCATCCCCGGTGCTAGGCAAGTGAAACTTGCATCTCTTGATTTAGGCCATGTTTTAGGCCGTTTACCTTGCTTTAGCGTAAAAGAGACTAGACGGTGAAAGGATAGCCGTCTAGACGCCATTGACCTAGCTTGACAACGAAGCTTGGTCCGTCACCTTCATCATGCTTGTATGTCACGTTTACTTTCCTTAACGGTACGCGTGTTAACTGTTCATGTCATCCATGCATCTTTAACTGCCATGTTTAATTTAAATAAACGGTACGCGAATATCTGTTCATGCCATTGCATTTTGCCTGTCACGTTTAATTTAATTAACGGTATGCGAATTATCTGATCATGTCATTGCATGCTTGAATACTCATCGTGATTGCGTAGCATCGCTACATACTAGTGCTACTTGTTCCGGCTAGGTGCACCCCTACGCCATACTTATCAAATACACTTTCTGGCTCGTGTTCCAGAAGACGAGCTCATCACAGCCCGCGGGCAATAGGGCACTCGTTGAGTGATCCCTTGTACTTGATACTTGAACACAGCATGCGGGCAAAGGGCACTCGTTGAGTGATCCCTTGTACTTGATACTTGAACACAGCCTGCGGGCAAAGGGCACTCGTTGAGTGATCCCTTGTACTTGTTACCTGACATTACATGTCACCCCTACTACTTGATACTTGCCACGTGTACTCTCCTTTACCTTACTTGTTACCACCGTACTTTACTTGCCATGCACCATGTTTCAATTGCTAGGTTGCTAATTTACCATTATTCCCGTTTCCTTGCACAAGTCTTTCGACTTGCTGACATGTGCCCCTTTTCTCTTTTGGGTGACACATGTTAGAGCCCGAGCCTGAGTTACTTGTTGAGGACGAGGTGTTTGCTGACGCCGAGCCCGTACTTGTGTTTGACGGGGAGTACGTGGACACTGGGGACCAGTCCTAGTGTCTTCGTCGCGTTTTACTTTTATTAGACAGTTGTTTTGTTGTCGGTGCGTAGCACCCATACTTGTTGTTGTTGCATCTTTTGTTGGCCTTGTTCTGGGCCTTTAGACTCTTTTCTTTTAGCCTGGTGGCTTTTCTGGATGTTGGACTTTTGTTGATGTTGGATAATTTGTGAGATGTGGAATTTTATTTCAGTCTCGCCTTGTGTTATTATTGTTATTCTGTTGTGGTTACAGGGACCTGTTTATGTATTGTGGACGCTTATCGGGTTTGGGGCTTCACAGCTCCACTCTCGTGCGGACCTTTTCACGTCTCGCCTCCATTTTAGGGAAGCGGGTCGTGACACTAACTATCCCCATTTTGTGCCAAAGATTAGGCTTAATTGTGCTCTTTTTGGGTATATTTTCATTTCATATCAATTTCGGGGCGTATTCTCATTCTTGGCACAAAATACGGTTTTTATCGTCTTTATTGGCTTCCCATTATTTTTCCTATACTCCTGCCATTATTTTGATCACATCCCCATTTTTTGGGAATTATTTGAGCATGTGGATAAGTTATATGGATTATTGGAGGTCAATATTGTTTTTTTATATAGTCATTATATTTATTTTCACATCAAATGGACTAATTTCTCCTTCTCATATTTTTCAGGTACTCCTGGGAGTCTTAGGGATTTTCCAGAAATTTTTGGGATTTTTCTGAGATTTCTAGGTATTTTTTTGGATTTATTTGGAGGAGAAATGAGGGTTTTAAATCAGGAAAAAGAATATTACTGGGGGCGCCACGTGGCGCAATCAGACGGCGCCACGTGGCGCAGTGATGCAGCTGGGCCGCGCGCGCTGATTTTAAAATATATATATATATATATTTTTAAATTTTGCGGGCCGGCCCAGCAGCGGGCCGGCCCGCGGTTTCGAATTGAGCGGGCGGGGCCCGCTCGATTTGAGCGGGCTCAGCGCCCGCTCGATTTGAACGGGCCCAGCGCGAGCTCAAAATCGAGCGGGCCCAGCGCCCGCTCAATTCGAGCGGGCGCCCCCCCTTATACCGCAGGCGCGCGCGGTTGCGGGTCGAGAGCTCAAACCCGACCCGCAACGTGTTATACAGCCCTGGGGTGCGAAAATAAAGAGGAGGCTGCTGTTTTTGGTTTTCGTTTTGCTGTTTGGGGCGATTTTTAGGGCTTGGGGAGTGCTCTTCCTCCCCAAAGCTTGGGCTAGGGCTTGGAAGCCATTGGAGGGTGGAAAAGCTTGGTGGAGGAGCAAATTGGAGGAGGCTAGGGCTCGTTTGGGGAAACCTTGGTGAAATCTTTCCTCTCCCATTTTGTATTTTTGTATCTCTCATTTTGTAATGAACATTGGATGAATTTGTCTATGAATATCATCTTGTTTAGTATGATTGAGTAGTGCTATTGTGCTTGGGTTGTGATTCATTGGGTTGGATGTTAATTTCTTGCCCTAATTTCCTCTTGCCCTATTTTGAATGTTAATGTTGGATGTTTAATTAGGGCACAAATTTAATTGGCTAAGTCCCGAGAGGGCAAATTTGAGAAAAATCCATGTGCTTAATTTGGTTAGTGCCTTGATAATATTTCCATCCCGATTGCAAAATTGTTGTGTTTTTAAAGCTAAATATTCCGATTGGGCTTCCTTAGCCGGATGACCGATTGTGTTATATGTGGTAATTAGGACTTGATTAATGCCAATTTTAATGATCCCACAACCCATGCTCTCTCTCCTAGCTATCCTAAACTCCACCTTTGGCTCTCTAACCCTACACACTTAGGTTAGATTTTCGTTTTCACCACACTTTTCCGACATTTCCACCGTTAGCGAGGTGGTTGTAAAATACTTTAATTTTCTTTATCGATCAAATTTTGTGAACGTAGAACGAATTGTCCCTGTGATCCGACCCGGTACTCACCGGTTATTTTATATTGCATTGACGCTCCTACGCTTGGGAGCGGAAGACGTGCACTTGCGCGTTTTTCGAGTCAACCAATTGGCGCCGTTGCCGGGGACAACAGTTTCTATTATTAGTGATTTTTGATTGATTTTGAAACTTTTAGTGTGATACTACTATCTCTTAGTGTGTGTCTTTCTATTTGTTTATTTTCCACTTATTTGAGTCTTTTTGCTTGTTTATTCTCTTTTTTTTGAGAATTTTTTTAAAAAAACCATGGCATCTTCTTCGGATTTTTCAGACTTTGATTTGGAGGATATCCCACTTCCGCCATACTTTCATGGCACGGAGTGGGAGAACCCTCACTTACATATTAAAAATTTTGAAGATTGGATGCATTCATGTCTTGGTGGGAATATCGATGATGATTGCATATATTTTAGATTCTTTCCCGATTCTTTACAGGATGATGCTAGACTTTGGTTTGATTCATTGTCTCTGGACTCACATTTTACTTGGTTGTCATTTCAGGCTGAATTTCTCCGAGTATTTTTGCCTATCTTTTTGGAGCAGGTACATGGGCGGCAGGCCATGGAGCATGTAGCGAGCTTTGTCCAGGCTGAGTGGGAGGCCTACCATCAGGCTTGGCAGAGGTTCACTGATTTGGTGCTTGCGTGCCCACAGTAGAGCTTTCACGAGGATCATCTTCTGCAGATCTTCTACATAGGGTTATCGCCATCTGGGCGAGATTTGGTGCAGATGAGCTGCGGTGGAGAGTTCTTTGATTATTCGACCGAGGATTCTTGGTTGTACCTGAGAGACCTTGCAGAGTGGGAGCAGACTGTACCATCTGGAGAGCAGTCACTTGGATATGAGGATGATGGTCAGTCTCAGCTTCTACTTCAGGATGCAGAGCTGCAGGTCCAGTGCCAGCCTGAGGAGCCAGCTGAGGGCTCATTCCAGTGCGACCCTATGGATTACCTAGAGAGACCTGTGAAGAGGGTGCATTGGGGCCAAGTAGAAGAGTTTGAGCATATATATATTGAGGAGTCAGAGGAGACAGATGACGGAGTGCGTGTCGACCACGACGGTGACACGATGCATTTTCATTTTGAGGTTGATGATGAAGTGGATGTGCATGATGGCCGAGAGCAGATCGAGTATACCATGGAGCCTGAGCCACAGGCCACTTCAGAGTTAGCTTCACAGGTCGAGGCGGTTGAGTATTTTGGGAGGACGACTGAGCTGAGCTATTTCTGGGATGGCGAGGATGATGCGTGCTTGGATTTGCCCGAGATGTGTCTACCTCCAGTCCTGTCACAGATGTCACTTCCCTCGCCTCAGGATGCGCACTTGCCAGTCATCGAGAAGGTTTGTCAGGAGCAGTTACCAGTTGTGGGGAGTGCTGCAGAGATTGTTGATATTGACGTCGAGGAAGAGGATAGCGACGGAGATTCCGAGATGGTATATTCTGAGCCCGAGCTCCCTCTTACTCCAGTTTTCCCTCTGCAGCCACTTCCACCTCCTCCTAAGGCCGTGCATCATGCCACATCTAGCACCGCATTTCAGGGAAGTTTCCACCATCTCATGCCTTGCATTTCTGAAGCCCAATTTGCACTTCCACATATTTTTGCTTCAGATTGTCGTCCATTGCATCTAAATTCTTTTATCTGTTTTGACGACCCGTTTTGGAATGCTTTTGCAGGGCATGAGGACATGACTTGGATTGATGCAGCTCGTCTCCCACGTGATCCATATTATCCAAAGGAGATGCTTGGAGTTGCATTGCTGGAATCCAAGGAGGCCGGTGGTGGCCTAGCTCCAAAGCAGCTGGCGGAGGAGCAAAAGGATATGATCGAGCAGCTACCACCACCGTTATACATTCGAGATCCGCCATTTGTCACGGTGTGTTCTTTCCATGTAGTGTAAATAAATAAAATTAAAAGTTAGTTTGCTTTTGCATTTTGCTTTCGTATGCATTTCTTTTCTTTTTTAGGATCTTTTGCCAAGATCTAGTACTCTCCCAACATTGAGGACAATGCTGATTTTAAGTTGGGGGGAGAGTGTTAGAATCTTTAGGTTTGTTAGGATTTTGAGCCAAAAAATTTTTTTTTTTGAGATCCCTCCATGTTTCACCACATTCCATGAATGTCATTGCATATCATTTTGGCCTTCTCGTTCCTACGCCGCTTGCTTTGTTTAGTCCCTACTTGCTTAATGCCATGCGATTTTTCGGATTATCATTTTGGTATCGATTTCTCGATGTTTGATTGGCACGTTTTCATTTCTTTTCCAATTTGGAGTCGAATGTTAATATACCATGTATGAAACTATTTAGATGTTGTGATACTCTCTTTGAGATAGTTTGGGAAAAGTTTGGTGTAAGCGATTTCATGTTTGGGATGAATGGTGTAGTTTTTAATTGGATTGGGAGTGGCCAAATTGTGCATGCTTTGTTTTCCTCTTAGGAGTGGGTGGATGAGTTGCTAATTTGTGTTGGAATGAAAAAGAAAGTTAGTATAAGTGAATGTTTCTTCCTAATCAAATCGAGTAGCCGGTGCCCCACGAAACATTGGGAAGGACGCCAAAGATGAGATTTAGGGGATCATTTCATCCCTTTGCCTATATAGCGTTATTGCGTGTAGGTATTGGTGGCCGTGTTTGCATTTATAGCGTTATCGCGTGAATGCAAAACATAAACATGAAAAAATCCAAAAACAAAAAAAAAAGAGAAAAAGAAAAGAAAAAGGAAAAAAATGAATGAATAAGCTTCATGAATGATGCAATCTCATCTCCCACAACCTAGAGGAAATTTCTTTTGTTTTGGCCACTTTCATGAAAATTGGAAATTTTGACATCGTGATATCCCGATACGTGTGATACGGGGCTTATTTCTTCACTTTTCTTTGAATTGGATTGAGGGGAGTATCATTTGTTGTTTTCTTTCATATATTTGGTATATTGGCTTTGAAATCAATTGGAAACATCATTTTGGGGTGTGCCATGAAGATATTGTGATTTTGGTGCATGTCATTCAATTTAATCCGAATTTATCGCGTATTTTGCTAGGGACTAGCAAAAATCTAGTTGGGGGGTGTGATTCGGGATATAAATTGCATATTTTACCCCCTAACTATCCCCATTTTGTGCCAAAGATTAGGCTTAATTGTGCTCTTTTTGGGTATATTTTCATTTCATATCAATTTCGGGGCGTATTCTCATTCTTGGCACAAAATAAGGTTTTTATCGTCTTTATTGGCTTCCCATTATTTTTCCTATACTCCTGCCATTATTTTGATCACATCCCCATTTTTTGGGAATTATTTGAGCATGTGGATAAGTTATATGGATTATTGGAGGTCAATATTGTTTTTTTATATAGTCATTATATTTATTTTCACATCAAATGGACTAATTTCTCCTTCTCATATTTTTTCAGGTACTCCTGGGAGTCTTAGGGATTTTCCAGAAATTTTTGGGATTTTTCTGAGATTTCTAGGTATTTTTTTGGATTTATTTGGAGGAGAAATGAGGGTTTTAAATCAGGAAAAAGAATATTACTGGGGGCGCCACGTGGCGCAATCAGACGGCGCCACGTGGCGTAGTGATGCAGCTGGGCCGCGCGCGCTGATTTTAAAATATATATATATATTTTTTTTTTTGCGGGCCGGCCCAGCAGCGGGCCGGCCCGCGGTTTCGAATTGAGCGGGCGGGGCCCGCTCGATTTGAGCGGGCTCAGCGCCCGCTCGATTTGAACGGGCCCAGCGCCCGCTCAAAATCGAGCGGGCCCAGCGCCCGCTTAATTCGAGCGGGCGCCCCCCCCCCTTATACCGCAGGCGCGCGCGGTTGCGGGTCGGGAGCTCAAACCCGACCCGCAACGTGTTATACAGCCCTGGGGTGCGAAAATAAAGAGGAGGCTGCTGTTTTTGGTTTTCATTTTGCTGTTTGGGGCGATTTTTAGGGCTTGGGGAGTGCTCTTCCTCCCCAAAGCTTGGGCTAGGGCTTGGAAGCCATTGGAGGGTGGAAAAACTTGGTGGAGGAGCAAATTGGAGGAGGCTAGGGCTCGTTTGGGGAAACCTTGGTGAAATCTTTCCTCTCCCATTTTGTATTTTTGTATCTCTCATTTTGTAATGAACATTGGATGAATTTGTCTATGAATATCATCTTGTTTAGTATGATTGAGTAGTGCTATTGTGCTTGGGTTGTGATTCATTGGGTTGGATGTTAATTTCTTGCCCTAATTTCCTCTTGCCCTATTTTGAATGTTAATGTTGGATGTTTAATTAGGGCACAAATTTAATTGGCTAAGTCCCGAGAGGGCAAATTTGAGAAAAATCCATGTGCTTAATTTGGTTAGTGCCTTGATAATATTTCCATCCCGATTGCAAAATTGTTGTGTTTTTAAAGCTAAATATTCCGATTGGGCTTCCTTAGCCGGATGACCGATTGTGTTATATGTGGTAATTAGGACTTGATTAACGCCAATTTTAATGATCCCACAACCCATGCTCTCTCTCCTAGCTATCCTAAACTCCACCTTTGGCTCTCTAACCCTACACACTTAGGTTAGATTTTCGTTTTCACCACACTTTTCCGACATTTCCACCGTTAGCGAGGTGGTTGTAAAACACTTTAATTTTCTTTATCGATCAAATTTTGTGAACGTAGAACGAATTGTCCCTGTGATCCGACCCGGTACTCACCGGTTATTTTATATTGCATTGACGCTCCTACGCTTGGGAGCGGAAGACGTGCACTTGCGCGTTTTCCGAGTCAACCACAGAGCCTCCTCCCTAATCGGTCGTCCCCTTCGTCGGTATCCAATGGAACCGATCTCTCCCAACCTTAAGTTTCTCATCTCCAAATTTCCAAATCTCATTACCACCCGCCTTGACTCCACCAACTACATTCTCTGGAAGTCTCAAGTCACCGGCGTTCTCAATGCTCATGGCTTCCTTGGGTATGTCGACGGAACTCTATCCTCCCCTTCTCCCACTATACCAGATCCTCGCTCCACCACCACTGAACCTCTTCCTCCTATCCCAAATCCAAAGTTTCAAGAGTGGTTGATCACTGATCAGCACCTCTGTATTTGTCTTCAAGCAACCCTTACCACCTCCGCCCTTGGTATTATTCTCGGTGTAACGTCCTCTCGTATTCTCTGGACGAAATTGGAGCAACGTTACGCCATTCTTTCCGAAGGTCACATTGAACTTCTCCAAGACAAACTCAACAACCTCACCATGGAAAACGAATCCATGACAGCCTATTTGGACAGTGCAAAGAACATTTACGATCAACTACAAACGGCTGGTCCCGATACTGTCACCACCCGACAAGTTCTCCGACAGACGCTTCACGGTCTTCCCTCTACTTATAATTCCTTCCGTGTTATGGCTCACAATCGCGGGATACCATACACGGTGGAAGAACTTTGGAGTAGCCTTATTGCTGAAGAAGCTAATATGCTGTTGCAACGTCACGCACCATCTTCCGAGACGTTACCAACCTCCGGGACAACTCTCGTTCCGGATAACACTTCTGCTCTCTTCACCAACTACAGCCATCGGGACAACCGCTCAAGACAGTATCGCTCCTACTCGGGACATGTCCCGAGTAATCGTGGCGGTCATGGACGTGTGTCATCTCATTTGAGTCAATCTCGCCCTCCATTACTCCCTACTCCAGGCAGATCCCCAGCACAAACCGGGAGATCTAGGCGTCGTATCCCTACCGATCCGAATGGTTGCCCTATTCCATGCCAAGTATGTGGGAAACCAAATCATCACACACTTGATTGCTTCTGGATTCATAAGCATGTCCACAAACCAGAAGTGCATGTCTCTCAAAGCACTCCCTCTGCGGAGACAAACTGGTTTCTTGACACTGGGGCCACTGACCACATCACTTCTACTGCGGGACATCTTGAGTCCTCGAATCCTTACACTGGTAATAAAAGGATCACTGTTGGTACTGGGGTTTCTGCTCCTATTGCCAACATTGGCTCCTCTTCTATCCCCTCTCTTCGGTCTCCTTTACTTCTTCCTGACATTCTCCATGCTCCTGAGTTTTCCAAAAACCTACTCTCAGTTTACAAATTCACCAAAGATAACAACTGTTTCATTAAATTCTTCTCTACTGGTTTTATTGTTCAAGATATAGACACCGGTCAAATTCTTCTCCATGGACCGAGTAGAAATGGGCTCTATCCACTTCATTCGGAACCAGTCTCCTTCTTTGCATCTTCTTCCTCGGGTGATCTTTGGCACACCAGACTTGGTCATCCAGCTTCTCCTGTTGTCTCAAAGATCGCCTCCGGTCTATCTGTCAAGCTGTCTCCCCTGAAGTCTTGTTCTCATTGCTCTATAAGCAAGAGTCATAAACTCCCATTCCCTCTGTCTGAATCAAGATCCAAAACTCCCCTTGCTTTAATTCATTCTGATGTATGGGGCCCTGCTCCTATTCAATCGATAAAGGGATATAGATTCTATGTTATTTTCATTGATGATTTCTCTCGATATACTTGGCTCTATCCTCTTTATCATAAATCCGATGTGTTTGCTGCTTTTCAGTCTTTTCAAATCATGGCTGAACGACAGTTCAACACCAAAATCAAAATTTTTCGTTCTGATGGCGGGGGCGAGTTTGTCAACAACCAGTTTTCTTCCCTATTTCATCGCCTTGGTATCATACACCAAACATCTGCACCATACACTCCGGAACAAAATGGTGTCACAGAACGAAAACACCGACATATAATCGAAACAACACTTGCTTTACTTCTAACTGCTTCCATGCCCAAACAACATTGGCCAGATGCAGCAAAGACGGCCGTATATCTGATTAACCGTCTACCATCCTCTACTCAGCAGAACAAGTCTCCTCTTGAGATTCTACATCATCGGCTCCCAGATTATAAGTGGATGCGCACATTTGGTTGTCTTTGTTTTCCCTGCCTTCGACCTTATGCGGGTGACAAACTTGAGCCACGATCTCAACCATGCGTCTTCCTTGGTTATCCGGACAATATGAAGGCCTACAAATGCATGGAGCTAAAAACCAGACGCATCTACCTCACCCGGCATGTTCAATTTGAAGAACAGACTTTTCCCTACTTCCAACCAGGCACGAGTCCTCACGGGACCTCTTCTCCCGAGACGAGTCCTCCCGAAACCTCTTCTCCCGAGACGAGTCCTCCCGGAACCTCCTCTCCCGAGACGAGTCCTCCCGGAACCTCCTCTCCCCAGACGAGTCCTCCTAAGCCCTCTCCTCCCGGACCATCATGTCCCGAGACTTCTCCGAGACATCCCTGTCCCGATGCCTTCCCTGACACTCCTTTCTCTCCCGCATCCGCTTCCCAAATAGCTACCCCTACTCCTAATACATCCCATCTCACTCCTCTTGTTCCCAGGCAACCTCTCCCACATCTCATAGCCCATCAAACACCGACAACCCATCCTACAGCCTACCTCCCCGATACACCTCCTCCCACTCCACCTCCAACGAGTTCTCATCCGCCTGCCCCTCTTCCCACTCATCCCATGACTACCCGCTCTATGGTTGGCACTTTCCGCCCTCGCCAACCTCTTAATCTCCATGCTGCTATCACATCTGAGGAACCTCTCTCCTTCAAAGAAGCTTCCAAACATCCCCACTGGATCGCTGCCATGCAATCTGAATTCGATGCCCTCACCCGTCAACAGACTTGGGATCTGGTTGTCCCCCCTCTAAATCCAACATCATCGGCTGCAAGTGGGTATACAAAATCAAGCGGGACGCCATGGGGTCTATTGCTCACTACAAGGCCCGGTTGGTTGCCAAGGGCTTCCACCAAAAGGAAGGCCTTGACTATGCTCAAACATTCAGTCATGTGGCCAAACATGGCTCCATCCGCCTTCTGATTGCACTCACTCTTCACTTCGATTGGCCCGTCAAACAGCTCGATGTCTCCAATGCCTTTCTACATGGAAATATTGAAGAGGACCTCTACATGGAGCAGCCGGTGGGCTTTATTGATCCTTCCTTCCCTCACCACGTCTGCAAACTCCGGAAGGCCTTGTATGGCCTCAAACAGGCACCGAGACAGTGGTACGCCCGTTTTTCAACCTTCATTTGTCTCCATGGATTCATTCCCAGCATCGCCGACTCCTCCCTCTTCATTCGGCACTACAGTGGTCAGACTACAGTGATCTTGCTCTATGTGGATGATATTCTCATCACTGGATCCTCTTCCTCGTATATCCCTCAATTCATCACCTTATTATCTCAAGAATTCTCCTTTAAAGACCTTGGTGACCTCTCCTACTTCTTGGGTCTGGAAATACAACGACACCGTCATGGTAGCTTCGTCCACCAAACTAAGTATACTAAAGACCTCCTTCAACGAGCGGGACTTGCCAATTGCAAACCTGCCCGAACTCCTGTCTCGGCTAAGCTGTCCCATGTTCACCCGGATCCTCCTCTCTCAGATGGTTCTTACTACCGCAGCATTGTTGGCGCCCTTCAGTATCTCACACTGACCCGTCCAGATATTTCGTTTGCCGTCAATCGGGTCTGTCGGTTTCTTCACAGTCCATGCGAATCTCATCTCACTGCTGCCAAACGTATTCTGCGGTATCTCCAATCTACTCCGACTCATGGCATCCTCCTTCGCCCCAGTCCGCTGTCACTTGTTGCTTTTTCTGATGCTGACTGGGCTGGTGATCCCACTGATTGACGTTCTATCAGTGGTTTCTGCGTTTTCCTTGGCCGAAACCCACTCACTTGGAGCGCTAAGAAGCAGTCCTCCATCTCTCATAGCTCCACAGAGTCTGAATATCGCTCGTTGTCCTTGACTGCTAAGGACATCATTTGGCTCCAACTTCTCCTGACAGATCTGAAGATTCCTCTCCAGGATACCCCTCTTCTCTGGTGTGACAACATATCGGCTCTTTCGTTATCATCCAATCCGGTCTTTCACTCTCGAACGAAGCACTTCGCTATCGACTACCACTTCATTCGTGAGCAAGTCACCTCCAACAATATTCGTGTTCGACACATATCCACCGAGGATAATCCTGCTGACTGATGGGTTTTAATAGATCCGGGGCTCACTTTCGACTAGTGCATTGTTCGTCCTTCGCCCTACTTGAGAGCGAAGGCCGGACAACCTTGCACAAAATTTAACGCAGCGGAAGCGGAAAAATAAAGAGAAAAACTTTATATAAACACTTTATATAAACTAGCCCTATCTTCATAAAACCCGAGCCAAGAAAACGCTACTATCCTGGGGTTGGGTCCAGACCAACCCCTGAGGATACTACTATCTAATTAACTACTATAGCTACTGCAATAAAATAATGCACATTAATTACAACTAAAGTTGAGAAAACTCAACATACCCGTAACTCTTGCCTTGCAGCAAAAGTGTTACCGAAGGCAATCAATTGCCCTTCCCGCACGAACCGCTCCGATCCCAGCAACCACTTGCGCCGATCCCAGCAACTTCTCGTCGCCGAGCCAACCACTTGCTCCAGAAAGTTTCACGCGAGTGAAACCTCCGCCTAGATTTCGGATCTGAATCCGAACTCCTTTGCGGCTTTGCTAGAGCCCTCAGGAGTAAGCCAGAAATTTATAGGGAGAGGAGAAATATTAATTTTAGCTTAGATCCGAGCATGCTCCAATAGTTTTGAGAGCCGCTCAGATCTAGAGCTTGCTCCAATAGTTTTGAGAGCCGCTCAGATCTAGAGCTTGGGACGAGTTTTGAGGAGGAGAGCAGACCCCTATTTATATAAGCGGCGGACTCTCCCCTTTTCTCAAAATCCGATGTGGGACTATTAATATGAGTTAATTAAAATCAAGTTAGTTTGCACTTCACAAAGTGCAAACTTCCGTGAATTTTAACTCACTCACCGTTGAACTTCAGGATTGATACAACCTATCAATTCGAAGGGTGTTCAACGGTGAACGCATAGGAAAAAACCGTTCGTCAATTGGAGTTCATTTGACCCTCCAATTGACCACTCAAAGTTCAGCTCATGGCTAGTTTTTCGCAAAAACTGAGCCGTCAAAAACCGCCCAACTTAGGTTTCTGAAAACCTATTCTGCGGGGCCCACCAGGCCAGCTGGACAAGCCCAGACCAGGTTCAGAACCTGGTCTGGGCGCGCCCAGACTGGCGCGCCCAGACTGGGCGCCTGGCCCAGTCAGGCCAGGCGCCCAGGCTTCTGGGCGCCTGGCCCAGGCGCCCAGGGCGCCTGGGCGGGCCCAGGCCCAGGCGCCCAACGCCTGGGCCTGAGCCCAGGCGCCTGGGCGCCCAGGCCCCGGGCGCTCAGGCCCGGTCAGCCTGGGCTGATTCTGGGTCCAGTCAGGCGTCCAGGCTAGACCCAGTCTGGCCTGGGTCAGCTTGGACTGATCCGTAGAACTCTTTTGGGCATATCTTGAGCATTTGACGTCCGATTTGGACGCCGTTCGAACCTGGGCATGGACCGGGACATTCCCGTCTTACCCGTGAGCTTTTCCTTACGTTTATATTATCAAATATTGTCTTAAACTATTTAAAACACATTTAATCTCTTTTGCATCATATGCAATTTAGTCTCTATCTTGGCTTAAATTATCATTTGCATCAAATACAAATGATCTGAGGGCATATTTCCCTACATCTCCCACTTGCACTCAGGATCATTTATCCCGAATGCTGGAGACTATTGCAAACATCTTTTGCAATACTTTGTCCCTTGCATCAAATGCAAATTATTCTCCCTAACTAATTTCTACCTATTACTAGACGAAGATCGCACTCTGTGTGAGACCCTACAGCCTGACCCTACTACAGGTTTGGGTTCGAGACCCTAGACGGCAGTGACCACGAGCAGTAGTTGATGTCCCTGTTTCGGCATCATAATTATGTGGTTTCACCCATTGACAAAATCGTCGGGACTACCAAGACTGTATCCGTGATGAATACCGCAGTTTTAATCCTTTCGTCAAGACTATGTTGTTTATTCAAGTTTAGGGTATGGTAACATGTCAACCCCACCAACTTGAAACCGGTCAGTTACATCGGTCTTTAGTTAAATACATGTTGAACTTCTTTCAACATACTTTGATCAAAGATTTTCACTAAAGCACCGAACCAACACATACAACACTAACTCTCCTTAATGAGAGAGACGAATCCTTTCTTAGACACAACTCCCCTCACACGCTTCAAATGCCACCCAACCAAAATCCTTTCGACAAGTAAAGTCTTGAAGCTAGGAAAATGATCTAAGTGACACCATTCACATGCAGGTTTGTTCAATGTCTTCAAGTCATAGGACCAGCTTGCATATCATCACAAAAAGTTATCATTGACATTTTAAATTAAGTTTAACCAAATGATAATATTTTATGAGTCGTTCAGTGAACTCATTCTCTAATGAGCACCTGCGTCTTGTTTCTGACTTCACCAAGTCAAACGATTACGAGTCCATCGTTACTAATCCATAGTGAATACAAAGACACAATGGTCTTATCGATGTGTCGATATCCTTTTCTCGACATATCAATGACCACGAACCAGTTTAAGACTTTAAGCTCCAATCGGTAAAAATACTTTCTCATAATCGTGATCGGCATCAAGATACGTGTATACCTTGCTATAAGTCTAAGGAAATTATCTAAGTGTATAAGATGACACGAATGCACAAAGATAATTTGATACCAATAAATTTATTTTATTCATGAATAAGATGTTTTTCAGGACAATGTGCCTCATAGGCATACAACTCTCAAAACATCTACCACTCACTACAAGGCCCACTCTTTATGGTATTTCATACCGCTTTTACACATTAGTTTCTCCAAACGATCACGTGCAAGGGCCTTTGTAAATGGATCAGCTAAATTCTCTTCAGACGAGACTCTGAGGATTTCTATGTCCTTCCTCTTCTCAATATCACGTATCAAATGATATTTTCGAAGAATGTGTCTGGATCTCTTGTGGAATCTGGGTTCTTTGACCAAGCTCAATGTGGCATTGTTATCACAATACAACGGTATTGGATCTATAACAGTAGGCACCACTCCTAGCTGGCTCACAAATTTCCTAATCCAGACAGCTTCCTTTGCTGCATCATTGGCCGCTATATATTCGGCCTCCATAGTTGAATCAGCAACGGTGTCTTGCTTTGAACTCCTCCAGCTCACTGCACATCCGTTGAGAGTGAAAATGTATCCTGAAATTGACTTGCTGTCATCCACGTCACTCTGAAAGCTGGAATCCGTGAAGCCCTCAATTTTGAGTTCTTCACTTCCATAAATCAAAACTAGATCTCTTGTTCTTCGCAAGTACTTGAGAATCGTCTTGACTGCTTTCCAGTGTTCTTCTCCATAGTTAGACTGATATCGACTTACTACACCTAGTGCAAAAGCGACATCAGGTCTGGTACATATCATGGAATACATGATCGATCCAACTGCCGAAGCATATGGAATATTGCTCATGCGTTCTCTTTCCAAGTCAGTCTTTGGAGACATCTTCTTGGAAAGACTTATTCCATGATTTGCGGGTATAAACCCACCTTTACTGTTTTCCATGTTAAACCGTTTTAACACATTATCAATGTACCTAGATTGGGAGAGTCCTAGCATCCTTTTAGATCTATCTCTATAGATCTTCACACCTAGTATGTAGGATGCTTCTCCCAAATCTTTCATGGAGAAGTTAGTTGATAACCAATCCTTAACAGACTTTAACATCGGTATGTTGTTACCTATTAAGAGAATGTCATCAACATAAAGTACGAGGATGACTAAATTGTTTCCACTGGTTTTCTTATAAACGCATGGCTCATCTTCATTTTTAATAAAATCAAACTCTTTGACCGTATTATCAAATCGGATGTTCCAGCTCCTGGATGCCTGCTTCAATCCATAAATGGATCTATGCAGTCTACACGCTTTCCCTTTGCTCCCACTGACTTCGAAACCTTCCGGCTGAGACATGTAAATATGCTCTTCTAAATCACCATTTAGAAATGCAGTTTTTATATCCATCTGCCAGATTTCGTAGTTGTGATAGGCAGCAATAGCGAGTACAATCCGGATGGATTTGTGCATGGCTACGGGTGAGAAAGTTTTGTCATAATCTACACCTAGAATCTGACGATAACCTTTCGCAACAAGTCTAGCCTTGTACGTTTCTATTTTTCCATCTGCACCGATCTTCCTTTTGAAGATCCATTTGCAGCCAATAGGAACACTTCCCTTGGGCACATTCTCTAAAGTCCAAACTTTATTAATGTGCATGGAATCCATCTCAGATTTCATTGCATCCAGCCATTTCTTAGAGTCTCTACTCTGAATTGCTTCTTGGAAGCTAATAAGATCATCTTCAACTAAGATGCTATCCTCAACTCCTCCATCTACGAGAAATCCGTAGTATCTTTCTGGAGCTCGAGGAATCCTATTTGACTTCCTAATAATTGCTTCAGGAGCATTAGGCTCTGCCTCTCCCACTGGTTCCGCGATCTGTTCATGTGTTGATTCAGTCTCTAGACTTTCGTCCAGTTCTATTACCTCGCTATTAGACTCCTTCACAAGGAATTTCTTTTCAAGAAAGGTGGAGTGTTTGGACACAACAATCTTTTGTTGTTCCTGGTGATAGAAAATGTGTCCCGTCGAGTGACTAGGATACCCAATGAATCTACACATAACAGACCTATCCTCCAGTTTATCTGGATTAAGCTTCTTGACATACGCAGGACAACCCCATACCTTAATATGCTTAAGGTTTGGTTTCTTCCCATTCCATATCTCATATGGTGTCATTGGCACGGATCTAGATGGAACTCTATTAAGGATATGGGTAGCAGTTTCTAGGGCATAGCCCCAAAGGGAGATAGGTAACCCAGAGTCACTCATCATTGATCGAACCATGTCTAACAAGGTACGATTCCTTCTCTCTGACACACCATTATGTTGAGGTGTGTAAGGAGGAGTGATCTGAGAGAGAATACCATTCTCTTTTAAATGCGCAAGGAATTCATGGCTCAAGTATTCTCCTCCTCGATCAGATCGAAGAATTTTAATACTTTTGCCCGTCTGTTTTTCAACTTCGTTACGATACTCTTTGAATCGCTCAAATGTATCAGACTTGTGCTTCATCAAGAACACATGTCCGAACCTAGAGTGATCATCAGTAAAAGTAACAAAGTATGAATATCCTCCTTTCGCTAAAGTAGACATTGGTCCACATACATCAGAATGTACTAGACCCAAGAGTTCACCAACTCTTTCCCCTTTACCCGTAAAGGGAGTTTTAGCCATTTTACCTTTGAGACAAGACTCGCAAGTGTCGTACGACTCATAATTCGAGAGGTCAAGAGACCCCTCTTTATGCAACTTGCTAAGTCTTTTCTCTCCGATATGGCCTAGTCTACAGTGCCAAAGGAAAGTTTCATTAAAACTAGATTCCTTACGTTTTCGTGTGTTAACACTTAACACAACGTCATTAGACAGAGTGTATACACCATTATTCATTGTTCCAAATCCCAGCAATTTATCATTAAAGAAAATGTTCATATCAGATTCATTAATGGTAAATTTATATCCGTCTTTGGCCAAAGCCGAAATGGAAATAACGTTGCATAGAAAATTTGGTATATAATAGCATTGTTTCAAAAAACAATGTGGCACCGTTTGCCAAGGTGTGCTTTAGGTCTCCTACGGCTTTAGCAGCTACATTAGCTCCATTACCAACTTGAAGAACTATTTCGTCCTTTCTTAAGTTTCTAAATTTGCTCATACCTTGTAACGAATTACAAATGTGAGTACCCGCACCAGTATCCAATACCCATGCGTTAGAAGTTACAGAAAGGACTATACTCTGTATAACTAATACCTTATAAGTCGAGACATCAATATGTCCTTTCTTCTCTCCGTTAAGCCCAAAGTTTTCTAAGCAATCAATATTTAAACCAGTCAATTTATTATTCAGGATAAGATTCATAATCGTTTTCATGCTGCAAAAGACATAGAATGAATTTAGTGTAATTCATGATAAAATAATATAGTTAATATGGTTTTTAATTAACTATGGTCTCCCACTATTTTACGATCATTCTCGGAAATGAACGAATTTTAATATCTGAAAATATAGTGAAAGAGGGACCCAATCATCATGAACCTCACAACCTTGAGGAGACTCAACAAGTTGATTGGTTCCATGATTGGTAGACTAACTCTTAGTCAATCACATCACATGTGATTCCCTATCGATTCTTACCCACAATTACTTATGATCTTGAGGAGACTCAACTAATCATAATGACTGGTCTAGTCAGACCCTTGATTTCGTGTTCAGATTTGACTTAGATCGATGCTCGAGGAGACCCGACGCATCGATTTGGGTCAAGTCCAGACTACATCACATGTATGTTGGAGTTTGTTCCTTAAAGAAAAACATGTCATAGCTTGAGGAGACTCAACAACTATAAATGTTTTCTTTGAGTTACAAATCTCCAAAATCAAGGAGGGATACGAATTAATCTTTAACAAGATTTATAACGCATTGACTAGATATAACCAAAGCTAACACATTTTATTATCAGCAACTTTGCGGTACAAGCGGGCATGACCAGGGTTAGGGCCGGGCAGGATCACTTGCGCCCAGCAAAGCTGAGTCGATCCACAACACCTTCCCTAACTACCTACCCATACCATTCTCCATTGAAAGTGCTAATGATAAAAAGTGTTATATTGATTTAATCTGGTTGTTATGATTTATTTAACTAGTTAATCCTATCAACTAGTCATAACCTATAATTCAAAATTATTAGGATGTGTTTCATAACTTTTATTAGAAACCTATCAACTATAGGATTTTAATAAATCACATCAGAATTGTTTCAACAAACAAGGGACAATCCTAATCATTCATTAGGATGTGTTATTTAAAATATTGTGAACAACATTTTAAAACATAGCCAAAGCTAGTCATTTAAATTTAATCAGATTAAAGATTTAAATGAATTTTAATGGCTAACCCTACAAGTCTTTCTTTTAGCAATTATCAAATAAAAGCAAAAAGAAACATAGAGACATTAATTATCACATAATTAAAAAGATCTAATCTTGGTTTTCAAAACAATTTTCGAAAAATTTGAAAACCAACATATAGTTAGTTCAAGACTAACTACAAGTTTTAATAACATGCATTTCATAAAAGCAGTATTTAGATAGTCTATGTAGCCTGGCTCTGATACCAATGATGGGTTTTAATAGATCCGGGGCTCACTTTCGACTAGTGCATTGTTCGTCCTTCGCCCTACTTGAGAGCGAAGGCCGGACAACCTTGCACAAAATTTAACGCAGCGGAAGCGGAAAAATAAAGAGAAAAACTTTATATAAACACTTTATATAAACTAGCCCTATCTTCATAAAACCCGAGCCAAGAAAACGCTACTATCCCGGGGTTGGGTCCAGACCAACCCCTGAGGATACTACTATCTAATTAACTACTATTGCTACTGCAATAAAATAATGCACATTAATTACAACTAAAGTTGAGAAAACTCAACATACCCGTAACTCTTGCCTTGCAGCAAAAGTGTTACCGAAGGCAATCAATTGCCCTTCCCGCACGAACCACTCCGATCCCAGCAACCACTTGCGCCGATCCCAACAACTTCTCGTCGCCGAGCCAACCACTTGCTCCAGAAATTTTCACGCGAGTGAAACCTCCGCCTAGATTTCGGATCTGAATCCGAACTCCTTTGCGGCTTTGCTAGAGCCCTCAGGAGTAAGGCAGAAATTTATAGGGAGAGGAGAAATATTAATTTTAGCTTAGATCCGAGCGTGCTCCAATAGTTTTGAGAGCCGCTCAGATCTAGAGCTTGGGACGAGTTTTGAGGAGGAGAGCAGACCCCTATTTATATAGGCGGCGGACTCTCCCCTTTTCTCAAAATCCGATGTGGGACTATTAATATGAGTTAATTAAAATCAAGTTAGTTTGCACTTCACAAAGTGCAAACTTCCGTGAATTTTAACTCACTCATCGTTGAACTTCAGGATTGATACAACCTATCAATTCGAAGGGTGTTCAACGGTGAACGCATAGGAAAAAACCGTTCGTCAATTGGAGTTCATTTGACCCTCCAATTGACCACTCAAAGTTCAGCTCATGGCTAGTTTTTCGCAAAAACTGAGCCGTCAAAAACCGCCCAACTTAGGTTTCTGAAAACCTATTCTACGGGGCCCACCAGGCCAGCTGGACAAGCCCAGACCAGGTTCAGAACCTGGTCTGGGCGCGCCCAGACTGGCGCACCCAGACTGGGCGCCTGGCCCAGTCAGGCCAGGCGCCCAGGCTTCTGGGCGCCTGGCCCAGGCGCCCAGGGCGCCTGGCCCAGGCGCCCAGGGCGCCTGGGCGGGCCCAGGCCCAGGTGCCCAGCGCCTGGGCCTGAGCCCAGGCGCCTGGGCGCCTGGGCGCCCAGGCCCTGGCTTGGGCCGGGCGCTCAGGCCCGGTCAGCCTGGGCTGATTCTGGGTCCAGTCAGGCGTCCAGGCTAGACCCAGTCTGGCCTGGGTCAGCTTGGACTGATCCGTAGAACTCTTTTGGGCATATCTTGAGCATTTGACGTCCGATTTGGACGCCGTTCGAACCTGGGCGTAGACCGGGACATTCCCGTCTTACCCGTGAGCTTTTCCTTACGTTTATATTATTAAATATTGTCTTAAACTATTTAAAACACATTTAATCTCTTTTGCATCATATGCAATTTAGTCCCTATCTTGGCTTAAATTATCATTTGCATCAAATACAAATGATCTGAGGGCATATTTCCCTACACTGACATCTTCACAAAGAGCCTCCCGACTCCGCGGTTCGAACTTCTCCGGGACAAACTGTTCGTCATCTCTGCCGCTCAGTTTGCGGGGGCGTGTAAAGAGATAACACCATCTCCTCTTCCCAAGGGACGCATTGGTTCCCCAACAGACACAACGGTTGGCATCCCAAGGAATGCAACCGTTCATTACCCAAGAGACACCCATTGATATCCCAAGAGTCATACCTGTTGGCATTCCAACAGCCACTATGTAATCTATATAAACCCATTGAGGCTAATGAAAATATTGTCGGTTTCTCTTATCTCTCTCTCCGATCGTATATCTCCTTCTTCTATATTTCTTCAATTACATCTCTGGAGCTTGAACCTTTCTCTCATCATTGTTTTCCCTATTTATAGGTAATGATTTCTCCTTTTGTGCCGTTAGTAGATAACGGCTTTGCCTTTATGGCTGCATGATCATCCCCGGGAATGGGGATAACGGATGCCCATTTACTACACCATTATTAACCAATCTCTTGATATTAGCGGGGCCCCACAGCTAGATTAGCTGGCGCTTTGACTGGGTCAGTAGCTTGCTTTCTTCGAAGAGTTTTTGGGCCATTAGGCTGAGGCCTTGCACTCCAAATGTGCTTCTCCTTTTAGACGAAATATCTCTCTACTTCGTGGGCCGGCCCAATGTAGTAACACACTCTTTATTGCCAAGACCATTGTCGATTTTATAACAAGCATGGTCTATTGTCTCATGCTCCCTACATGTTTGATGAATGGATGCTAAGAAGTGTGGTCTCTTTGAATGCCTTAATTGACTTCTAACCCAAGTTCAGGAAAGCTATATGGTCACCTAAATAGAGACACCAAAAGTAGACTATCTTGGATATACACCTGGTAGTGAGGTAAAAACATTGCTTCCCTAAGCCACTTGTACATGATGCGTCTCAGAGGTCTTGTAGGTGGTAACATGCATTCACATCCATCCATTACTTACAATTGCCATTTCTTGATATTCATGTTATGTTACCGATAATATATATCGTGGCCAATGTACTCTCTGGCTTTGGCAATCATCCTATCGTTAGACATGCCATTTGTTTAAATAAACACAGCTAAAACCTAAACTGTGGATAGATCACCCGCTTATGCGTACCAGCTATGTACACATGCATTTGCGCCATATATGGCAGCCTTACGCTATACTAAACATCACCTCTACTGTGCCTCACAGTGCCTATTCACTATGTAAAAAAGAATCAACCAAGCTTGACTCGTTGTTTCTCTATAAACAAGTGCATCAACGTACCAAAACTGTTTGATAGAATTCCTTAAACAATGACAACCAATATATTGAATGGGCATGTCAATGTCATCTCATCGTACTGATAAACATGTCATTAAGAAGCGCACATACCCTAAGGGCATGTTCTTCTTTGTGAGAATGGAGTTTTGATAAACTTGTGAATAGTGTTGGGGAAAGTTGAGTATTGTGTTTTTTGTTGGAAAATGGGGTTGGAAAGTAGAGTTGAGAAAGTGTTGTGGGTCCCACAAAACTTTATTGTGTTTTTTGTTGAAAATAGTGTTTGGAAAGTTGGATGAAGAAAGTAGTGAATGGGAAGAGGTGAACATTGGGAACTATGACCTCCCTTGCATTTCTTGTGTAATTGATATTCAACACTGCCCGCAAAACAGCCCAACAACATCGCATTGCTGACACATAATATGATACCATACTGGAAAAAATCCCAATAGAAGCAATAACCCAATACAAGCATCAGAGTGCCCAACTCCAACTCAGTTCCATCAAAATATATAACCCAACATTCAACACAGCCACCAAAACATCCCAACATCTTACTGCTGATACAGTATATGAATCCATACTGGAAAAAAAAATCCCAAGGCAAGCAAAAACACAATGCAAGCATCAGATTGCCCAACTACAACTCAATTCCATCAAAATACATAACCCAACATTCAACACAACCACCAAAACATCCCAACATCCCACTTCTGATACAGAATATGATACCATACTGGAAAAAATTCCAAGTCCAGCTATTACCCAATGCAAGCATCAAATTGCCCAACTCCAACTCAATTATATCAAAATACATAACCCAACATTCAACACAGCCACCAAAACATCCCAACATCCCACTGCTGCTACAGAATATGATACCATACTGGAAAAAATCCCAAGGCAAGAAAAAACTCAATGCAAGCATCAGATTGCCCAACTACAACCCAATTCCATAAAAAACATAACCTAACATTCAACATAGCCACCTATAAATCCCAACATCCCACTGCTGATACAGATTATGATAACATACTGGTAAAAATCCCAAAGCAAGATAAAACCCAATGAAAGCATCAGATTGCCCAACTGCAACTCAATTCCATCAAAAAACATAACCCAACATTCAACATAGCCACTTATAAATCCCAACATCCCAATGCTGATATAGATTACGATACGATACTGGAAAAAATCTCAAGGCAAGCTAAAACACAATGCAAGCATCACTAGAAGAGCTTGATCTATAACTCATTTGTACCTAGCAAAGTTAACAAAAAAGACATGTAACATTTAACATCGATCATATAAAAGAGTGATAATGTGAGTAGAATGAGTTAAGTGTACCTATGAAAGTTAAAGATTAACACATGGTAATGTTGTCGTCATCTTTCAGATATCCATGTAATGCACAAAATCAAGAGATTGAAAACAGAGTTATAAATGAAAAATAAAAAGTAAAGGCAGCCCTCAGAAATATGATGTGGCCCATTCCATACTGGTTTCTTATCATCAAATATGTGATAAGCTGCCCGATCTTCACAGTCACAAAAAATATGCAACGCATCTAAAAAGTAACATATACTACTAAGGGAGAAAATTTTTTCCCAAATCCATAACACTTCCAACACAAAATACAAAAGCCCAATTCAGCATCCATCCTTTCAATAAAATTGATAGTAAACATAAAATGTAAAACAATTGTTTTTAGATGCGTGCTCTATTGTTTGTGAGGGGGAGAGGAGAGTAATGATAAGCATGCCATAGCAAGAAAACAGGTATAAGCAATTATTTTTGCACACAGAAAAGATTCACTACGCATCAGTCATCATTGGGCTCCACCAAAAACAAATATGTTGTCCATATAAAAACCACCATGGCAAGCAAAAACAAATTGCAAGGAAAATACAATTAATGTTGCCAGGCATTGGCAATCTGATGCATGTATTGGGTTATAGCTTGCCTTGGGATTTTTTCCAGTATGATATCATATTCTGTATCAGCAGTGGGATGTTGGGATTTTTTGGTGGCTGTGTTGAATGTTGAGTTATGTTTTTTGATGGAATCCAAAATGCTACCATTGCATACATGATATAGCTAGCCCTCAGCAATTTATTTTTTCATTGTCCCATAAGGTTGCATGGCATTGGCTCCTCTATATACACCCAAAATTCCAGGTAATATAGTAAGAAAAAAACTTCGAAGGGATGTAGATCCTTTAACAATACATATGAAGCTCATTCAATGTCATCTCCAACTTGGGGACTGAAGGAACCAAAATGCCAGTCATCCATTATGAAGGATATATAATATAACTTGGGGTAATTAGCAGGATCACACAAGTAGTGTTATATTTTTATGTTTCATCAATGGGCTCTTTGGTTCCTTCAGTCAAAAAACATAACCTAACACTCCACATGGCCACCAAAAATTCCCAACATCCCACTGCTGATACATCAAAGATACCATACTGGAAAAAATCCCAATGTAAGCTAAAACACAATGGAAGCATCAGATTCCCCAACCCCAACTCAATTCCAGCAAATTACTTTATCCAACATTCAACACAGCCACCAAAACATCCCAACATCCCATTGCTGATACAACAAAGATACCATACTAGAAAAAATCCTAAGGCCAGCTAATACAAAATGCCAGCATCAGATTGCCCAACTCCATCTCAATTCCAGCAAACAACAAAACCCAACATTCAACAAAGCCAACAAAAAATCCCAACATCCCTCTGCTGATATATAATATGATACCATACTGGAAAAAATCCCAAGGCAAGCTAAAAAAAATTGCAAGCATCAGATTGTCCAAATCCAACTTAATTCCATCAAAAAAACAAACCCCAACATTCATCAAATGCCCCCAAAAAATCCCAACATCCCACTTCTCCTACATAATATGATACCATACTGGAAAAAATCCCAAGGCCAGCTAATACAAAATGCAAGCATCAGATTGCCCAACTCCATCTCAATTCCAGTAAACAACAAAACCCAACATTTAACAAAGCCAACAAAAAATCCCAACATCCCTCTGCTGATATAGAATATGATACCATACTGGAAAGAATCTCAAGGCAAGCTAAAACAAAATGCAAGCATCAGATTGCCCAAATCCAACTCAGTTCCATCAAAAAACAAAACCCAACATTCATCAAATACCCTAAAAAATCCCAACATCCCACTTCTGCTACATAATATGATACCATACTGGAAAAATCCCAATGCAAGCTAAAACCCAATGCCGACATCACATTGCCCAACTCCAAATCAATTCCAGCAAAAAACAAAACTCAACATTCAACAAAGCCAACAAAAAATCCCAACATCCCACTACTGATACAGAATATGATACCATACTGAAAAAAATCCCAAGGCATGCTAAAACAAAATGCAAGCATCAGATTGCCCAAATCCAACTCAATTCCATCAAAAAAACAAAACCCAACATTCATCAAATGCCCCAAAAAATCCCAACATCCCACTGCTGATACAGAATATGATATCATACTGGAAATAATCCCATGGGTTGCAAGAAAATCTCACATATTTCCACCCATATGGGCGTAAAAAGTCTCCCACCCATAGGTTGCAAGAAAGATCATCGAGATAAACACTCATATTATCGACACCCACACATAGAGAGTATGAAATCTCACATATTTCCAAGATTTATGAACCACAATGAGCAAAGATTGCTGAAATTTAAAACAAAATTATACCTCAGTGAGCAAGTGAGTAATGCTATTAGCAGATCCAATAGACTAGCACATATATCGCAAAGAACCAAAGATACCTCAATTCCAGCAGCAGATCCGTCCGATCGCACACGAACCCTGGAATCCAAAATCTCAAGAATGCAACCCTAGTTGCAGATCTCAAGAGTCGATGAGCACAAGAACGCAACCCTAGTTGCAGACCGACCAAGAAACCCAAAAACCCCAAGATCAATCCACCTTCTAGGGTTGGATCTCAGCCAAAAATCTCACCGTGGAAAGAGTTGTGGGTGTCGATGGAAGCGCTGAGGAGGCTGCAGTGGAGATGAGAGATGAGCGGAGCGAGTATGACCCACGATATTGCGAATCCAACCCAAAATCACCGAAAATGCAGAGATTCCGCTCTCAAGAATTCACGTACCACGGGGGCAATTCTCAGCGCAAATTAGAAGTAATGAAACAGACACACAACGAGAATGAGAGTCGAGAAAGTGGGGAGCAGTGTCAAAATAGTGCGCTTGGACCAACTTTCTCACCCATATTCACAAAAAAGAACATGCCCTAAGAAGAATCGAGCAATGAGCCATCCACATCATTGTCACGCCCCGCTTCCCTAAAATGGAGGCGAGACGTGAGAAGGTCCGCTCAAGCGTGGAGCTGTGAAGCTGCACGCCCGATAAGCGTAAATTTAGTATAAGCAGGTCCCTGTAATTGCAACGAAACAACAACAATAATAATAATATAAGACAGATATGAAATACCAATCCCACAGTTTGTCCACAAAATATTCAACATCACAGAAAAGCCACCAGGCTAAAAGGAAGAGTTTAAAGGCCCAGAACAAGGCCAAACAAAAATACAAACATAACAGAGTATCAACTAGGTGCCACGCACCGACAACCTAAGCAATCTAACAAAACTAGACGTAGACACTAAGACTGATCTCCAGTGTCTACGAAGTCCTCATCCAACACGGGTGCAAGCTCGGCGTCCGCAAACACCTCACCCTCAGCAAGCAACTCAGGCTAAGGGTCTAACATGCGTCACCTGAAAGAGAAAGGGGCACATGTCAGTAAGTCTGAAAGACTTGAGCAAGGAAACTGAAAGTAACTAACAACCTAGCACTTATAATATTTAGCAATGACATGGCAGTTAAGTATGATGTGACAGTTGAAAGTGAGAGACAAGCACGCACGATGTAGCAAAAGCTACCAAATCACTAATTCACGAATCACTTATCACGATTATCACTTATCACGATTATCACTTATCACTAGAGATTTCGCCTGCTGGCCGAAGTGGCAGATCAGGCCAACTCGGGGCTCAGGTGGCCGCTTATCTCTTACCACACCCATATGTGTCGAGCGTTGGGGTTTCCAACTAACTGAGCTCGCTTCTGGATCACGAGCCAGGAAGTGTATTTGGCATAGGGGTGCACCTAGCCGGTATCCGAGCGTTGGGGTTTCCAACTACAGGGCTCGCTTCTGGAACACGAGCCAGGAATATAATATTGTAGCGTGTGCTACGCAATCACGATGAATAATCACTATGCAATGACATGAACAGATATTTGCGTACCGTTAATTTAAATTAAACGTGACATACAAGCATGATGAAGGTGACGGACCAAGCTTCGTTGTCAAGCTAGGTCAATGACGTCTAGACGGCTATCCTTTCACCGTCTAGTCTCTTTTACGCTAAAGCAAGGAAATGGCCTAAGACATGGCCCAAATCAAGAGATGCAAGTTTCACTTGCCTGATACCGGGGTTGACGAGCAATGAAGATCGTCACACAAGCTAACTACGGAATAGATCGCTGTTATGGCAAAACAATCATTAGAACAATGATTCTAAATCGATTTCTTATTAGAATCCTAACTTTCTAATAATCCATTTTATTAGGGTTTCACAATGTCAATGGGGGTTATGCTAAAACTAAAGGAATCGAGTATTACCGTGAAGAGGCGGATGAGCGATGCCGAGCAACCACGGCAACGGAAGAACGATCCGGCTCAGATCTGGAAATGAGGGAAAAATCTGGAGAAATGGGTTTGGATGTGGATTTTAGGGGTTTGATGAAGGTTTGGGGAAGATGGAAGGTGGGTTGTGACAAGGGAGGGTTTGGATGATGAAGGATGAGCTTGAGATGAAGGATCAATGGCTTGAGGGAGATGGGGGATCAATGGGGGAGAAACTAGGGTTTTAGGTCATGAGGAAGAAGAAGAAAATGTTTGGAGGGGTATTTATAGAGTTTGGTGGCGGCTAGGGCAAAACTAGGGTTTACAGCACTGGTTAGTCGGTCAAAGAACAACCACTGACCGACTAGTTTGACATCTAGTCGGTCGGTTGACCAACGCAGACCGACTAAGTGTAAACAGTAACCCAGACGAAAATTAGGATCTAGATTTAGTCGGTCAAAGAACAACTACTGACCGACTAGTTTGACATCTAGTCGGTCGATGAACGTTCTTAGACCGACTAAGAGTAAACAGTAACTAGTGTCAAAAATAGTTAATGAGTTAGTCGGTTAAAGAAGCATTGCCGACCTACTAGTTTGCAACCTAGTCGGTCAACCAACGTTCTTAGACCGACTAACGACAAACAGTAACTCCTGAACATTTAACAAAGCTCACTAGTCGGTTCAAGAAGGTTTTCCGACCGACTGGATCGTCATCTAGTCGGTCGGTGCCCCTTCTTATACCGGCTAATGAGCACCAAAAGTTCCGAAATGGAGTGCGAAGCTCCAGGATGGTTTCCTAAGTCTCCTAGGCTCGTTCTAACTCTAAGATATCGACGTTATGAAGCCCGTCACGAATGACTTACTTCAAACACGCCGACCGACGGAAGAATCTAGAGAATCACGACGAAACGAACGAAAATGAAAACTACGGAGACGGAAATGGAAATCACAAAGAAGGGAAAGCAACAATTAATATTATATATATAATAAAATCCATACATGAAAAACCAGTCGTTACAATCATGCAACACATCATCTTGAATTATCTCAATCTTATTAACATGCTAGTTGATAAGACAGACCATCCCAATACCCTTCACGATTTTACGCAGAAACTAAAGCTTACTGCTCCTTGATTCAACAATGAAAATGATTCAACTAAAAGTCAGAAGATCAAACGTCCTTGTTTGGTGAGAAAATCGCTTTGTCTCACAATTCATTCATACTCAAACTAAAAAGGCTACAAAAACTTAGTCTGGTTTATTTTAGCTGAATCGAATTGTTTAATAGGGGGCTAGTGTTGGTGTTGTCAATTTGTTGACGGGTTAATCCATCGAACAGTGAAGTGGAGCTGAGAGGACGTCTCCTATGATGTGGCGATTCATCGACTGTTGAGTGGGACCCGAGGTAGCTTAAACCCGGTTCAGGGAGAGATGCGTCTGAGCTATTGAGGTGAAGCTCGACCTATCTTTGGGCTGTTCTGAGCTATCTGCAGCACAGAAAAATCATCAGGGGGGGTCGGATCTGGGTTCTGACCCAAATCCCCTCCGATACTTAAGTCAATAAGAGACCTAGAGGATGCTCATGGCAGCTAGGTCTGACATATTGGGAGATCATCCTGTCACTGTAACACCGAGCTATGGAAAAATAATGTAAAGTGGAAGAAGTATTAAGTTGTCAGAGTACCTTAGTGCTTAGTATCTCTGGCACTTGCACCCTTCTCTTATCGTCGTTGCTAATATTTATATGCAATGATACCTCCTCTCCACGTCATTAATGAGTAACAGCTTTCCCTTTATGGTGACATGATCATCCCTGAGAATGGGAATAACGGTTGCCCATTTACTACGCCATTATTAACCAATCCCTTGATATTAGCGGGGCCCAATGGATAGATGAGTTGGTGCTTTGACTGAGTAAATAGCTTGATTTTCTTGGAGAGTTCTTGGGCCATTGGGCTGAGGCCCTACACTCAGACTGGGCTTTTCCTTTTAGACGAAATATCTCTCTCTGCTTCGTAGGCCGGCCCAATGTAGTAACAGTGGCCCCATCACTTGAGCTCAAATGGGGCGTCGATTGAGGTTGAGTGATGTGATACCTCATTAAACGGGCAAGACAATGGAAGTGGGAACATTTGATTTTGACTGCCAAATCTTCCATTCCTTTGCTTCGGCCACTGCTTTGGCATGGGGCTCGGGACGCCAGTCTAGATGTTGACATGTGCTTCAATTCGAATGGGTAATCTTGGTTTAAAAGTGAGTTCTCCGATATAAATAGAGAGAAGGGGACAGCACACCAAACTCTTCCATCTTCATCTCTGAGAAGCCGTGTCCATGGTCTAGCTTTCCCCACTTCTCCACCAGCACCAGCTAAGGTAGTCTTTCTTCATTGCCTGTATTTCTCTTAGTATCTTATTTTTTACATCCAATGTTGTGAATCAAATAGTCATCCCAGCTTGAGGCCCCAGACAGTCATCGATCCCTTTAAAATGATTCAGTCCTGGGTAAGGGCTAGGAATTACTCGTGGAGCCTGAGCTTCCCGTTTTATGAGCTAGCAAATCACCTAATGTGCCTCAAGAAGCCTTGGATTTAGTTCCCCAACTTTCTTTTCCTTTGACTGACAAAATCTGAACAAATTATCTCTCCCCTTCCTATGGATACCGGATACATAAGGTAAACGAGAGGATCTGTTTTCCCAAAAGGCGAGAAGTTGGGGTGTATGTGAAAGCTTTCCAATTTGGTCTCTGCTTTCCTCTACACCCATTCATCCTTAAGGTCCTGAATTTTCTAAAGCTTTCCCTTTATCAGCTCGTGCCTCCTACTATCTCTTATGTGGTCGTTGTTGGAAGCAACGATCTAGGATCTCTAGTTTAATGATAAAAAACGTGTACGAACTATTTAACGTGTGTGCTAAGTGTGTTTCAGGAATGGCAAAGTAGTAAATCTACATTTGATGAATAGGTCAACATCGTGGAGAAATTGCTATTCATATAGCAAATTGGAAGATGGAGAAATGGCTATTCATATAGCAACTTGGACTTGGTCAAAGAGATGGTGACTATAGCTACAAATATTGGACCAAGTCAAATTAGAGAGGATCTTATTCATATCAATTTAAGATTGATTCATATCCCATTGCCATTCTAATCCTATTCCAATATGGAAAGATATGTAGTATCTTTTTCAAATCTCCTTTGATTGATTCAAATCAATTAAAGATCCTATCAAATCTACTATCACATTTGAATCCAAAATCCTAATCCAATTAGTATTGCAATGAGATCTAATTCAAATCTATAGCTACACAAATTGAATTCCATAGCCATTCATATTCAAACTCCATATCCTAAGAGATTTATTCAAATCCTAATAAACTAGGATTCCTTTCCATCTTCATCATATATGGTATTCTAATTGATTCTATCATATTTCATCATCTCCTATATAAACCCATATTCAAAAAGAGAGATTTTGAGAGAGAGGAAACAGAAGAAATTCGGCCACAACCCTAGAGAAAACCTTCATGGCCGCAAATTTGCGAGGAGCTCGACGGACGACGCTAAAAAGTGCATAACTTTCTCCACAGAGCTCGGATTGACGAACCGTTTGCGCCAGGACGATTACAACTCAGTGCTCTACAACATAGTGATATTTTTCTGAAGAAAAATCTCTGTATTAAATCAGTGGTATTTATTTTAGCATGAGTTGTATTCTGAATAGCTTCATATATTTCATCATCTTCTAGGCTTGATCTCCTCCAAGCCCTTGGACGCAAGCTACATCTCCAAGTTACTCTCCACATCTCCTTGCACAACTCCATAGCCCAAGCACACATCAAGGCCGCAACATCCGAGAAGAAAACCATAGCCGCAAGTTGCCATTGACGAGAAGAGAACCATAGCCGCAGGTTGCCATTGAAGAGGAGAGACCACAGCCGCAAGTTGCTGCACCCAAATACCAAGAGGATGATGCTAAAACATTAAGGAAGTGTCTGCATATGGACTGCTAGAGCAAACAAGGGGTTGTCCATGCGCTGCGGGGGGGAGGGGGGCTGTGCACTCACTGCAGGGTTCTGTCCACGCACTGTAGGGTTCTGTCCACGCACTCTTGGGTTCTGTCCACGCACTACTGCTGCACCATCAAGATAAGGCCGCAATAATCAAAGAGGAGTCATGCGAGAGCTGTAACTTGAGTTGCAGACGAGACGAGACATCTATATCTTGCCAGACGAGAGCTGGCCTGTGCTGATTGACGAAGACGACCACCGCTACACAAACTGAGCTGTCTAAACTCTTGTTTATTATTTTGTGTAGTAGTTAGTTAGATCTTCGTAGGGGAAACTTTACCACTTTTGTGTACTTTTGGGGTCTTGTCTGGTGGGTGCTAGACAAGAGGGACTTGACTAGTTGGGACTAGTCAAGTGAGAGCATATACTAGGATTAGTTTTGTTGAGCACTTTGGTGAGTGCAGATCTGAGAGCCAGGTAAGTGTATAGTGGGTGCTCTAGCTACAGGCTGTACTAGGTAACATTTCTAATATAGTATTTGCTTTCGGGGCTGGACGTAGGTCGTGGGTGCGACCGAACCAGGGTAAATCTCCTGTGCATCTGTGATTGCTTATTGTTTACCCTGCATATGATTATAACTACATGTGATTTCTCATGGGTTGCGCGAGAATTTTTATAAGCCTATTCATCCCCCCCCCCCTCTAGGCTTAGATCCAGATCCAACAAGTGGTGTCGGAGCAGGTTAGAGGATCTAGTCTAGAAATCATGAATACCACAGGGTTAGTTTACGCTCATGGCATGCATATAGACTTACCCCCTTTATTTAGAGGCCATGATTATATATACTATAAGGCTAGGATGGAAACTTATTTATTATCTGTTGATATTGACACTTGGTACATTATTGAAAACGGACATACTATAATCCCTAAGCCTGAAAGTAACTTGGATGCTAGAAATATGTGTGCTATAAATGCTAGAGCAATGAATATTTTATTAGGTGGAATAGATAGAAAAATATTTGATCTTTCTCACATTGCTCTTTTGCGCAGGATATATGGAGGACTTTGGAGACAACTTATGAAAGCAAGCAATCCTCCGGCAATCACTTCTCTAGCAATGAAAAGAGAGCACAAAAAAGGAAGAAGGAAAAGGGAAGAAAAGCTCTCTTAAATAATCATGATGCTCCTATGTCTAATAATAATTGTGACATTACTAATGATAAAATTGTGTGTTTTAAATGCAGGAAGCAAGGACATTTTAGGAGCCAATGCCCACAAGTAAAGGGTATCGTCGTCGAAAAGGAAAAGAAGAAATCTCGAGTGTTGACGTGGGATGACGATAGCGAAAATGAGATCGAGGAGACTGTCCACACCTTCCTCTGCTTGATGGGAGCATTAGATGAGGTAACATCTTGCACCAAAAGAGTTGATCTTCTGAATTTGTGTAAAGAAATTCAAGCAGAACTTGATAAGCAACGATGTTCTATTGATGATATGTAAGATGAAATTGACAACCTAGAATCTACATTAGAAGCTTATAAAAAGTCTAACGGTGAACTATAACAAGAAAATTGCGACATGTTTCATGAAACAAATGAATTGAAAGAAAACTTCTTGCTTGTAACTCTACCATTACTTTGTTGGAAAAAGAGGACTCTAGGTTGCATGAAAAAGATACTTGTCTTTCTTGTCCCTCTTTATTGAATAATATTAACGTGCTTAAGCAAGATTTAATTAAACTCGAAACTAAAAAAGACTATGTGATTAGAGAGCTTGATGATAAATTTAGCATGTTGAATAATGATCTTAATAGAAAAATGATTGAGTTTGAAAAGAAGGAAAAAGAAAAAAAGAAAACTTTTATTAGTAAGTGTACTTGCTTGTGGATGAGTATATTAAAATCCAAAGTCTCTAGTCTAGAATTGTCCATTAAGAAAATCTCTATAGGAAAACAATCATTGGATACTATTTTAGAGAATCAATTATTTGGCAATAATAGACGAGGACTTGGATTTGGTTTGAAAATGTTGAAAAGCCAAAATTTAAGAAAATTCACAATGTGCCTACTATTGTCAAAAATATGCGTGCAAAGTTCCTTACTTGTGATAGTGTTGGTCATACATCTTATAATTGCAAGTTTAGGAACACAAAAATAAAGTTTAAACAAGTGTGGGTTCCTAAAACTTTATTGGTTAACATGAGTGGACCATGTTGGATTCCAAGGTCACACATAGCATCTACCGTGTAGGTGCGATGGAGATTTGGCGAGGAGTTTTGGATTGGACGTTTTCATTATATAGCTCCTTATCCAAGCGGCAACACAAAGGTATATCTGTTTCTTTGAAATTCATTGCATACATTCATATATTTTTGTGTGTGCTTGATTTATTTCTTGTTTGTATGCTTGTTTCTTTGCATCTTAGTTTGTTTTAGTTCATTATAAAAGAAAAAAATTGAAAAACCAAAAACAAAAAGAATTGGTGCTTAATGAATAACCTCTTATGAATCTTTATAAGTGGTATTAATGAATGCTCATTCATATCATTGTAGAAATCATTGTATTATTGTTATAGCTACATGCACATGTTAGACTCTATTAAGTAGCCATGACATGTTTCATGAAATGAATAATTTGATTTCTACACCTACATGCTCACTTCCACGAATATTAAACTTGATATACTTTTGGAGATTCTTTTTATGAATATTGGAAAGTGAATGTAGGAAGAATAAAAACTTAAAAATCTAAGGGATATGAAGTGTGTTGCCATGAATAAAAATATAGCAAAAAAGAATTGGTGTTTATGCTACAAAAATGAAAAAAATATTTTATGAATATTGCTCCGTATGTAAAATGGATACAATTCATGGCAAACACACTACCCACGAGTATTCAACATAAGCTTTATGGGTAATCTTTAGCGTTGGTGTGTTTTACTCGTCAAGCAATACCACCCAACATCTAAGAGTCCTTATAGGCTATGTGTTGGGGTTGGTACCTTAAACTCATTTTTAATGAGGTTGAAAAAATCAATCCTATGTGATATTCATGTTAAATGGAAAATGTGGATTGGTTTTGGTTGATCTTCAAGATTGAATCTCCCTTTGTACTTCAATGTTTAATTATCACACTTACACAATGGTGGTGAAGTCTAAATTATAGTTTTCATTGAACTTGAATTGCCTACTCTATGAAAAATGATATGCAAGTGCTAGTTATAATTTATAATACTTTATTTTTGCATGTGATATTTGATTGACTTCATTAATACGCTTTTGATGATAACAAAGGGGGAGAAAAGTTGAAAAAAGGTTTGGTATTATTTGTTGAAAGGGAAGCACTAGAAATACATGTTCAAGGGGGAGCTTGAAAATAGGGGGAGCATGCTTATCACTATTGCTATAAAGTTATGCATGTTAGTAATGCTTGAACGTCTCATTGTATACATCATATGCATTACATCCTTCATCACACTTCACACACACATTGCTCATTGCTTAAATCTTTTACTGGTTTGTCATCATCAAAAGGGAGAGATTGTTGGAAACAACAATCTAAGATCTCTAGTTTGATGATAATAAACGTGTACGAACTATTTAACGTGTGTGCTAAGTGTGTTTCAGGAATGTCAAAGTAGTAAATCTACATTTGATGACTTAGTCAACATGGTGGAGAAATTGCTATTTATATAGCAAATTGGAAGATGGAGAAATGGCTATTCATATAGCAACTTGGACTTGGTCAAAGAGATGGTGACTATAGCTACAAATATTGGACCAAGTCAAATTAGAGCGGATCTTATTCATATCAATTTAAGATTGATTCATATCCCCATTGCCATTCTAATCCTATTCCAATATGGAAAGATATGGAGTATCTCTTTCAAATCTCCTTTGATTGATTCAAATCAATTAAAGATCCTATCAAATCTCATATCCCATTTGAATCCAAAATCTTAATCCAATTAGTATTGCAATGAGATCTAATTCAAATCCTATAGCTACACAAATTGAATTCCATAGCAATTAATATTCAAACTCAATATCCTAAGAGATTTATTCAAATCCTAATCAAACTAGGATTCTTTCCAATCTTCATCAAATATGGGATTCTAATTGATTCTATCATATCCCATCCTCTCCTATATAAACCCATATTCAAAGAGAGAGATTTTGAGAGAGAGGAAACCAAAGAAAATTGGCCACAACCCTAGAGAAAACCTTTATGGCCGCAACTTTGCAAGGAGCTCGACGGACGACGCTAAAAAATGCATAACTTTCTCCACAGAGCTCAAATTGACGAACTGTTTGCGCCAGGACTATCATAACTCAGTGCTCTACAACATGGTGATATTTTTTGATTTTAATCTCTGTGTTAAATAAGTGGTATTTATTTTAGCATGAGTTGTATTCTGAATAGCTTCATATATTTTATCATCTCCTAGGCCAAAGTTCTTCATCTCCTCTAAGCCCTTGGACGCAAGATACATCTCCAAGTTACTCTCCACATATCCTTGCAAAACTCCATAGCACAAGCACACATCAAGGCCGCAACATCCGAGAAGAGAACCATAGCCGCAAGTTGCCATTGACGAGAAGAGAACCATAGCCGCAAGTTGCCATTGAAGAGGAGAGACCATAGCCGCAAGTTGCAGCACCCAACACCAAGATGAGGCTGCTATAACATCATGGAAGGGTCTGTACATGGACTGCTAGAGCAAACAAGGGGCTGTCTGTGCACTGCGGGGGGTTGCGCACGTACTGCAGGGTTATGTCCACGCACTGCAGGGTTCTGTCCATGCATTGTCGCTGCACCATCAAGATAAGGCCGCAATAATCAAAGAGGAGTCAAGCAAGAGCGATAAATTGAGTTACAGATGAGACGAGATATTTATATCTTGCCAGACGAGAGCTGGCCTATGCTGATTGACGAAGACGACCATCGCTACACAAACTGAGCTTTCTAAACTCTTGTTTATTATTTTGTGTAGTAGTTACTTAGATCTTCGTAGGGGAAACTTTACCACTTTTGTGTACTTTTGGGGTCTTGTCTGGTGGGTGCTAGACAAGAGGGACTTGACTAGTTGGGACTAGTCAAGTGAGAGCATGTACTAGGATTAGTTTTGTTGAGAACTTTGGTGGGTGCAGGTATTGAGAGCCAGGTGAGTGTAGAGTGGGTGCTCTAGCTACAGGCTGTACTATGTAACATTTCTAATATAGTATTTGCTTTCGGGGCTGGACGTAGGTCGTGGGTGTGACCGAACGAGGGTAAATTTTATGTGCATCTGTGATTGCCTATTCCCCCCCCCCTCTAGGCTTAGATCCAGTTCCAACAGTCGCCTTTACCATGCTTTGCTTGCTGAATAAGATAAAACCAACACTTCTGCTTTTTAACTTCTTTTTCTAAGTCCAAACCGACCCTCAAAGCATATGACATCATATCATTGCTCGAAGGAATAGAATCCTTACTTGGGATCTCCCTAGCTCTGCTCATTATTGGGAGGATACTTTCGTGTTTGTTGCCTTCCCGAGTGCCGCTACATTTCTCACTCACTGAGGTAGCCTCAATCCTTTTGTTTCTGAGGGACTAATGCTATCCACTATCGAGGCCAGCACAGCCACATTTTTAATGTGCCCACAGGAGGAGATGTTGATCAGGCATTTGCTAGACAACAGCTTAGTGAAGATGGTTGTGGAGCCTGGGTAACACTTATCGTCTTGATTTTTCTTCATGATTGCTTACCTTATTCTCCTTTTTCTTTGCAGAGATGATCGGTTAAGAATTCGAGAACATGGCCCCTAAGCTAATAAAGCCTTCCTGTTGAAACATAAGAAGGCAGCAGGTTGCTCGTCTGCTCATCCATCGCCTTGCCTTAGCCAAAATTCCTCTAAGGGAGAGGGATACCCGAGCTTGACCTTTATGCAATCGGCCCCTACATTGGACATTCACATTGAAAGCTCGGCTTTGCTTTCAGCCTCTGTCCTCGAAGGCCCTGCTCTGGCTGCGAACCTGAAGTCTGATGAACCCTTGCAGAAGAAGACAGCCCATCCTTCAACTAAAGAGGGGGATGGGGTGAAAGGAAAGAGAAAGAAGAGGCACCTCTCTCAAGCTTTGCTCCACCGAATGTTGGCGCATCCATAGCCTAAGACACTCAGACTCAAATAGAAGCCCGGAGTGCATCTTCAGAGACATATACGCCACCCCTTAACGACACATACGCCACCCCTTAACCATCCCAAGGACACTTGGCAATGGGGTGGTCTCGTCCCTCTTGCACCATTGGTTGGACAAATCCCCTCGGAATATGAGGGGACGCCATTGATAAACCACAATCACCCCCTATCCAGAGTATTCTCGAGGAGAACGTTAAAATCCCCCTTTTCCCGTCTGTGATAAGGAGTCAGCCCTTTTGGACGGTGGGGTGGCTGCTCAACTTGTGAAGAACTTCATCTTGCCATGAGATAGTAATGTCCTGCGGTAATTCGATTACGAAAGGCTGGCCAACTTCATGGTTTGCAGTAGGCATCAGGTTGGCTGTCAGTTCCTTTGTCTCAGCCTTGTACCATTTGCAAGTCTAACCTTGGTTCTTCATAGATATTTGTGGTAGGTTCAAAGTTGCACCACTGTGTTGTAGAGACGATGGATGTCGAGGCCAAATTTGCTTCAGAACGTCAAAGGGCAACCGTCGATGAGACAGCTTTCGAAGAAGCCAAAGTCGAGCTCCGAGCCTCTTCTGAAAAATTTGTTGAGCTTGAATCTCGAATAAAGGAGCTGGAGGGAGAGTTGAGCAAGGAGAGGGATGCAAGGGTAACCGTCGAATCGGAGAGGTCGGCTGCCACGGATAGCATCACTTCATTGTCTCACGTGAAGAAAGATGCCAATGAGCAATGGCGAAGGAGAGATCCGAGCTTCAGGCTCAGCTAGCTGACTTAGAGAAGGTCAACTGCTCAGCAGCGGTTGACGAAGTAGTGACAACTTTAAGCAGGAACTGGACTTCGAGCTCACAGACTTGTTCAAGGAGTCCTTCTCACAGATTCAGGAGAAGGTTCAGAACAAGTACCTTAGGCCAGGGTTGTTCTTAGGCCATCAGAAGCAGTGCTTGAAGGGGATTCGACTCGTCCTTCAGCTGAGGCTCCTCCAGGACAGCAACCACATCGTGATGTTTCTCCTTGAGCTTATTTGTATAAACTGGCATTTGCTTGGACAATTGTTTTGAAAAATTAATATAGCTAGTTACCTGATTGTTCTTAAAACATTCATTCTAAAAACGTTCCAAGCCGTCCATACCATTCATATGCCCCCTCAGCTGTTTGAGTGTGGGCATGGCAAGCGAAGCTTGGGCCGTTGAATGACCCATGTTATTTCCCCTACTAAGCTGGGTTGAATGTAAAGTACGGGAATTGTTGGATGTTGTCCCCGTTTGTATAGCTAGGTCGGCCTGAGAAGGGGATGCCCCTCCAATCGTATAGCCAAGCAACCAACGAGTGTATAGATAGGTCATCCCCATTCGTATAGCTAGGTCGGCCCGCAAAGGGTATGCCCCCGGATCGTATAGCTGAGCAGCCCGCAAGGGTATAAATAGGACGTCCCCGTTCGTATAGATAGGTCGGCCCACGAAGGGGATGCCCCTCCGATCGTATAGCTGAGTAGCCCGTGAGGGTATAGATAGGTCATCCCCATTCGTATAGCTAGGTTGGCCCGCGAAGAGGATGCCCCTCCGGTCGTATAGACGAGCAGCCCGCGAGGGTATAGATATGTCATACCCGTTCGTATAGCTAGGTCGGCCCGCGAAGGGGATGCCCCTCTGGTCGTATAGTCGAGCAGCCTGCGAGGGTATATATAGGTCATCCTCATTTGTATATCTAGGTCAGCCTGCAAAGGGAATGCCCCTCTGGTCGTATGGCCGAGCAGCCCGTGAGGGTAGCCGAGCAGCCCGTGAGGGTGTAGTTAGGTCATCCCTGTTCGTATAGCTAGGTCGGCCCACGAAGGGGATGCCCCTTCGTTCGTATAATCGAGCAGCCTGCGAGGGTATATTTAGGTCATTCACGTTCGTATAGCTAGGTCGGCCCGCGAAGGGAATGCCCCTCCAGTCGTATTGTCGAGCATCCCACGAGGGTATAAATAGGTCATCCATGTTTGTATAGCTAGGTCGACCCGCGGAGGGGATGCCCCTCTGATCGTATAGCCGAGCAGCTCGCGAGGGTATTTGTTGGAAAAATTAGGCTAATGCATGTGCTTTAAATAATGTGTAAAGTAAGGCAAAATTGACTTCATGCTTGAAATGCATTTATTAGCTCGAAAAAGTACAAAGAAAGAAACAAGTAGGTGTAGCTCACTTGCTTAGTTTGCGCTTCTACTGGTAATACTTTCGCAAGTGCTCAGTGTTTCAGTGGTGAATGATCTATTTGCCTTCCATGGTAGAGAGTCGATAGGCTGCAGGGCCAAGGACATTAATCACCTTATAGAGGCCTTCCCATTTAGCGGCGAGCTTTCCTTGTCGAGCGGTCTAGGGAGAAAAAGTTACCTTTCATAAGATCAAGTCACACACACGAAAGCTTCATCCCTTGACTTTGGAGTTATAGTACCGAACCATGTGGTTTTTCTACTTGATGATGGTTGAGAGAGCCCGATATCTTACATTGTCGATCAACTACAAGTTGTGTTCGAGACCTTCCAAATTTCTCTCCTCATCAAAGTGAGACAGAGGGGCTCCTCCCATACCTCCATAGGGACGACTGCCTCGCACGCATAAGTGAGCTTAAAAGGGGTTTCTATTGTGGAGTCCTTGTAGGTCACCCTATATGACCAGAGTATCCCAGGGAGCTCCTCTAGCCACGTGCCCTTAGTGTATTTGACCTTCTTTCGCAGAGGTTTTAGAATACACTTATTAGATCTTCTGCCAGCCCATTGACTTGGGAGTGAGCAACAGAAGCGAAGTGTAATCTGATCTTCCATTCGGTACAAAACTCTTTAAATCCAGCATTGTCGAACTACGTTCCGTTGTCATCCCTGATGTTCCTCTTCATTTGATTCACAGATTTAAAGGTTGGATCGATGTTCAACTCGTGAGAGATGACCTGGGGGTCAATGCATGTCATATTATCAGGAGACGAAGAAAAAATGTCCGCATTGGACCTTAATAAGGTGATCAACTGTTCCCTTAGGTCAGGAGGAAGTCTTGACCTAATGGAAACAGTTTCCCTTCTTCATCAGGCACATGTGTCAACTCAGTCTCATCGACCGGGGTTGGCCGTCGATCCACCAAGTCGCGCTTATTAGTGTGGAGGTCCACTGGGTATGTTTGCTCTACTCTTCTAATCGCAGCGAGCAGAAGGTAACATGATCTTTTATCCCATTTCACCTTCCCAACCCCTTGAGGAGTCTGAAACTTGATCATTTGGTGGAAGGTGGAGACTACCGCTTATACTGAGTTAAGAAGCGGTTGGTATATGATCCTGTTATAGGCCAAGTTAATCTTCACCATAATGAAGTTGGTCATTCGGGTGAATTGATGATGGAATTTTCGAGGGTGACAGGGAGTGCCATCACGCCCACAATGGGGGCAGCATGTCCTGTGAAAACTACAAGAGGGCCAGGACATTCTTTTAGTTCTGATGAAGCCAATCTCATCATTTCCTGAGTGGTCAGGAAGAGTACGTCACACGAACTCCCCGTGTCAATGAACAACCTCCTTACTTCGGCTGTGCTAATGATGACGTTGATGATGACGGCATCATCATGCGGCAGCTCCACTCCCTCGAGATCCTCATCTGAAAAATAGATTGAGGGTGTGGCATCCATCAGTCGCTTTCGCCCTAAGGTAGTGGTCATCACTCTCCCAGCATAAAAACTTTGGAGAGAGGTAGATAACTCGCTGTGTGGTGGCCCGCTTGATATCATGTCGAGGACATTAATATCGGGTGGAGTTGAAGCATTCTTCTTGAGGGGAACGAGCCCCCTCATCCCTTGGTTAGTTGGATAAGTCGACATCATCTTCTGGATCATCATAGACGGGGATGTTAACTCTTGTTCCTACAGATGGTGCCAACTGTTAAATTTCCATTCCCTTGGTTAGTGGATTTTAACCATGAGGTTGTGGTGTTCGATTTACACAGATGGCACTAACGATTGACGGGTAAATTTGTCGAACAATGAAGTGGAGTTGACGAGCACGTCTCATATGACGTGGTACTGCGTCTGCTGTTGAGTGGGACCCAAGGTAGCTTGAACCCGGGTCAGTAAGAGCTAAGTTCGAGCTGTTGAGGTGTAGCATGACATATCTTTGAGTTGTTCCAAGCTATCTATATCACAGACAAATCGTCAGGGGGTCGAATCTGGGTTCCGACCCAAATCACATCCGATGCTTAAGTCAGTAAGAGACTTAGAGGATGCTCAAGGCAGCTAGGTCTGACATATTGGGAGATCATCATGTCACTGTCACACCGAGCTATAGATGGAGAAATATAAAGTGATAAAAGTATTAAGTTGTCAGAGTACCTTAGTGCTTAGTATCTCTGACACCTGAAACCTTCTCTTATCGTCATTTCTAATATTTATAGTGTTAAATCATTGAGCCAACAATCGAGGAAGGGAAATTATAGTTTCCAAGAAGCCTATTAAGATAATGCATAGGCCCACCAAGCCTACGAAGCCCACGAAGAATGCTAGTTGTTAACTTGGTCAATGCCCGCAAGCCATTTGCCTGTTGAGCTTTTGTTGCTTAAGGAGGCGGTGGATAATGGGCTCGTAAATGGCGGGAAGAGTGGATAATGGTTATGCCTAATTAAAAGGAATGATCGTGCCACCATAATTGGTGACCGTTATTCCCTAATGTCACTAAAGAAACATTTCAGTCTATAAATAAAGAAGAGACAAACCGGAAAAGGTATTGAGTATTGGTGTTTCATACCAATGTTATTTTGATGATGATCACAACATTATGTAGTTGCTAATGTCTCTCTTTCTTCAGTCTCATGTTTATCAAATGGAGAATAGCATGATTTGGAGACTAATAGCTTGGTGTAAGGATGGACATCAAGAGGAGATATGCCAAAGTTTGGACAAGAGGTGCCAAAGCTTAGAGATGATGGGGAGCATCAAGGCATCTAGAGTTGTGGCCATAGACTCTAAGAAAAGCGATGTTATCCATGTAATATTTCATTTATTTCTTTTCTCTTCTTTTTGAGTATAGGTTTAATGTAATGCCTTGATAAATGGTCTACTCATTCATGTATGCATATAACCATCTTAGTGAGACTTAGGATTATCATAGAATCCAACCCAATAGGTTCATCATGTCAAATGACTCAATTGGAGTCTCTAACTCTCCAAAAGGCGACTAATGAAGGCCTTACAGGCGACTAGATGACTCCAGGCGCTTGTCGAGCCTTCTACAGTCGACTGTTGTGCCCCAGCTCAAGTCAACCATTTCTTGACTCTTACTTGAGCTTTTGAAACAGTTGATTGAAGAGCAGTTTACAGTCGCCTGTCTTCCAACAGGCGCATGTTAATTGTTCTACAGTCGTCTGTATGCAACTTGCAGTTTCTGGGCTTCATCCGAATTTGCAGGTCAGTCGCCTGGTGAAGTACTTACAGTCGACTGTCTATTTTACAGTCGCATGTGAATGGTTCTACAGTCGTCTGTGCGCATGTTGCATTTTCTCTTCTCCATTTCCATCTCAAGTGACAGTCGCATGCTGAAGGTTTTACAGTCGCTGTCTATTTTACAGTCGCATGTGAATGGTTCTACAGTAGTCTGTGCGCATGTTGTATTTTCTCTGCTCCATTTCCATCCCAAGTGACAGTCGCATGCTGAAAGTTTTACAGTCCCATGTTCACTTACAGGCGCATATGTAGTCTTCTACAGTCACATGTTTTGGCTCAGATTATAGCCGTTTGGAATTTTATAGCCGTTGATCAGTCGACTGTTCCATGTTCATCAGTCGACTGTCTGTGCCGAAAACTATCAAAATCTAGCCGTTGCTGATTTATTATTTTGGGGTTTTTCTTTAGGTTTGAGGGTTTCTTTGGGCTTCCTATATATAGGAGAGGGCTGAGTTCATTTGAACTTCTTGATGCTATTGCAAATCATAAGAGATTGATTTAGCCACTCTCAAACTCTCTCGTTTTCCTCTTAAAGCTCATTCTCATCTTCATGCATTGAAGTCAAGCTTAAGGAAAATCATCCAAGTGCATTTCAAGCTCATCTCATCACTTGGAGATCCTCTTTCATGCCTTGCATTCATTAATGAGTAAGTTAATCTCAAGGCATAGGTAAGAGTATTTGTTTTACTTTGTGTTTTCATTGAAACCCTAGCTTTCTGTGTGAGAGCTAGCTACTCTCTGTGTGAGAGTATAACATTCTGTGTGAGGGTTGGTTGAGATCTCTCTGTATGAGAGTTTGAGTCTCTCTGTGTGAGAGCAAAAGTCTTTCGTGTAAAAGTACGGATTTCTCGTGTGAGAATCCAAATCCTCTGTGTGAGGCATCTCTGTGTGAGAATGTATTCACTTCTCTGTGTGAGAATTATAGTGGATATTGGTGTGGCTGGACGTACCCAAGTTTGGGGAACCAGGGTAACATCTTGTGTTTACGTTTGGATTTTTGTGGTGTTTAAATTCTTCTTGCATTTATAATTCCGCATTTACAAGTTTAATTTTTAAATACACAATTTGTGCCATTACACTACTCACCCCCCTCTAGTGTATTGTTATTAGTATTGCAAGGATAAGACGGTCCTTACAAAAGGGACAGAGCCCACACATACGAAATACTAGATACTCTGACGTATTATTCTTCTTTCACTCATATAATTCTTCCTTCAAAAGCTTGAGGCGACTGACTCGAGACGAACCTCTATTGGTCAATCTTAACAGCCCCAAGCCTCTCTTAAGTCACGTACTAACTTAAGCATCAGAGGGGATTTGGGTCGAAACCCAGATCCAACCCCTAGACGACTCTCTGTGGTGCAGGTTGCTCGAGGATTCGACCATTACCAAAGTCAAATGGTCGTCGCATTCCACCGAGTGATCGACCGAGCTCCAGCTTAGTGCTCACAACTCAACCATCATTGACCTCGTTTCTACTAACCGAGGATCCCACTTCACAAGCTGACGAGGCTCCGGCTCGACAGAGGAGTCAACATCAGCCCCATGTACAGTTGACCAGAACCCATCTGTCAACAGTTGGCACCATCTGTGGGAAACATCAGTCTACATCCCAAGGTAATTGAAGCCGTGTCGACTGGACCCGACAACACTAGACCAATCCTTGGTTTGAACGAGAACACATTGAACGAGAATGCTCCAAATGAAGATGCCAAAGATTCTGGATCTTCGTCGAAGGTGCCCAACGTACAATTGGTGACTCAGGATCAATTCGACAAGTTCGCTGAACAGATCAAAGACATCCTCACAGTATTGGCCACAGCCATTCAGCAAAACATGGAACATTCTCAGCATGTGGCCGATGAGCAGCAGCCCCCCAATCCGATGCAAACACCATGCGGGAAGCGAGCTACTCCAAGAAACCAAAGAGCTGGCGAGCAAGGACCTGAGCGACGGGTCAACCTACAGCTCAATACCACTCCTAGATCTCAACAGAGAGGGGAGCTGGTGAACAACAACCAATCATCTGGACGTCTTGTGGGTCCGTGGCCCTCCAACAACAGGCGAATCACTTGTAGCATTGTTGATCAGGTAAGAGATCACCTCACCAAGACCACAATCTTAGTCCCCCTGGACCCATGACTGGCCAGAAGAGGAAGGAGAGGGAGGCAAGCCATATCCAGTCCTCCACTGCTTCACCTCTGCCACGCAGGGAGGAACAAGTTCCACTTGTCCTTCCTGCTAACCGATGTACTCCTTTGAAGGAGACATCACATCTGCCCACATAGCTCTCCAAGTTCAAAATTTCACCCATGTAGATGTATAACTGTATGTGTGAACCAACCATGGGAGCATGTCCACAAATATCAAAGCATGATGGAGTTGCATGGAGTCGACGAGCCGTATCTCTGCAGGTGCTTCCATACCATGCTGACAAAGGCAGCTAATGAATGGTACAACAGGTTACCTGATGAAAGCATCAGGTCATTTGATGATTTGTCTCAAATATTTTGCACGCAATTCATTACAGGAACGCGTCCAAAGCGAAAGTCATCTCACCTTTTCACCTTGGAGCAAGGCAAGAAAGAGTCGCTTCGGGGTTTCATTCAACACTTCAACGAAGAAAGGCTTCAGGTTGAAGACGTCCCAGATGCTACCATCATCGGAGCCCTCACCCAAGCAGTTCAAAAAGAAGATCTGCTGAAATCTCTACATCAATATCTGCCACGAAATCTCGAAGAGCTGTTCAATACGACGAATCATTTCATGACTTTGGTGAGGCACTCGCTGCTAAAAGAAAGGTACTCCTAAGAGCCATGAAGAAATAAGGCGAGATGCCCCTCAAGGAAACCCCCGTCAGGAACCACAAGATCAACGTCGTAGGGATAAGAGTCCCCGAAGCAAGGATCACCCAGCTAATGATGATGATGTTCGATCGAATGCCTCCAAGGCAAAAGTCCCGGTATATGCTCAATGATAAGGACTCTTCAATGAACCTGTCACGCCCCCTTCCTATTGTACTTGGAAACGAGAACGTGAGCGGGTCCGCATGTGCTTAAAGCAAAGAAGAAGTACTTTTTTCTTTCTTTCTTATTTGACTTAAGCATAATAAGCGTCTGTGTTTTAAACATTGTAGGTTTTTGCATGCAACTCAGAACAATGCAGATTATCATTATTACAAAGTCAATGTCCAGAATACATGTACACAAATAAGGCCTATCATGGCCATTACAAACAGTTACACGAAATGAAAATACACCTGAATGAAATACAGCAACAAATATTAAATATTGCGATGTTGTGAAGGCCCGTCGTTCCTCAGCATGGGATCTAAGCATCATGGTACTCATGGTCAACCTGCTCAGTCTTAAAGTATATTTCTCCACGAACTCTGTCTCAAAACCTGACATATATTTCACAAGATAAAAGACAAGGAAACATACGTCAGCGAGGCTCGCTCATCAAGATTTAAAATGTTCGAAAAAATGGACCCTAGGAAAGATGTAAAATAATATAATATAGTTTTTGCAAAGCTCTGAAGACGAGAAAACACATTATGATCACAGTAAAGAAAAGTATGAGCAGTGTAAGAAAGCACGTGAGCATAGAAAAGAGAAGTAAGCATAGCAAAGTGTACTGAACATAGTAAAGTGAGGTGAGCATGGAAAAGTGTAGTGTACATAGTAAAGTGTAGTGAGCATGGCAAGTGTAGTTATCATGGTAAATGTCACGTTCGGTTTTCGATCGTATGCTTTACGTGCACGTAGTCTTGTTCGTGCACGTATTTATTTTAGACTTTGTTTGGATCCGAACCTTATAGTGTGATATGCCGTTGTGACCCTCTCGAAGAGTATTAAATTGTGGAATTATTTTGGAACGTCATTTCACGGGTCGTTCTCCCACGATTTGACTTTGTTTGATGAGACGTCGTGATTTTCACTTTTGTCGTGAGACGTTTTTATTTTTAGTTTCGTTTCTCGTCGTCGAAATTGTGATTCGTCTTCTTAGTTTCGTTTCTCTCGTCCGTGCGGTCACCCCAGTATTTACCTTATAATTTTAGAGCCTCATTTGACCCGCTTTCACTTTTTCCCCAGCTTAAATATCGGTTTAACCCTAAGTATCACATTGTTTTATTCCCTAATAATTGGTTAATACTAATTTACATCAGAATATTTGACTTAGCCTTTATTATGTTGACTTAGCCCATGCCTTGGCCAAACCCATACCCAATGCAGGAGAGAGAGAGGTGAGGGCTTTGTGTTTTTTTATTATTAAAATGATAACAATTCCAATCCTATAACAAACCCTAACCTAGACAGCCCCTACCCACGTGAGCCCCTTCCTATTAATAGCCTAGGGCTATTGTTATTTTTCCCAAGCCAACCACGTAGCCTCCGCTCTCAGTTTTTGCAAACAACACAAAACAACCCGCAGCCTTATTCTTCTTCGCGTTCCACAGCCCGCAGCCGCCGCCGACCGGCCCTCTCCTTTCCCTCGACCTTCCTCCTCCCTCAGCACCGCTGTGGGCCCCCGCAGACACTGCTGCACCGTCGAAAAAGCCGTAGGCGCCGCTGCAGTTCGCAGCAGCAGCACACAACAGCAGCAGCGGCCACCGCTGTCACTGCCGCCGCCGCTGCGCCCCCTCCGGCGTGTCTCCACCTCCCAGCGACCTCTGTGTGGCCGTGCAACCCCCGCAGACCACCATTGCTCTGAAATAGCGAGATCCCCGCTGTTACACATTCTAATGACGTCCCGACGCGTCGTTTCGCCTTCCGTCGTTCTTTCACTGTTGGGTTCTTACGACAGTCCCCTACCTCGCCTAAAGGTGTTCCTCGATGTTACGAATAGCCCCTATGATGCTTAACATTGTAGTCTTCATGTGCGTCGACCCGTTCGTCCCCGTTCGATTGTTACGGCTTCCCGTGAGCCATAGAACGTCTATCGTCCACCTTGCTCGCTGATTTGGACGCTATTCGCTGATCTTGTCACTGTTCAAGGATTGGCGATCATAGGAATCTATTTTGGAATCTGGATTAGGATCGTTTTCTTTATTCCAACCCCTGGCGTCGCTACCCAACGCCAGTAGCTCTCGCGGCGTGTAAGGGTAATTTTCTGATCACTTAGGACCCCCCAAACCAATGCATGCGAATCAAGATTAAAATCGGTATTTTAGTTGCTTAATAAATCACTATTGAAGATAATTTAAACTGGGACTGTAGGTTGATAAATCCGAGCACATAGGTAGATTGGACTGGTTGGACGGTGTTTGTAGAACAGTTGATTGCAGGCAAGTGAAACTTGCCAATTTGTGTTTTAGGGCATGGTTTTAGGCTATCCCTTGTTTTTAGCGTAAAAGAGACTAGGCGATGAAATGATAGTCGCCTAGACGTAACTTTATGATCTAGCTTGACAACGAAGCTAGATCTGACACACTGCCATGTCATTCATCGAATTGCCTGTCACGTTTAAATTTCCATATCTGCATGCATTTTAATTGTACTCTGCGATGCCTGTCACATTTAAATTCCATATCTGTACGCACTTAAATTATACTCTTGCCATGACATGCATCCTAATGTCATTTCTTGCTTGAATGTTGCATTCGTAGCACACACTACTTGTACTTGCTTGTTGAGGCTAGGCACCTACGTTGCAGGCACAACCCTATGCCAAATACACTTCCTGGCTCGTGAACCAGAAGCGGGCCACATGTGTTGGTCAAAAGCCAATACCCGATTACACGTGGAGGGGAAGGGTTAAGCGATCACTTGAGCTTACGAGTTGGCCCGTACAGCCGCTCCAGCCAAAAGGCGTAAACCGTGTGCACGACGCGCTTACTTGTCTTGTAAATTCCATATGAATGTTTAGTAGCTTTGCTACCCTTGCCATGTCATACTTGTTGCACTTTCTTACTTGTTGCATTCATAACTTAAACTGCCATGTCATCGCATGTTTTAGAACTGCTAGGTTGTTTCCTTTCTTTTTAGTTTCCTTGCACAAGTCTCGTGTAGACTTGCTGACATGTGCCCTCGTCTCTTTTGGGTGTCGCATGTTAGTTGCTGAGCCAGAGTTCGTTGCTGAGGACGAGGTGTTTGTGGATGTTGAGCCTGGGTCCACTGTTGACGTGGAGTACGAGGACACCGACGACCAGTCGTAGAGACTTCTTTCGGTGTTACTTTCTGCTTAGTTCTTGTTAGGTTGTTGGTGAGTAGCGCCTTACCTTTTCTGTACGTTGTTTATTTCTGTTGGCCATGCTGGGGCCTTTTAGACTCTTTTAAGCCTTGTGGCTTTTCTGTGATGTTGAACTTATTTATGGACATTCGGAGATTTGAATATTATCATCTCTTTCTTTATTATTATTTTTGTTCTGTTTCGCAATTGTAGGGACATCTACTTGGATATTCCAGACGCTTTACAGACTGTAGCCTCACAGCTTCAAGTCTGAGCGGACTTTTCACGCCTCGCCTTCCGTTTATGGGAAGCCGGTCGTGACAGGTTTTATTGGTGGCCCATGCAGGTCACCTCTTGCAACTGCGAAATATTGGAACAACGATAATAATCATATAATGTCCATTAAATAAATTAAAACATCCAAGTCATAAGCTTTGAGTCTAATTTAATTCGTTTTCTACGTCACTAGATGGCTGGAAGACGATAGACCCGAGCTGGTGGTGGACCTGACCGTGAAGAGGTTCCGGATAGAGAGCCCACCAATGCTGAAGTCATGAGGATGATGCATCAGATGATGCAGGTGCAACAGGGCATGCTCCAGAATGCCCACTCGCTTCGAGCCGAGAGCGAAGCAGTTTCGGGAGCTGTGACCGACTTATTTTGATGGATCTGAAGGACCGTTGGATGCAGAGGAGTGGATCCGGAATACGGAGGAAAATTTGAGGATGTTGAAGAACAACCCGACTGGATGGGTTTATTTGGTGAAGAAGCAGCTCAAGGATAATACCCGCAGCAGGTGGGATGCAGAGGAGGAGCTGTTGGTGAAACCAATTCCTTGGGAAACTTTCAAGGCTAGGTTCGATGAGGAATATTTCCCGAAGGCTGCCAGGAGGGAGATGATGCAGCGATTCATTGATCTGAAGCAGGGAAATCTATCGGTGGACCAGTATTATCAGGAGTTTACCAAGCTGAGTCGCTTTGCGCCAAAGATGGTGCAGGATGCCGAGGAGAGAGCTCAGAGGTTTCTGCAGGGTCTTTCTTTAGATTTGCAGAGCCTGATGTCTTCGTCAGATTTGGAGTCTTATCAGAAGTTGCTGGTAGCTGCTAGGAGGCAGGAGCTGATTGCGAGCCAGAAGAGATGACAGACTTCTGGAGCTGGAAAGAGGCCTATGGAGCAGGTCAGAGTAGTGGTTAGGCCTTGGTTCAAGCCTAACCAGTCGGTGCAGTTCAAGAGGCCAGGTGGGCCTACTCTGAAGACTTGCCATTTCTGCGGCAAGACTGGGCATGTCAAGGAGCAGTGCAGGAAGATGCTGGGACAGTGCTTGGTTTGTGATGATCCTGCTCATGTCATGAAGGATTGCCCGAAGTCCAGGCAGCCTTGGAAAGGACCAGTTGTAGCTCAACCGTTGCAGCAGAGAGCACCGGTACCTGCTGGACGTGGAGCAGCCCTTGTTCTGCAGAAGCAGGCTTTTTAGCAGGCTTTTCAACCGAGGAGGCAGGCTTCCCTGATGACTGCAGTTGAGGCTGAGACTGAGGATGAGGTTATTGCAGGTAACCCTCAGTCTAGGTTGTTTTCCCTTCCTTAGTTGATCTTGTTTGTTAGAATAGTGTTTGGTTGCTAGAATATATTATGTTTGCTAGAATAGGATTTGATTGTTAAATTGTTTGTTAGGTGTGATTTTGGTTTGCACTTTCCCTGCACGAGTCCTCTTTGACTCTGGTGCATCGATGTGTATTATATCCCGGAGCTTCGTGGACAAGCATTCCTTGTTGACTTTCCCTCTTCCCAAGAGTTGGGATATCGTTACAGGGAATGGCGTGATCTCGGTGCATCGTGGTTGCAAGTCTTGTCCTTTGGTGGTCTGTGGACATGAGCTTTACGCTGACTTTATTGTCCACGACATCACCAACTATGATGTCGTCCTTGGGATGGACTGGCTTGGGAGTTTCTACGCCACGATCAATTGCCCAAGGAAGAAGGTGGTGTTCGAGATTCTAGGTCATCCGGTGTTCGAGTTCAGCCGAGGTAGCAGTTCGCTTGGTCCTGTCAGATTTCAGGCCAAGCCAATGGAGATTGTTACCATGCAGATGGAGCAGAGTAGACTAGCTGTGGTGCGAGAATTCGACGACGTCTTCCCCGAGGAGATATCTGGACTGCCGCCCGATCGAGCTCTTGAGTTTTCGATCGATCTTATTCCGGGAGCGCAGCCCATTTCGAAAGCACCGTATCGTATGGCTCCAGCAGAGTTGGAGGAGTTGTGTTGGCAGCTGGATGAGCTTTTGCAGAAGGGGTATATTAATCCTAGTGTGTCTCCGTGGGGAGCACCGGTGTTGCTGGTGAAGAAGAAGGATGGTTCGCGTCGTATGTGCGTGGACTACAGGGAGCTGAATGCCGTCACCGTCATGAATCGATATCCATTGCCTCGTATAGATGACATCTTTGATCAGCTTGGAGGATCGAGAGTGTTCTCTAAGTTGGACCTAAGGAGTGGCTATCACCAGCTGAATGTGAGGAAGGAAGATATCCAGAAGACAGCGTTCAGGACGAAGTATGGTCACTACGAGTTCATGGTTATGCCTTTCGGTGTAACCAATGCGCCCGCATTCTTTATGAACTTGATGAATCTGATCTTCTACGACTTTCTAGATAAATTTGTCGTTATTTTTATTGACGACATCTTGATCTATTCAAAGTCAGAGGAAGAGCATGCGTCGTACTTGAGGACAGTATTGGAAATTTTGAGGAAGCATCGTTTGTATGCTAAGTATTCCAAGTGTGAGTTCTGGCTTGATAGGGTTGCTTTTCTTGGGCATGTGGTGTCAGGAGATGGGATATCGGTGGATCCTGAGAAGATTAAGGCTATCAGAGAGTGTCATGTTCCGCAGTCGGTGTCTGAGATCCGAAGTTTCCTTGGGCTTGCAGGTTATTATTGGTGTTTCATTAAGGACTTTTCTCGGATTGCTGAGTCAATGACTCTGTTGACGAGGAAGGATGTGCCATTTGTCTGGTCAGATGATTGTGAGAAGGCTTTTCTATTCTGAAGAAGAGGTTGACATCAGCGCCTGTTCTTGTTGTGCCCGATCGGGGTGGGGGATTTGAGATCTTTTGTGATGCTTCTGGCAAAGGTCTCGGTTGTGTTTTGCATCAGCATGGGCACGTGGTTGCGTATGCTTCTTGTCAGCTTAAGGCTCATGAGAAGAATTACCTGACGCTCGATTTGGAGTTGGCTGCAGTCGTATTTGCGCTCAAAATTTGGAGGCACTTCTTGCTGAGTGAGAAGGTGAAGATCTTCACTGATCACAAAAGCTTGAAGTATATCTTCACGCAGAAGGAGCTCAACATGCGACAGCGTCGATGGTTGGAGCTCATCGCAGATTATGAGATCGACTTACAGTACCATCCTAGCAAGGTGAATGTGGTTCGTGATGCGCTGAGCAGACTTCCAGCAGTAATGATGTTAACTTCGCAGTGGAGGTTGCAGCAGGATTTTTGCAAGTCTGGTATTGAGATCGTGCTTCCTAGAGAGGCTTTGTCGTTGATGTGTATGCAGATACAGTCGACGATCGTGGATCGGATCAAGGCAGGTCAGGCTGGAGATCCAAAGCTGAGGAAGATCCATGAGCAGGTAGAAGCCGGTCTGCGGACTGACTTTCGGATCCATGAGGATGGCTCGCTAATGTATGGAGCCAGAGTTTGTGTGCCAGCTGGAGATATCAGATAGGAGTTGCTTGTTGAGGCACATAGCTCGACGTATTCTGTGCATCCTGGAGGTACCAAGATGTACAAAGATCTTCGCCTGAACTATTGGTGGCATGGTATGAAGAGGAGTGTGGCACGGAGTGTCGCCAAGTGTTTGGTATGCCAGCAAGTTAAGGCGGAACATCAACGTACGGCAGGGTTGCTACAACCGCTTCCGATTCCAGAGTGGAAGTGGCAACACATCATTATGGATTTTGTGACTAGACTAACTCGGAGTCCGAAGCAGAATGACGAGATTTGGGTGATCGTAGACCGATTGACCAAATTTGCGCACTTTATTCCCTTCCGAGTAGGACAGTCCACTGAGACGCTAGCGAGGAGATATATGGAGGTGTCACGCCACGCTTCCCAAAAATATGGAGGCGAAGCGTGAGAAGGTCCGCTCAGACTTGAAGCTACAAAGCTGCAAGTCCGATAAGCGTCAATCGAATTTAAAACTGCAGGTCCTTGCAACGCGAACGAAACAAAGATAATAATAATGAAATGAGACAAAAGAGATATCTCAGAATATCCATAAAATAAGTTTCAACATCACAGAAAAAGCCACCAGGCTAGAAAGAAAAAGAGTCAAAAGGCCCAAACATGGCCAACAAAAGTACAACGTACAAAACAAAGATGCCACGCACCGACAACTAACAACAAAACCTAAAACAAAAGAAAGCTCAGTAAAGTCACCAAAAAGGCCCCCGATGTCCACAAAACTCCTCCTGGGTAGACATGGACTCAGGCTCAGCGTCAGCAAGACATCACGTACTCGGCAACAGTCTCTGGCTCAAGGTCTAACATGTGACACCCAAAAGAGCAAGGGGCACATGTCAGCAAGTCTACAAGAGACTTGTGCAAGGAAACTGAAAGTAGGCACAAGTAAAGCAACCTAGCAGTTCTAGCATGAATGCAATGACATGGCAGTTAAAGTATGAGTGCAATAAGTAAAGTAAAGTAAAGTAAGGTACGAGCATGGCATTTAAACATGGCATGGATGACAAGTATTACATGAATCATTCATAAGACAAGTACAAGACAAGGAAAGTAAGCACCTCGTGCACAGAGATTCCGCCTTCTGGCTAGAGGGCTGATCGGGCCACTCCTAAGCTCAGGTGACCGTTTATCCCTACCCCTCCACGTGTATCGGGCATTGGCTTTTGACCAACACATGAGGCCCGCTTCTGGATCACGAGCCAGGAAGTGTTTTAACATGATGGCCTAGGGGTGCACCTAGCCGGAAACACGGATACACGGATTGTACAAGTATTTTGTAGCGTGTGCTACGATGCAACAATCAATTTGGATGACATGTAAGATGCAATGCATGGCAGTTAAAAGTGCATACAGATAAGGAACGTAAACGTGACAGTTTAGTATGCATGAACAACAAGTTTAAAGGGTTTGATCTAGCTTCGTTGTCAAGCTAGATCAATTAGGTGACGGATCTAGTTTCGTTGTCAAACTAGATCAAGTAGGCGTCTAGCCAGCTATCATTTCACTGACTAGTCTCTTTTACGCTAAAAGCAAGGAAGTGGCCTAAAAACATGGCCCTACACAAGAGTTGGCAAGTTTCACTTGCCTGCAAGTACAACGTCTGAGAAACACCGTCCAAGAGAGTCCAAGTCACAAATAACCTACGTGCACAAGTCCACCGGCCTAAAGTCGACGCGAGAGCTACTCTGACGTCGGGTAGCGACGTCAGGGGTTAGATTCCTGTAGTGCGCACGGTATAGGAAGACGGATACTCTGTGATAAATTCACGAGCACGAATAAGTTTGTTACGAGGGTACAAGAAATTATTAGGCAACCTGTGACGTCTAATAAACCAATTTTAGTTAAATTCTCCAATCTGATACGGTTTCGCGTTCATATCAATGTCGCCTATATGTTAACTAAGCCAAAATACCAATTATATATATAACCCTTACCTCTGCAAAAATCCTAATAACATACCTAGTGCACAGAGAAGTTCATTAATGGCTATAACAAATTATCTTGTTGCTATTTGTTATGTAAGATACATTAGTATTCTATAAGGCCTACATCTATATCCATAATAATAATATAAACTCTAAGATATTTGGGGTAAAGCTTACTGTTGTGTAGAGCTATATAGCTAAACATTAGAATTGATGTTACAACACAAGTAAAAGAATATACAATAATATTAAAGTATTTATCCCACTTACGCAAGGCAGATATGCTCACGTTCGTTGCTTCATGTTACTAGCGGGGGCCACACCGTCGGACTGAGGCGACGGGTGCCGCCGCGCTTGCGTCGTGCTGATGCTGCGGCTTCCACGGCGAACATGCGGCTCCGGTGGCTAGGCGGAGGTAGGCGAGGACGGCGACAGGGTGGCGAGGTGCGGCGGCTTCGCTGTGGCGGTCTCCGGTGGGGATCACGGCAGAGGTAAGAGCTGCGAGGGGGTGGCTATGGGCGGAAAGAACTCAGGTGGTCTCGGAGATGACGTCGGAGAGGGAGGGACGGTGGCTGCGAGAGGCTGGCGTTGCGACAACTGGGGCGCTGCAGCGACCTCAGGCGATGCTCCCCGGCGAGAACGACCGGAGGGACGTCGGGGCGGCTTGTATGCACGAGGAGGAGCAGTCCGATCGGCGCTGGTCAGGGAGGAGGCCGCTCGCGGGGGTCTTCGGTGGGTGGCCGGCGTGAGAGGGCTGCGATGGGTGGAGGCGGAGACATGAAGTCACGGCGACGTCGGGCTTTGGTTTCGTGCGAGCGTAAACGGGAGAGGCGGCGGTGCGGCCTTGCGAGGAGAGGTGAAGGCCGGAGCACGGGGCTGGCGGATCTGAGTTCACCGGAGAGGGCTCCGGAGCATCCGGTGGTCGGAGTTCAGGTCAAACGGAGAGGAGATAGCGACGCCGCTGCGAGCTTGGGGATAGGCGGCGGTTCTTGGGGAACTCCGGGGGTTTCTCGCTCGAAGAGATGCGCACGAAAAACGTGGGGGCGGCTGCGTTCTGTTGTTGCTAGGAGAGAACAAGGTGAACCTAGGTTATAATTTTTTTTATAGAGGGAGGGCTTCACGTGATGGGGGCCTGGGCCTAGGGGCTTTATTAATAGAAATATTGTATGGGGCTGTACTATGATCTGTTTCATGTTTAGGTTGGCTTGTAGGGCTCCTCTTGGGTTAATAATAGCCTAGGGTTAATAATTGTTGTTTCTCCTTATAAAGATTTGAGAGGCCTAATTAGTGCTGTGCGTGGGTGATGGGCTAGGATAAGAATATTATTAATAATTGGCTTAGCTATAATTAATAGGAAAGTGAAAGTGGGTCAAACGTGGCCCTAAAATTATGAAATAAATACTGGGGTGACAGGGACGACGAGAGAAAGAAGACGGAGAAGACGGATCACAATTTCGACGTCGGACGACGAAACTAAAAATAGAAACGTCTCCCGTCAAAAGTGAAAATCGACACGTCTCATCGAGTAAGATTAAATTGTGGGAAAACGACTCGAGAAACGTCGTTCCAAAATAGTGCCACTATTTAATACTCTCAGAGACGTTCACAATGGCATATCACACGAAAGTGTTCGCAAACAAACAAAGTCTAAAACAACACGTGCACGGCCAAAAGCACGTGCACGAACAACGTACAACGAAAAGTGGTCGTTACATCCTCCCCACCTTAGGATAAAGTCCGTCCTCGGACTTTCTAACATAGCTAGTCACTCTAGTAACTACCCCAATCAAGTCACATTATAATTCAAACCAGGTATAGTCATTACAAGTGCTTATATATGCACTAGGTATCAAACATTAACACTACCATCACGTATATATATACATTCACGTACGATATACACTTATACCTATTATAGCCAGTCAAATTCATACATGTATTTCAATCATATATATAAGCATGCATCCCTTATATAACTACTACTTACCTAAACACAAAACAATATTTCAGATACTCATATAAGGATAGTCTTACACTTAGCGAATACAATCATTGCTCTACGTATAGATAGCTACCTATGCACAAACAACATGTGTATACTACTCCCTAATATTTCCTAGTATACATCAAATACCAACACATCAATACATGTAGTCACACCATACCTATTATTTAAATCAAGTTTCACTATATCTAGTATACATTCACCAATACTATAGTTTCATAATATATAGTCATTCAAATGCATGCACATAGTTCAATATATATTCACATCACATGCGGTCCTATAACTGTATTTACGACACGCCACATATACCATAATCACCAATAACTATAACTAAGCACATACTTACCCGTGCATGGTGCACACCCATGCACGCTAACATTTCATTTACATACACCAATCATACCATCATATATCCAGTACATCTACACACCTAGTTTAGCTAGTACACATACGTTCACACAAGCAAGCCTTAGTAATTAACTATACCACAAGACCAACACCTATAACTATATACTGGTGTGGCGACCCACAATCATGTGTGTAACACAACCAGGCACAAACACTCCTATCACTATACATACATCAAACATTGCTATATTCAACTACAAACATACATTCAATATACTTAGAGTATACCCACTCAAGCTTGAGTGAGACTCAATACACATATCAGAATATTCTATATACGTAACACGGTATCTGTACCTATACTAATACCACTCCAATACATACACATCTGCCAATATAACAATATACATACCATATGTCAATCACACCTATCATTTAGTCAGGTAACACCCACATAGTCCAATTACTTCCTATACCATACAGATATCAGCACACGTATAATTATAATACACTCCCTAATACATACGCATTCATCGTATTGTCCCACACATGTAACATATATATTCACTCCATAGCCTACTATCTATAATTAGTATACCAACACATCTACGCATACATATTTAAGACGTGCAATAGTCGTGTATACCTCACGGTATGCACGCATACAGCATCCTGTAAAAGAAAGCAATACCAATAAAAATTATAATCCTACTACCATATATATACCACCTATATACTCATGCAACAAAACATAACTATTTACGCCTAAGCACAATACGTATCTATGTATGGGCACATACTCACACGTACTAATATATGGGTCACTCAATAGGCCTACTCACTTAACTATACGTACACTTATTATTATCACACCTAGCATACACATAGCTTTACCAATCGTTTTATTTCAACCATTACAAGTATCTTTAACTACATACACAACTTAGGTACATGCACCACGACAACATCACAAAGGTCCAAGGCCTAATTAACAAATTTGGGTTGACACAGTCATTGACGAGCACTAAAACCTAAACAATAGAGGGAGGTCGAAAGCGTGACGAGGGAAGGATTGATAAGCACGATTTCAGATAGGACGACTAAAGGAGACAGCCTGATTAGATGAAACATTGACTCAATGGTGATGTTTAGGTTGAGGGAGAGGGAGATGTGGTGATGCTTATATAGGATACAGAAAAGAAAATAGGGTAAATAGCATAAGCTAAAATACGTGGAGTTTGAAAACTGTCGTACTTCAAAAGTTAAAATCCTCGTCTGTAAAGAAATATTTGGAGAGCGATAAACGAGTTGTTCAAAATAAGTTTGAGTCGAATATTCATAATAGGAGAAAATGGTCCATTGATCTATATAAAATCATTATAAAAGGAAGTAAAATCATTTACACGAATATTAAGGACGTGGTTTAGAAAATTTATACGTCAGTAATTTAATATAATGTTGTCAAAAAGTTTTGGAAAGTCAAGAATGAAATCAAGTAACGGAAGAATTTAAACTTATGTTAAATGCTTTCAAAACTTTAGGCTATGGAAAATTTAAAATGATCAATTTGAAACTACTTTTTAGAGAACCAGGGTTTGCCAAAAATGAAAACTGATTTACACAAGGTTCTTAATATACGAGCACAACAAGTCTGGTACGGATATAAAAATAATTGAAAGTATGTATGGTGCACGGAAAAATAATATTAACTTAGTAGTAGAATTATCGAAATCGATAGCAAAGCTTTAAAACCAAACCATGGAAGGTCCAGATTAGGAAATGGTTATGAAATAGTAATTTTACAAAATCTGAAATAAAGAAAACGATGAGCATAACATTGACTTGCGGGAAGCTGAAATCCCAAGTGACTTGAAAAGTATATGAATGGCATAAATCAGGAAGGAAAAATTATAAATCGAATTGGGCCATATAAAAGTACGGTTCAGAATTAAATTAATATATGAAAGGAAATATGTATTTTCATATGTACAAAAGTGTAGGCTGAAAAAGTATTATAAGCTATTATCCAAAAAAATTCGACAAAAGTTTAAAAAAGAATTAAATCAACGAGGAGTACAAAGATAAGTATATTTATATAAAAATTTTGAACAAATTTAAACTTAGGGAAAGAGGAAATCGAAAAATACTTTCAGAAGGTTCAGGTTTGTAATGGAGAGGTTCGAAGATTGACGACGATCGTCATGAGGCGATCTCGTGAATCGAGGCAAGGAAATTAGTCGGATGATCAGAACATACATACGCCTAGGATATGAATCAGCAGAATCTACGGGGAACTCCTACGGTCGACCAACTAAAGGTTAAGAAACGAAGCGCTAAGACATTCAAAGGGGCTAGACGGTAATGAAATGCGTTCAGCTTGGTCCGAAGTCGATGAACCCAAGCGAACGACCAAAGGAAATTCTAGAAGTCTAGTATGGTCAGAGGTAGACAAAGACCACTAAGGTAACTCCTACGACGATTAAATCGATTGCTAGAAGGGAGTCCAACTAACAATCAGAGGCCTCTAACTAGTAAGCACAGATGTCTAACTAAGTCTTCTTATCACCTAGTGTCCTAAGGAAACGACTAGACTCAGGGCTTATGACTCGGATGTTGCAATTTATTTAATGGACATTCCGTTATTATCGTTGTTCCGTTAATTCGCAATTGCAAGACCGGACCTGCATGGGCCACCAACAAAACCTGTCACGCCCCACTTCCCAAAAATATGGAGGCGAAGCGTGAGAAGGTCCGCTCAGACTTGAAGCTACAAAGCTGCAAGTCTGATAAGCGTCAATCGAATTTAAAACTGCAGGTCCTTGTAACGCGAACGAAACAAAGATAATAATAATGAAATGAGACAAAAGAGATATCTCAGAATATCCATAAAATAAGTTTCAACATCACAGAAAAAGCCACCAGGCTAGAAAGAAAAAGAGTCTAAAGGCCCAAACATGGCCAACAAAAGTACAACGTACAAAACAAAACCTAAAACAAAAGAAAGCTCAGTAAAGTCACCAAAAAGGCCCCCGATGTCCACAAAACTCCTCCTGGGCAGACATGGACTCAGGCTCAGCGTCAGCAAGACATCACGTACTCGGCAACAGTCTCTGGCTCAAGATCTAACATGATACACCCAAAAGAGCAAGGGGCACATGTCAGCAAGTCTACAAGAGACTTGTGCAAGGAAACTGAAAGTAGGCACAAGTAAAGCAACCTAGCAGTTCTAGCATGAATGCAATGACATGGCAGTTAAAGTATGAGTGCAATAAGTAAAATAAAGTAAGGTACGAGCATGACATTTAAACATGGCATGGATGACAAGTATTACATGAATCATTCACAAGACAAGTACAAGACAAGGAAAGTAAGCACCTCGTGCACAGAGATTCCGCCTTCTGGCTAGAGGGCTGATCGGGCCACTCATAAGCTCAGGTGACTGTTTATCCCTACCCCTCCACGTGTATCGGGCATTGGCTTTTGACCAACACATGAGGCCCGCTTCTGGATCACGAGCCAGGAAGTGTTTTAACATGATGGCCTAGGGGTGCACCTAGCCGGAAACACGGAAACACGGATTGTACAAGTATTTTGTAGCGTGTGCTACGATGCAACAATCAATTTGGATGACATGTAAGATGCAATGCATGGCAGTTAAAAGTGCATACAGATAAGGAACGTAAACGTGACAGTTTAGTATGCATGAACAACAAGTTTAAAGGGTTTGATCTAGCTTCGTTGTCAAGCTAGATCAATTAGGTGACGGATCTAGTTTCGTTGTCAAACTAGATCAAGTAGGCGTCTAGCCAGCTATCATTTCACTGACTAGTCTCTTTTACGCTAAAAGCAAGGAAGTGGCCTAAAAACATGGCCCTACACAAGAGTTGGCAAGTTTCACTTGCCTGCAAGTACAACGTCTGAGAAACACCGTCCAAGAGAGTCCAAGTCACAAATAACCTACGTGCACAAGTCCACCGGCCTAAAGTCGACGCGAGAGCTACTCTGACGTCGGGTAGCGACGTCAGGGGTTAGATTCCTGTAGTGCGCACGGTATAGGAAGACGGATACTCTGTGATAAATTCACGAGCACGAATAAGTTTGTTACGAGGGTACAAGAAATTATTAGGCAACCTGTGACGTCTAATAAACCAATTTTAGTTAAATTCTCCAATCTGATACGGTTTCGCGTTCATATCAATGTCGCCTATATGTTAACTAAGCCAAAATACCAATTATATATATAACCCTTACCTCTGCAAAAATCCTAATAACATACCTAGTGCACAGAGAAGTTCATTAATGGCTATAACAAATTATCTTGTTGCTATTTGTTATGTAAGATACATTAGTATTCTATAAGGCCTACATCTATATCCATAATAATAATATAAACTCTAAGATATTTGGGGTAAAGCTTACTGTTGTGTAGAGCTATATAGCTAAACATTAGAATTGATGTTACAACACAAGTAATAGAATATACAATAATATTAAAGTATTTATCCCACTTACGCAAGGCAGATATGCTCACGTTCGTTGCTTCATGTTACTAGCGGGGGGCCACACCGTCGGACTGAGGCGGCGGGTGTCGCCACGCTTGCGTCGTGCTGATGCTGCGGCTTCCACGGCGAACATGCGGCTCCGGTGGCTAGGCGGAGGTAGGCGAGGACGGCGACAGGGTGGCGAGGTGTGGCGGCTTCGCTGTGGCGGTCTCCGATGGGGATCACGGCAGAGGGAAGAGCTGCGAGGGGGTGGCTATGGGCGGAAAGAAATCAGGTGGCCTCGGAGATGACGTCGGAGAGGGAGGGGGACGGTGGCTGCGAGAGGTGGGCGTTGCGACAACTGGGGCGCTGCAGGGACCTCAGGCGATGCTCCCCGGCGAGAACGACCGGAGGGACGTCGGGGCGGCTTGTATGCACGAGGAGGAGCAGTTCGGTCGGCGCTGGTCGGGGGGGAGGGCCACTCGCGGGGGTCTTCGGTGGGTGGAGGCGGAGACACGAAGTCACGGCGACGTCGGGCTTTGGTTTCGTGCGAGCGTAAACGGGAGAGGCGGCGGTGCGGCCTTGCGAGGAGAGGTGAAGGCCGGAGCACGGGGCTGGCGGATCTGAGTTCACCGGAGAGGGCTCCGGAGCATCCGGTGGTCGGAGTTCAGGTCGAACGGAGAGGAGATAGCGGCGCCGCTGCGAGCTTGGGGATAGGCTACGGTTCTTGGGGAGCTCCGGGGGTTTCTCTCTCGAAGAGATGGGCACGAAAAACGTGGGGGCAGCTGCGTTCTGTTGTTGCTAGGAGAGAACAAGGTGAACCTAGGTTATATTTTTTTTATAGAGGGAGGGCTTCACGTGATGGGGGCCTGGGCCTAGGGGCTTTATTAATAGAAATATTGTATGGGGCTGTACTATGATCTGTTTCATGTTTAGGTTGGCTTGTAGGGCTCCTCTTGGGTTAATAATAGCCTAGGGTTAATAATTGTTGTTTCTCCTTATAAAGATTTGAGAGGCCCAATTAGTGCTGTGCGTGGGTGATGGGCTAGGATAAGAATATTATTAATAATTGGCTTAGCTATAATTAATAGGAAAGTGAAAGTGGGTCAAACGTGGCCCTAAAATTATGAAATAAATAATGGGGTGACCGGGGCGACGAGAGAAAGAAGACGGAGAAGACGGATCACAATTTCGACGTCGGACGACGAAACTAAAAATAGAAACGTCTCCCGTCAAAAGTGAAAATCGCCACGTCTCATCGAGTAAGATTAAATTGTGCGAAAAAGACTCGAGAAACATCGTTCCAAAATAGTGCCACTATTTAATACTCTCAGAGACGTTCACAACGGCATATCACACGAAAGTGTTCGCAAACAAACAAAGTCTAAAACAACACGTGCACGGCCAAAAGCACGTGCACGAACAACGTACAACGAAAAGTGGTCGTTACAGGAGGTAAATTCTTTTACTCTTCATTTTTATTTCCTTTTCCTAGTTTAGATAGTGATGTAACGTGAATCGTGCAGGAGATCATGCGACTTCATGGAGTCTGCAGAGACACGGACACGAGATTCACATCTTAGTTTTGGTAGAGTCTGCAGAAGAGCCTAAGTATGAGTCAGAGTTTCAGTACCGTGTACCACCCGCAGACGGATGGTCAGTCCGAGAGGACGATTCAGATTTTGGAGGACATACTGAGAGCGTGCATGTTGGACTTCAAGGGGTCTTGGGAGGATCATCTCCATCATGTGGAGTTTGCCTACAATAACAACTACCAGGCGAGTATTGGCATGGCGCCCTTCGCCCCGCTATATGGGAAGAAATGTCGATCGCCACTGAGCTGGGATGACATTGGAGACAGTGAGCTGTTAGGGCCAGAGATGATCGTGGAGGCTGTGGATGTTGTGAGGAACATCCGAGAGAAGCTGAGGATCGTGCATGACCATTTTAAGTATTGGGCAGATGCTAAATGGAGGCCTTTAGAGTTTCAGCCTGGAGATCACGTCTTTCTGAAGATCTCTCTGAATCAGGGAGTTATTCGATTTGGAAAGAGAGGCAAGCTGAGTCCGAGGTACATTGGGCCGTTTGACGTCCTAGAGAGAGTTGGAGCCATGGCTTATCGCTTGGCGTTGCCGCCGTCACTGGAGGGAGTTCACGATGTATTTCATGTATCTCAGTTACGTCGATACGTCAGTGATCTGTCTCATGCTGTGGATTTCTCGGAGATCACGGTTCGCCCGGATCTTACCTATGATCAGCAACCAGTGGAGATTTTGGATCGACGGCAGATGCAGATGAGGAATAAGACCGTCGACTTGGTTAGAGTGCAGTGACGTCATGGTTCCCCTGGGGAGTCTACCTGGGAGCGTGAGGATGATATGAGAGAGCGCTTCCCGCACTTGTTTCCGAGCAGTAGTTGATGTTAATTCCGAGGGTGGAATCATTCATAAGGTGGGTAGGATGTCACGGTCGGTTTTCGATCGTACGCTTTACGTGCACGTAGTCTTGTTCGTGCACGTATTTATTTTAGACTTTGTTTGTATCCGAACCCTATAGTGTGATATGCCGTTGTGACCCTCTCGAAGAGTATTAAATTGTGGAATTATTTTGGAATGTCATTTCATGGGTCGTTCTCCCACGATTTGACTTTGTTTGATGAGACGTCGCGATTTTCACTTTTGTCGTGAGACGTTTTTATTTTTAGTTCTGTTTCTCGTAGTTGAAATTGTGATCCGTCTTCTTAGTTTCGTTTCTCTCGTCTGTGCGGTCACCCCAGTATTTATCTTATAATTTTAGAGCACCGTTTGACCTGCTTTCACTTTTTCCCCAGCTTAAATATCGGTTTAACCCTAAGTATCACATTGTTTTATTCTCTAATAATTTGTTAATAATAATTTACATCAGAATATTTGACTTAGCCTTTATTATGTTGACTTAGCCCATGCATTGGCCGAACCCATACCCAACGTAGGAGAGAGAGAGAGGTGAGGGCTTTGTGTTTTTTAATTATTAAAATGATAACAATTCCAATCCTATAAAAAACCCTAACCTAGACATCCCCTACCCACGTGAGCCCCTTCCTATTAATAGCCTAGGGCTATTCTTATTTTCCCAAGCTAACCACGCAGCCGTCGCTCTCAGTTTTCGCAAATAACACAAAACAACCCGCAGTCCTATTCTTCTTCTCGTTCCCCAGCCCGCAGCCGCCGCCGACCGGCCCTCTCCCTTCTCTCGACCTTCCTCTTCCCTCAGCGCCGCCGTGGGCCCCCGCAGACACCGCTGCACCGCCGAAAAACCCCGCAGGCGCCGCTGCAGTTCGCATCAGCAGCACACAGCAGCAGCTGCGGCCACCGTCGCCGCTGCCGCGTCCCCTTCGGCATGTCTCGACCTCCCTGTGACCTCTGTGTGGCCGTGGCAGCCCCCGCTGGCCACCATTGCTCTGAAACAGCGAGATCCCCGCTGTTACGCATTCTAACGATGTCCCGACGTGTCGTTTCAACTTCCGTCGTTCTCTCTCGATGTTGGGTTCTTCCGACAGTCCCCTACCTCTCCTAGAGGTGTTCCTCGACATAACGAACAGCCCCTACGATGCTCAACGTCATAGTCTTCGTGTGCGTCGACCCATTCGTCCCCGTTCGATTGTTACGGATTCCCGTGAGCCGTAGAATGTCTACCGTCCACCTTGCTCGCTGATTTGGACGCTATTCGCTGATCTTATCGTTGTCCAAGGATTGGCGATCATAGGAATCTATTTTGGAATCTGGATTAGGAGCGCTTTTTTTATTCCAACCCCTGGCGTCGCTACCCGACGCCAGTGTAGCTCTCGCGGCGTGTAAGGGTAATTTTCTGATCACTTAGGACCCCCAACCAATGCATGCTAATCAAGATTAAAATCGATTTTTTAGTTGCTTAATAAATCACTAATGAAGATAATTTAAACTGGGACTGTAGGTTGGTGAATCCGAGAACATAGGTAGATTGGACTGGTTGGACGGTGTTTGCAGAACAGTTGATTGCAGGCAAGTAAAACTTACCAATTTGTGTTTTAGGCCATGTTTTTAGGATATCCCTTGTTTTTAGCGTAAAAGAGACTAGCGATGAAATGATAGTCGCCTAGACGCAACTTTAAGATCTAGCTTGACAACGAAGCTAGATCTGACACACTACCATATCATTTATCGAATTGCTTGTCACGTTTAAATTTCCATATCTGCATGCACTTTAATTGTACTTTGCGATGCCTGTCACGTTTAAATTCCATATCTGTACGCACTTAAATTATACTCTTGCCATGCCATGCATCCTAATGTCATTCCTTGCTTGAATGTTGCATTCGTAGCACACGCTACTTGTACTTGCTTGTTGAGGCTAGGCACCTGCGTTGCAGGCACAACCCTATGCCAAATACACTTCCTGGCTCGTGAACCAGAAGAGGGCCACATGTGTTGGTCAAAAGCCAATGCCCGATTACACGTGGAGAGGTAGGGTTAAGCGATCACTTGAGCTTAGGAGTTGGCCCGTACAGCCGCTCCAGCCAAAAGGCGTAAACCCTGTGCACGACGCGCTTACTTGTCTTGTAAATTCCATGTGAATGTTTAGTAGCTTTGCTACCCTTGCCATGTCATACTTGTTGCACTTTCTTACTTGTTGCATTCATAACTTAAACTGCCATGTCATCGCATGTTTTAGAACTGCTAGGTTGTTTCCTTTCTTTTTAGTTTCCTTGCACAAGTCTCTTGTAGACTTGCTGACATGCACCCTCGTCTCTTTTGGGTGTCGCATGTTAGTTGCTGAGCCAGAGTCCGTTGCTGAGGACAAGGTGTTTGTGGACATTGAGCCTGGGTCCACTGTTGACGTGGAGTACGAGGACACCGGCGACCAGTCGTAGAGACTTCTTTCGGTGTTACTTTCTGCTTAGTTCTTGTTAGGTTGTTGGTGCGTAGCGCATTCCCTTTTCTGTATGTTGTTTATTTCTGTTGGCCATGATGGGGCCTTTTAGACTCTTTTTAGCCTGGTGTCTTTTCTGTGATGTTGAACTTATTTGTGGACATTCGGAGATTTGAATATTATCATCTCTTTCTTTATTATTATTTTTGTTCTGTTTCGCAATTGGAAGGACATCTACTTGGATATTCCAGACGCTTTACAGACTGTAGCCTCACAGCTTCAAGTCTGAGCGGACTTTTCACGCCTCGCCTTCCGTTTATGGGAAGCGGGTCGTGACAGTAAAGTGTAGTGAGCATGGCAAGGACATATGAGTATGGTAAGAAAGTAGCTAGCAGTTTACACAATTCATGATAGTAATGGCAGAAAATAAGTTGAGTTGCATTCAATAACTTAATCTAGTGACAAGTCCAATGTCTGAGGGTTGAAAGAAACTACAATTGCACCCAAACCATCGGGAGCTAGATGTGATTATGTACTTGCTGACCCCATCAGGACGATAGTCAAATTTATTCGTGGGGGTGAAATCCAATATTTCCGACCTATACTATAGTGGACTACCTCACCCAAAAGTGTCATTGTGTATCCGTATAGTTCAATGTATGCATCATGGCCAAATATTCCGTAAATGCCCCGAGAGCTCAATATTGCGTAAATGCCCCGAGGGCTCAACACCGCGCATATGTATGAATAGACCATCCAAATATCGGGTGGCACAAATAATGTAATGAACATGCAATAAGGCATTTTATGGGTGTTTTTAACATGACAGAAACATTTTTCATATATACATTACAAAGCAACATAACAAGTTTTAATAACAAAAACCACTGAGAGTTGACGTAATAAGTTTATTATGAGAGAATTACTTTTCAGATGTCACATATAATTTTTTTGAATTTTTAAAACAAGAATAGCAATTTTTCTGGGATTTAAAAGCAATAAAAGCCTTTTTCAGAAATTAGAGAAATAAAATCCCTAAACTTGCAAAATCTATATCTCACAATCCACATGTCAGATCTTTATGTAATTAGGGTCAAAATTTTCCTTTCGCCGAGTAGTTTTAGGTCCAGTAAGTTCCAGAGAGGTGTTTACGTGAAAATCGCTAATCCATGCTTTATTTACGCGTTTAACAATAATTACGTTTAACTTAAAAAATCGTAGAAAATAGCGTACTTGCCTGCTTGAGACAATTTAGGTGTCCACGTGATCGTACGACAGGCGTGAATATTTCTGCGAGGTTGGATGCACAATATTAAGCTAACAATTATTAACTAATAAAATAGTATTAACATTATCTTATACTGTTTATGTATAAAAACATATATACACACGCGCGCACGTGCTTAATTAACACACACACACACACACACACGTATATATCCTATATGTTTATTGTACATGTATATATATAACTTTACATATATCTATTCTATAGTTGATGAAGAATTTGAATTTTGTCCTAGTAGGACAAGTGACTAAGACAAAGTGCCTTATGACTAGGTTAAGGGCTTAATGAGTAGGACTGGGATAAGTTTTGGGGGGGAATTTGTGGGGAAGATTTGAAAATTGAAATTTGGGCGTGGGCCCCCTCTCAAATCACAATGCCCTTTGGGCACGGAAATGTTGTAGTACGTTAATATACTGTGTAACATATAATGCATAAACTTACTGTTATATACAACATATATATATAATAATAATATCAATATAATACTCAGTTTGTATTATAACTTACAGTGTTTTAGGTTTTGCTGCCTGGAGACTGCAGGTGGGGCGACTTGGTCGACGATGGACGGAGGCAGCCAAAGGCAGAGCGCATCACCAGAGATGACAGGGACCCGGCGAAGCTGTAGGCAGCGGTGGCCGGAGATCCTGTAGCTACGGTGGTAGTGAGTTGAGCGTGAAGTGCAGTGGGCTCTTCGAAGGGCTGGAGAGTATGGTCGTGAGGGGTACGGGGTCGTCGGGCTGAGGTCTGATGACAATGGCACCGGAGAAGGAGCACTGTGTTAGTTGATAGGGTGCCTGGGGCCTTTGAGGTGGGAGAAGAAGTAAGGTTTTTCGAGTTGAGGGGAGGTCGGGAGTTTTGGGTGTTAGCGTTGTCGGGAGATGGGTATGCCCTCGAGGCAATTTATCTCTGTGTATGTGTGCAAACGTCTTGTTCAAAATAACAGTAAGTTGTTTGGTAAGAATTTATCTAAGTTACTAATAATGTAGTCGACATTAGAACTTTGGTAAAGTCTTGAGACTTAATGCGGGGTTAAACAAGTATCAAAATGAGGATGAGCACACCAAATAGTTGACAGTAAGCGTGAAGTGACAGCTAAAAGCCATTGTCGTTGGTCGTAAGCCAAGGGGCCACCTCCTCGCTGATGGGAAATATAATCCCACCCCTAAGTGGTTTTGATGATGAACACACCAAATATTGTTAATGTACTAATAACATTATTCAAGTGTGTAGGTTGTGCATCAAGCTAAGTGAAGCTCAAAGCATACTCCGAAAAAAAAGAAGCTCAACCACACTCAGAAGATGAAAATGAATTTAGTAGCTCACATTCTACGCTAAGCACAGATGAAGCTCATAGTACGTGCTCAATCTCAAGCTAAAGAGGAGCTCAAATTCAAGAGAAGCATGCATTTACATCAAGCTCTTATCGGCTTCAAAGTCTTCATTAAGTGTAATCTGTGAGTTATTTCTTTTTAGGAATATGTTAAAGCCAAGAAAATTTGCACACACACAAAATGTTTATCGAAAACAATTTTTAAACTTGTTTTTGAAACTTATTGAGAGATAAAGTTATTGATTCAATTCTTGTAGTCAATCTCCAAACACCCCGGAGTTGATTACTCATTTCTATAGTTGAGTTTCACTGAAAATCTGCACTGGGAGTCGACTACCAAAGGAGGGAGTCGACTACCTGTTGTAGCAGAGTTTTCATTGAAAACTCTCTTGGAGTCGACTACCTCCCTTGGGAGTTGACTACCAGCTGTGCGTTTTGACTTCCCAGATTTGCTCATCCATTAATTCGTGCCTTGATTTATGGGGCTGAAGTCAAACTCATTTCGAAATCTATTCTTGAACTCTAAAATAGAGACCCTATGAGAACAATTTTACCGCACCAATTATTCTTGAGCCAAAGTTATTATTCTCAAAGTTCTCATCATTATCAATCGCTCTCAAAGTTCTTCGTAGCCAAAAACTGTTCTGCAAATTTCTGATCTTACTGTTTTTATTCTTCTACGAATTCTTTTTAAGATCATTATTATTTTTTTGGCTATTACAAATTGGTTTTTCAAAATCCTCTCTTTAACTTTTCATATTCTTTAAAGGATTTTTGTTCGGATTCTAGACCATGTCGAATTTATTCATATTTTTTGTGTGATCTAAGAACGCTTTTAAATTCTTTATCCACATAAGCACAATTGCAATATTATCTTGGCTATAGGATTATTTGGGTGTGAAGCTGACGTGTGTTTATATTTTATATATTCACGCACGTCTTCTCCGTGATTTCCCATTGTTTTCCATTGTTTTGTATCTATTCTTTTGTGATTTTTAGTTTCTTTTCACTTTCTTTGTGTTTGTGTGTACTTGTAGGAGATTGCCAGTGCAGGTAATATATAAAGCAAATATCATGAGTCCCCAGAGCAACGGGAGGTGTCACACAAGAACCTGAGGGCCAAACGTCAAGTTAGAGCATGTATCTGCCCTCAACCGATCGGGTGGACAGACCCACCCGATCGGTTCGTGCACGCGTATCAGACCCGAGCAGAAGGCAAGGATGAAGCAGATACCACCCGATCGGTTCAGTGATCGGGTGGTCATGACAGTCTTCTCTATTTTGTGAGCCGAATTCCAACCGATCGGTTGACTTGTCAACCGCTCGGTTCATAACTGTAGCAATTCTTCGCAAGCTCAAGAACCCAACGACATCAACCGATCGGTTCAATGATCGGTTGATGGTTATCAGAAGCTGAAGATCGATTTACCCGCTGCCTCAACCGATCGGTTGATGTTTCAACCGATCGGTTGGATGTTTATTTTTGTCTTCTTCTGGGAATATTCCCTGACATCTTGCCAGAATGTGTATATAGCCCTAGGTTTTCCAGAAAACGAGGATCCCATTTTCTTAAGCATTTTTTAGGGATTTTGGCTGTTTCTAATTAAACTTGTTTTATAAGTTCTCTGATCGCTTTGATACTTTAATATTACGTTATTAATACCATTTGCTCTAGTATTCTATTGCTTGCTTATAATTCTGATGGCTGAAATTTGTGTTATTGAATTTTTGCAATGATTAGTGAGTAGTTTTCTAATCTGAGACATTGGTGGAAGCCCCTTCGTGGGTTCTCCCTAGAACGACCATAGGATTAGGGTTTCGATAGGATTTAGGGATTTAGATGGTTACGCGGGGTATTTTATTTTCTCTGCCGAGAGAAAGACCGCTGTTGACCGTCGGGCCAAGGGGAAATAAAACGGAGTTTGATCCCCTAGCCACAGCTCACACCCCTAGCGTAGACATTGATTCCTAGCGCGTGGGAACGACAGGATGAAATGTCGGGAGCAATCGTTGCGAGCTTGTGCTCCTGGAGTCGGTCATTGCATGACATGGGAATGCCCACCGTCCGAACCCAGGTAGACCTAGCATATCATCCTGTGCATCGACCGGAATATTGGGCCTATGGGACGCTAGGTATCACTCTTAGAGGCAATGTCTCACCACTAAACCCTAGAATCCAATCGTATTCCTATCCGTCGGTCGCAATAGAGAGAACTCATGATAGGGCGGAACCAAAGTCCTGGGTCACTTTTTATATATTATACCTTTCCGTAGTTTCATATCGTGACAACCCACTAAGCGATAGGGCTAGCTCGTCCACCGGGTGATCCAGTTCCTCTTTGTTGACAAGCACATCACACGTCTCCCCGTGTTCGACCCCCAAGCCACACTACAACACTGTGCACTTGCGGTTATAAATATTTAATCCTGGTATTCCCGTTCTGACTTTATATAGTGCCAAATCTAGGGGACATCAGAAGCAATCTCCATTAATCTTTGTGGTGAATTGGATTTGATTTTTATTTGGAGTCCCTTTGTGATACGTGTGTTGTAAATCCTAGTCAAGACTAGGTGGTTGGAAATCCTGGTGGTGATACTAGGTCGTTGGAAATCCTAACGAGTGAAGTTAGGTAATTGTATTGCTAAGGGAATAGTGGATTAAATCTATATCTATGTTGGTCGGGGACTGGACATACCCAAGTTGCGGGAACCAGGATTCTGTGTGATTTTTTGTGTTTGTATCTATTGTTTACTTTGTGCTAGTTATTAATTATTGTTAAATATTCTCGGTTGTAAATTTCTTATTAATAATATTGTTAATTCAAAGATTACATTTTTATTCCGCTGTGAGATCTCTCTGTTCATTGTAAATAATCTTTGTATTTTTTTCATCGTGTTGATAAAGGACCAAGCGTAGATCACTCTACTCGATTCCTTAGGCAACATTGGAAGGGATATTTGGTGTGTTCTAATAATCAAAGAAATTTTTTTTACTTATACAACACTATTCAACCCCCCTTCTAGTGTTGTTTTCCATCCACAAGATCCAACACTTGGTATCAAAACAATTTCAAAGGCGATGGCATCAACAACGTTCTGTCCTTCAAGATATAGTATTCATAATCCACCAACATTCGACAGCACTTCCTATCCCCAATGGAAGAGAAGAATGGAGATCTACTTGGAAGCACAAGATCTAAAATATGCACGATTTCTTAGAGATCCATATGAAATTCCAAACACTCCTCATACTCAATGGAATCTCGATCAAGAGGAAGCCTACTTCAGAAACATAAAGGTAATACATCTACTTTATACTGGTTTAACTGATGAGATGTTAGATCTTATAGAAGAGGCAGATACCGCACACCAAATTCTCAACATATTGGAAGAAAGATTTGGATCAAGTTCAAAGGCAATCCAAACACCCATGGAGACAACCAAATCTAACTATGAGAGTTTTGGAAAGGAAATATGCATGATGGCTCATCAAGATAACAAGAATGAGGACATATGGATAATGGACAGCGGATGCTCCGCACACATGACCTGGAATGCAAAACTGCTTAGCACTTTAAAAATGTATGATGGATGAACAGTAAATTTGGCAACAACAAAAAGGGTAAAATTATTGGCATAGGTTATATTGGCGACCCTTCGAAGCTCCTTATCAAAAATGTCAGTTTGGTAAGCGGGCTAAAGCATAACTTAATAAGCATAAGTCAATTATGTGATAAAGGTTTGAAAATCATTTTTACATTAGATGCTTGCTTAGTTTATGATAATGATATGAAGAATATTCTTGTTGAAGGTAAGCAAGTAGAAAATATCTACGTGCTTAGCTCAAAAGAATATGATTCAAATGTATGCTTCATTGTTTCAACAAATAACCCGTTGCTATGGCACAGACGCTTTGGTCATGTAAACATAAAAAACATGAGTAAGATATCTAGGAAAGAGGTGGTGCATGGTCTTCCAAAATTAAATTTTAAATTGGACAAAATGTGTGACTCATGTCAACTTGGCAAAATGCATAAAAGTACATTTAAGAGTATTGGAGCTCTCAGCTCGAAAAGGCCACTTGAACTACTTCATATGGACTTGTTTGGCCCGGCTAGAACTTCATCTCTTTATGAATCCAAATACGTATTTGTTATAGTTGATGATTTCACACGATATACGTGGGTATTATTTTAGTCAATAAGAATCACGCCTTCCACGAATTTAAAATATTTTTCAAAAGAATTGAAAGATTATACCTTTTGAAAATTATTTCCATAGGAAGTGATCACGGTGGTGAATTTGAAAACGGATCTTTTAAAAGATTTTGTGAAAAACGAGGTGTTTCTCATTCTTTTGCTTTTTCTAGAGCTGCTCCTCAAAATGGGGTAGTTGAAAGGAAAAACAGGACACTCCAAGAGTGTGCACGAACAATGTTATGCGAAAGCAACCTTTCAAAATACTTTTGGGCAGAAGCTGTAGCAGCCGCGTGCTATAATCAAAACAGAGTTTTAATTAGAAAACCTTTTAAAAAGACACCTTATGGATTATCGCTCTAAAAAATTCCAAAAGTATCTTATTTTAGGGTTTTTGGTTGTAAATGCTATATTCTTAACACAAAAGTTAACTTAGATAAATTTGACTCCAAAGCAGATGAAGGCATATTTTTCGGTTATTCTTTTCGTTGTAAAGCATATAGAATCTACAATGAAAGAACCAAAGATGTTGAAACTATGCATGTAACATTTGATGAATCCCTTACTAGCAATACACTCATTAATATTGATGATGTTGTTGCATATATTTCTAATATTGCACCTATTTCTGATGTTAACACTTCCATCCTTTATCAAAATCTTTTCCTGAAGTTACACATCGCCCACCCACACACAAGTTATTGGTACTATTGATACAGGTGTTAGAACTAGATCTCAAATAGAACATATGACATATGTTGCATTTGTTTCTAATATTAAGCCAAAAAAGGTAGATGAGGCTTTTGCAGATGAAGCATGGATTGAAGCCATGCAAGAAGAACTTCTCCAATGTGAGAGAAATCAGGTATGGAAGCTAATCCCCAGACCAGAAGATCGTCCCGTCATCAGCACAAAATGGGCGTACCGAAACAAACTAGACAATGACGGAAATGTTGTAAGAAACAAAGCAAGGTTAGTGGCACAGAGATATTCACAAGAAGAAGGTATCGATTTCGACGAAATTTTTGCTCCTGTTGCTAGACTAGAATCCATTAGGATGCTACTTGCATTTGCATCATATAAAAATTTTAAGTTATATCAAATAAATGTAAAGAGTGCATTCTTAAATCTACATATTAAAACACAACTGTTTTTGAATTATAGGGCTGACTAGGACAAGCTGACTAGGACAAACAGGCAGCTAGAAAGACGGATTTAATCTTGGATTTAATCTTGAGGAATGAATAGTTGAGATGAGATTTTGTGGAAAGTTTTGGAGGGAAAACACTTTTAGGGAAAACACTTTAGGGAATGAAAGTTTCTGGGGAAATGAAACTTTATGGTGAATCTATTCTATAAAACACGACCTTTTTTGAATCTTTATCCTACGTGACAGTTTTTTCCCAGTTATATTTTGGGTTGTTGACTGGGACGCTGACTAGGATAATGGAAACAACAATTTTTCAAAAAAAGAAGAAAATTAACAAATTAAAAGCACAAAAATTAATAGAATCTGTATATTAAAACACAACTGTTTTTGAATTCTAAGGCTAACTAGGACAAGTTGACTAGGACAAACAAGTAGATAAATAGACGGCTTGGATTTAATCTTGAGGAATGAATGGTTGAGTTGAGATTTTGTGTAAAGTTTTGGAGGAAAAAACATTTTTAGGGAATGAAAGTTTCTGGGGAAATGAAACTTTATGGGGAATGAAAGTTTCTAGGTAATATCAGAGTGCACTCAATTAATGCATTTGGGAAAAAAATTTAACTTGCACTTAAGGCGGCAGATCGAATCCTGCTGTAGATCAAATGATCTCTCCCTCAATGCAGAGCCCACCCTCTTCGACGCATGTGGCAACAAGATGAGAATAATTTCCCGAGCCGAAGTCGCCCACTAAATTTTTTTACGCTAATTTGTTGTTTCACGCATAAAACGCCCGCGTCGAATTTGTTGTTTCGTGTCGAATGCGCCCACGCCAAATTTGTTGTTCCGCACCGAAGGCATCCGTGCCGCTAAATATTTTTACGCTAATTTGTCATTCCGCGCAATTTTGGCCGTGGAAATAATTTTTGGGGGAATAAAGATTTCACAGGAGAAAATCTTAAATGAACCGTGCCCACGGGCACGGGTTATGACTAGAGGATATATAAAGGAGAAGTTTATGTTAAACAACCTCCTGGCTTTGAACATGATAAGAAATTAGGACAATAAGCTAAATAAAGCATTATATGGCCTGAAACAAGCTCCAAGAGCTTGGTATAAAAGATTAATAAAATTCTTAATCAACTCAGGATATAATGGTAGAAAAATAGACACTACAATATTTATTAAGAAATTCATGATGATAACATTCTTATTCAAATATATGTAGATGACATCATTTTTTGATCCACTAACGAAGATCTTTGTCAAGAGTTTGCTAAGTTAATGCAGGAAGAATTTGAAATGAGCCACATGAGCGAGCTTACGTACTTCCTAGGATTACAAATCAAGTAGTCAAAAGAGGGAACCTTCATTCATCAAATGAAGTATGCTAAAGATCTACTCAAAAGGTTCGGGATGGAGAATGCATCAGGAAAGAATATACATATGGCCACATCCACCTCTTTTGATAAAGATGAAGCAGGTAAAAAGGTTGATTGGAAAACATAACGAGGTATGATAGGTTCTTTGCTTTATTTAACTGCAAGCAGACATGATATACTGTTTATTGTATATGCTTGTGCACGATTCCAATGTGACCCAAAGGAATCACATCTTAAAACAGTAAAATGCATTAGATATCTTAAGACCACTTCTGACTTTGGATTGTTTTATCCCAAAGGTAGCACTTTTGATTTAATTTCATATAGTAACTCAGACTATGCTGGTTGTAAAGCCATTAGAAAAAGCACAAGTGGAACATGTCATTTCCTTGGACACTCCCTTGTCTCGTGGTTTAGAAAAAAGCAAAGCTCGGTCTTACTATCAACTACTAAGGCAGAGTATATAGCAGTCGGACTTGCTTATGCTCAGGTACTTTGGATGAAACAAGTCTTAGTAGATTATGGTATTAATACATCTACTTGTGTAATTTATTGTGATAATAAAAGCGCTGTTAATCTTACTAAGAATTATGTTCTTAATCCAAGAACAAAACACATAGAAATTAGACACAGATTCATAGATGGTCACTGAACTCAAGTATGTACCCTCTGAACATCAAGTTGCAATATTCTCACGAAGCCATTGCAAAAGGATATATTTTCAAAACTTTGTCGAGATTTGGGTATCATGGGGGAAAGGAATTAAAACAAGATTGACTCCTTTCACTCATGATATTTCTGTAATCATTAATTTTGATTGATGACAAAGGGAGGAAATGAAAAAGCAAAAATGAAAATGAATAATATATTGCAATTGCTAACCAGCTTTGATGCAGGGGGAGTATGCTCTTTTCATACCGATTGGACTGGAGCCTCACAGCTCCAAGTCTGAGCGGACTTTTCACGCCTCGCCTCCATTTTAGGGAAGCGGGTCGTGACAACATCTAAGCAGGGGGAGTAAGTATACTAACGCATCAACTAATTTCTATTATTCCATTTATTTTTCATTTGGGTGTCATCATCAAAAGGGGGGAGAGTGATGGGAAATCCAGTCCCATCCCTAAGTGGTTTTGATGATGAGCACACCAAATGTTGTTAATGTACTAATAACATTATTAAATTGCGTAGGAGAAGCTCGAAGCATACTCCGAAAAGAAGGAGCACAACCACACTCAGAAGATGAAGATGAATTTAGTAGCTTGTATTCTATGCTAAGCACAGATGAAGCTCATAGTACGTGCTCAAGCTCAAGCTAAAGAGGAGCTCAAATTCTAGAGAAGCATGCATTTACATCAAGACCTTATCGGCTTCAAAGTCTTCATTAAGTCGAATGTGTGAGTTATTTCTTTTTAGGAATATGCTAAAGCCAAGAAAATTTGCGCACACACAATATGTTTTTCAAACACAATTTTTAAACTTGTTTTAAAAAATTCTTGAGAGCCAAAGCTATTAATTCAATTCTTGTAGTCAATCTCCAAACACCCCGGAGTTGATTACTCATTTTTATAGCTGAATTTAACTGAAAATCTACACTAGGAGTCGACTACCAAAGGAGGGAGTCGACTACCTGCTGTAGCAGAGTTTTCATTGAAAACTCTCTGGGAGTCGACTACCTCCCTTGGGAGTCGACTACCAGCTGTGCGTTTTGACTTCCTAGATTTGCTCATCCATTAATTCGTGCATTGTTTTATGGGGCTGAAGTCAAACTCATTTGAAATTCGAAATATATTCTTGAACTCTATAAATAGAGACCATATGAGAACAATTTTACCGCACCAATTATTCTTGAGCCAAAGTTATTATTCTCAAAGTTCTCATCATTCTCAATCGCTCTCAAAGTTCTTCGTAGCCAAAAACTGTTCTGCAAATTTCTGATCTTACTGTTTTTATTCTTCTACGAATTCTTTTTAAGATCATTATTATTTTTTTGGCTATTGCAAATTGGTTTTTCAAAATCCTCTCTTTAAGTTTTCATATTCTTTAAAGGATTTTTTTGGATTCTAGATCACATCGAATTCATTCATATTCCTTGTGTGATCTAAGAATGCTTTTTAATTCTTTAGCCACATAAGCACAATTGCAATATTATCTTGGCTATATGAATATTTGGGTGTGAAGCAATCTCCACTAATCTTTGTGGTGAATTGGATTTTGATTTTTATTTGGAGTCCCTTTGTGATACGTGTGTTGTAAATCCTAGTCAATACTAGGTGGTTGGAAATCATGGTGGTGATACTAGGTCGTTGGAAATCCTAACGAGTGAAGTTAGGTAATTGTATTGCTAAGGGAATGGCGAATTAAATGTATATCCATGTTGGTCGGGGACTGAACATACCCAAGTTGCGGGAACCAGGATAAATTGCTTCTGTATCTTTGTGTGATTTTTTGTGTTTGTATTATTGTTTACTGTGTGCTAGTTATTAATTGTTGTTAATATATTGTCATTTGTAAATTTCTTATTAATAATATTGTTAATTCAAAGATTACATTTTTATTCCGCTGTGAGATCTCTCTGTTCATTGTAAATAATCTTTGTATTTTTTTCATCGTGTTGATAAAGGACCAAGCGTAGAACACTCTACTTGATTCCTTAGGCAACATTGGAAGGGATATTTGTTGTGTTCTAATAATCGAAGAAAAAGTTTTAACTTATACAACACTATTCAACCCCCTTCTAGTGTTGTTTACCATCCACAGGATCCAACACTCGCAACTGAACGACCCACCATCATCATCAACCGTAAGAAGAAGGGGTCATGCCCCTCGCAACTGAACACCCCACCCTCATCATCGGTCGTAAGATGAAGGGGCCATGCCCATCGCAACCAAACGACCCTTGTCGTCAACCATAAGTCGAAGGGGACATCCCCCTCTCAACCGAACGACATCCTTGTCATCCGTCGTATGCCGAGGGACCACCCCTTACCACTGAACGACTATAGTCATCAGTAAAGACGAGGAGCCATCCCCTCGCAACGAATGACATCTGTGTTGTCAGCTGTAAGACGAGGAGACATCCCCTTGCCACTTAATGACATCCTTGTCGTCAGTCGTAAGCCGAGGTACCACCCCTCGCCACTGAATGACCATAGTCGTCGGTCATAAGATGAGGGGCCATCCCCTGGCCACTAAACAGCATCCATTGTCATCAGTCGTAAGACAAGGATCCATTCCCCTCTCCACTGAACGACCATAGTCGTTGGTCGAAAGACGAAGGGACATCCCCTTGCCACTGAACGACATCCGTTGTTGTCATCGGTAAGCCGAGGGACTACCCCTCACCACTGAACGACCATAGTCATCGGTCGTAAGATGATGAACCATCTTCTCTCCACTAAATGACATCCATTGTGGTCAATCGTAAGAGGATGGGCCATTCCCCTCGCCACTGAATGACCAAAGTCGTCGGTCGTGAGAGGAGGGGCCATCCTCTCGCCACTGAATGACATCCTTTCTTGTTAGCCATAAGCCGCGGGACCACCCCTTGCCACTGAACGACCATAGTCATCAGTCATAAGACGAGGGGCCATTCCCTCGCCACTAAACAACATCCCTTGTCATCAGTCATAAGAAGATGGGCCATTTCCCTGCCACTGAATAACCATAGTCGTCGGTCGTAATATGAGGGGACATCCCCTCGCTACTGAACGCCGTCCCTTGTCATCAGTCGTAAGACGAGGGGCCATTCCCCTGCCACTGAACGACCTTCAGCATCAGACGTAAGATGAGAGGCCACTCCTCTCGCTACCATGCCTTATTCCGATTATTTAAGAAAGTATGGTTCAACAACTCAATCACTGCCCTCATCATAGGCGGATGCTTGATCTGTTGAAAGGGGCAACCGGAAACCGGACGCTCATGATCCTTAAATGCAAGGCTTAACCAACAGGCAGCTACAAGACAATTTTGTAAATACCATACATCTTTGTCATATTATTTTTTACAAAAATTTACAAATTACACCCCTAATACAAAAAGAACGGTTCGAAAAACCTAGTGGAGAGGTGAAATTCTAAGGTCCCACGATCGAAACGGCGACTTAGTCAACCGGGATGTCGGTTTCCATGATCGTGACTTGACCAACTTCATCCAAAGGACTATCCGGTTCATCGCCATCTAGAGGAACGTGTACTCGGTCGATCTCAGCTGTAAGAGTAGGGAATCGATTCTTCATTTTCTGACGACACTACTCAACGCCCCTCATATACAACTCATCCAGATCGGGCAATTTGTTATTATATTCTTGAATAGCCTTCTCTATAATCCCCTCCATGTTAATTTCTTGGGAGCTAACGAAAGGACGAGTTTGAATCTTGTTTTCTCCAGCCCCCCCCCCCCCCCCCCCCCCCCCCCCCCCCGCCACCTTTTCCTCTCTTCAAGCAGCATCTTCTCTGCGTGCTCCCCCAGAGAAATCTGCTTGTCGGGTTCTATTGATAGGGCAGCCTCCCTTGTACAAGATTCACCCAATTCTTGCTCGAGTCGATTCACTCGAGACTTTAGCATTTTCTTACGGAGCTTCCATCACGTCATCTTCGGTTCCACCTGATCAACGGTCCTCTTGGTTGAGTCTGCACACTTCATCTCCTTGGTCAGGGTGGCTTCGTAATTAGCCACTACCAACGAGTGGCAACGTAGCTCCGTGTTAGCCAAAAGGCTCGTTGGTGGCGTAGCTTCGTGTTCTCCAAAAGGTCCTGGAGACATGCAAGAGTATCAACTCAAAGAATCGAATTCAAGCAAAAAACGGATAGAAATTATCCTTACCGGGAGATTTCGATTGATTGTGATTTTGGTTAACCTCTCGTAATCGACCCTCACCAGGACGGCCCTGTCTCGGGGGATGGACGAATTCTTGGTCAGTCGAGAAGTAGTCCCACAATCCAAACGAGCCGATTCATTTTTCCCCACCAGGTAACCCGACTGAAAAATCTCTTTTGTGGAACATTCGATCGGGGCTTGGGGCAATTTATCCTCCAATAGGATCGACCTAAACTCGAAGGGAATGTCCTCGGCAAAAGACTCCTGAGGAAATAAACCCCCCAGGGCCAGGAATCTTCACAAAGAAGCGACTCTTGAGGGGACGATGACTCCCCCGAGGTTTTCTCTAGAGGGGGAGCTAATCGGTCCATATTTTACACTTTTTTCTGCATATTTGCACACCATTGTGATCGCCCATACCGCGCTTTTCACGATTATTCGACGATATTGCGTTACTTTTCACTATTTCTTGTTTTTGTCGGATTTCAGGAAATATGGAGTGATCGGGAGCATAAATGAGATTAAGAGATTTGCACGCATGCCGGAGCATCACTCGTGGCCTTCTTGAGGAGCTAACAGCACTGGACGATGAGCGGGAGAAGAAGAAGATCGATAAAATCGACGAGGAGGCGAGGAGGAGAAGGAAGGATTCCAGAAACAGGCCACTCGGCCGAGTCACGCTAGTCACTCGCCTGAGTGAATCAGCATACTCGGTCGAGTACGACTAATACGAAGACATCTGCCTGACCTAGTGTCGCAATGTACTCGCCCGAGTAGTTAATTCCACTCGACCGTGTAACGCCCCACTCTGTAGGATACCCGGGAAGTACGAAACAGTCACAGGTATTCCCAAAGAGGCGGGTGTGAAAAAGAAAAGAGGGAAAGAAGGAGAGTCAACTAGAGGGGTGTAAGTCCACTGTGCACCACTAGGATAGTACCTGTAATGTTTTTTAGAACAACCCAACAAACACATCACAAAAGCTCATGGGTAACCAGTGAAAACACTAAACAAATTCAAAAACAACAAATAAACCAAGGAGAAGCTCAGCCCTTTATACATCACCAATATCCATTATACATCCATTTATAGACAATACCTCACTCTACCCAAAGCAAACCCCAAGAGTACAAGTCTCTCATCCTCTCCCTTCATTACCCAACTCACAACCCAAACTCTTCAACCATGACTTTAACTCCATCTCCCTGCCTCCAGCTCTATAAACCTGAAACCACAAATTGGAGCACGTCAAAGCGTGTCCAAATAGGAAACCCAACTTGGGCAGGTAAATATTAATTTAGGTAATGTTGTTTTCAATTACAAAAGAAAGGAACCACAATTACGACATGCAATAAAAGAAAGGAACCACATTTGCAGTTATAGAGCATTTAAGTATTTAATTAATTTTATTTGGAAACCTGAGTACGTCGTTGAATTTGAGGGACTGGACTCCACCCCAAGGTGGGGCGGTAAGGAGCACCCGCCAGTGGTACACGAGCATTGTTTCCTTAACGGGGCCTCTCACTCCACTCATACCCTCCCGCATCGGAGTGCGAGTGAGAAAAACTCCACAACATCACAAAATCTCGTACCCGAAACTGAACAAGCTACGGAAAACACCACAAGTACCCGAAACTGAGCAAGATACATCACAACACCACAACACAGTCCAGTCCTCATACCTTACTAGTACCCAGTTCTCCATCAGCCCCTCTATAGGGAGCTAGCTCACCTGCCAAGTGGCAGACCGAGGAATCCCTATCATTTACTAACATTTGAATCAAATAAGCTAGCATGCAACATTGAAAGAATTGTGTTAAGCTACTCGAGAGTGACATAAAGGAACAACAAGACTTGCGTGCATGGTGATTGTATTTAAACAACACTAAAATTGCACACAACATTAGAATTATTGAAATGCATACAACTTTTGCATTTAAACAACAAGGCTATCATATGTCAAATTCGCATTCAAAATTGGTATGCAAGATTAAAAGGTGACATATTGGAACATAAAGCATGCTATGACAACATGCGTAGAGTGGTTCAATTTAGTACAACATGTGGCATGAAATGCAACAACTTGCATGAAGAGGGAAGTACATTGGCATAGCCTTATGTTCCCCCTCCATTCCATACAAATTCCATTACTTCCACCCACACTTGGCTCATACACCCATGTACTAAGCCCATTGCCATTGCACCTCATCCATCACAACATGGTATGCCAACATAGTCATTCCACTTCATTTCTCACAACACTACTTCCATACACATCCATGTCAATTCCTACAAGCAAGTCATTACTAGGAATTTGAATAAAATGCAATCTTTAATAATTTTACTTAAGGAACTTGAGTGAATATGCAAGCTTGAGTAATACCCCTTTTTGTAAACCACTTAGCAATACCCACATTTAATTGTAAGATTAAGTAATTCTACATTAAAATGTAACATTTATAAATTAATGGGAATTGCATGAAAGCTAATTCTACACAAATATGAAAGCTTAAGCAATTCTACACAAATATGCCATCTTTATGAAGGCTATGGAAATTGCATGAAGTTAATACCATTCTAATTAACAAACTAATTCAATTAAGGGCATTAGTGCTAATAAAATCTTAATTAGTGAAGAAACTCATTGCCATAAACATATTGCAATAAAGAGAATGCTAGTTTAAGTGAAGTACACCATGAAAGTTCCCACATTTGGCACAAATTTGGTATGTTACTCAAGAAAAGTGCTAGTTTTAAGTGGGCTCTTAATTAAAATAACAAATTTATCGTACTACCATGAACTAATTGATGTTACAAACATTTCAACAACCCCAAATTATGATTTACTACATGGAGTGGAGAATCCTACCTTATTGGATTGTAGATGGACCATCCTGCTTCTCCTTCTTCTTTCTCTTCTTCCTTCTCTTTCTCTTTTCCTTTAATTTCCCTTTCTTATCTATCTTCTCTCCCTTTAGTTTTTTTGGTGCAAGGGTGAATTCGGCCATGGCATGGAGAGGAGAGAGAGGGAGAAAAATAAAATGAAAAGAAGAGAAGAGAAGTAAGAAGAAGAGTGTAGAAGAATGAGTAGAATAATTAAGGAAGAATAAATAATTAATTAAAGAATGGAGGAAGAAATAAAGGAATAATTAAAAAATATCTCTTCTAATGGTCCATGTATTTACAAGTTTGCCATTCCAAGTCATCCTAATATACACACACACCTACACTAATTACAAGAGTGCCATTACTTCACACACTCTTCTACTACACACACACTCCATACTAATAACAACAATGCCATTAACCCAAATCCTTTTCACACTAGCCTCATTCTTGCCCCAATAGCCCCTTTCACACTTGCCCTCCTACACTAACCCATATATATTTTAATACTTGCCCTCTACTAGTTACTTAAGGAGCCATCACTCTACACACCCCCCCCCCCCTACTCCATGCACTTACACAACACAAGAATGCCATTCGCATATAATAGTGCTAGGCATTACGATAACAACAATACTAAGAACAATTGGCTAGTGAATTACAAATGCTACATGCTAGCCTTTTATAAATACCATAGTGATGCACAATAATACCTCTCTCAATATGTTGCTAAATACACGCCCTTATTAATGCACAAGGAATCCTAATAATCAATACGCAAAGAATCCTAATAATAATAATAATACACAAAGAACTCTACACTCAACACATTACTAAATAAACATCCTTATTAATACAAGCACTAACACACTAATATTACTAATCCAACAATAAGTAATAATACACGAATATTAATGTACCAACATATCATTACACAATAACACCTACTGCACTCCATTATTATATCCACTACACACGTATTCAAACATACATACAGTATATATCTCACAGAAAGATAGGCCCTAACATATATGGCACTCTGGACCATTACAATCGAGTAGAGAACTCCACTCGCCCGAGTGAGGTCACATTTTCTGAAGGAAAACACGCCAGACTCTCTGGAATTTTAGGGAGCGCAGCAGAAGACCCACTAGGCCAAGTAGGAAGTCCACTCATCCTAGTGATGAACTCTCCTCGGCCGAGTGACGCAAAGTGCCAGAGTGCCCAAACCCTCCAATTTCACTGTATTTATTCGGATCTGGCACTCGGCCGAGTGAGATTTCCACTCGGCCGAGTAGCGCCGCCAGCCTGGGTTAGAAACTAGGGTTTTGGGCTGCGCAGGGGCAATTCTGTCAAGTTTATTTGGACGTTTTAGGCATGTATTTAAGCTCAGTTTTTATTCCAGCTTAAGAGACACCCCTTAGAATAGTTTTTAGATTAATTCTAATTTGAATTCAGCTTTGTATTGAAGGAGATTGAAGAACTCAGATCTAGTTTGTCTAATCCTTTTGAATATTTGCACTTTTATGAATTGTTTCCTTCTAGATCTAAATTGCAATATGTTTTATATCATCGATCTTGCTATTGTTTCGATGAATTGTGAGTAGATCCCTTATTCTAGGGCAAAGGGATGAACCCTATGGATCTAATGTTAGATTTGTGATGAATGAATCGATATGTTGCTAGAATTGCTAGGATGTTAGTTTGTGATTGATTTATTATGGATAGCTAGGAATTTCCATTGATCTAGAGTTTGCAAGAGATTGGGCTCTAATTAATGGAAATGTCTAGATATTCTATTTAGATTTATAATCGAGATTCACTAGGTTTGGTTTGCAAGAGATTGGACCAAAGCTATCATTTTAATTATAAGTCTATACTCATATTCGTTTGCAAGAGATTGGACGAATACGAGCTATCACAATCTAGATCGTAACTTAAGTTTGCACAAGAGTGGGCTTGAGTTGTGGTTGGATGATGATGTCGATCTTAATACTAGTGGCTTAGATTAGGGGTTGCACGAGAGTGGGCTCTAATCTAGGTCGCTATAGACATGCAATAGCGCGAGAGCGTGAGCTTGGTTCTCTATTTAGTTACGATTAGTTCACCTTAATCCATGTCTAGTAACATTAAGATTCACGATTCACAAGGATGCATGACGATCGTGGTGGGGATTCCCTAGCCCTAGACACTTTTATTATATTGAATTGAATTGATAATTGAACGATTGTGACACCAACATTCTTAAACCATTTCCAAATCACCTTTCCACCAATAGCTTAGTGATTAAGATAGAGTACCGTCATTAGTCCCTCCTCGTGTTCGATAACCCGCTTACCACTTAATCGTGCGATTGCAGTAAAACTACAATTGTTTCTCGGGGGTATATCCAGGAGCGATCAAGTTTTTGGTGCCGTTGCCGGGGAGGCGAAGGTATTTTATTTTCTTTACCTAGATATTTTTTCCTTTTTATTCTTATTTCTTATTTTCACTCTTTTATTCATCTATTATGCTAACACTTCTATCTAGACTCTCTCTTTTTGTGCATGTACACGAGATCAAAGGCTTCTCAAGAAGACATATTATTTGATCCTGAGATCGAGCGTACGGCAAGGAAGCTTAGAGCCGAGAGGAGATCTACTATAGAGGAAAATCAAATGGCTACGCCGAAAACACCAGAAGAGCGAGCACAACGTATGGCTAGGCTTGTCTCCATCCGGGATAGGGTACGGCCTAAGACCACATCTACCACCTCTTCTATAGCTATGCTGGAGTTGGCGGCCGACAAGAACTTTGAGTTGAAGACGGGACTCATAGTGTTGATGCAACAAGACACATTCCATAGGAATCCTCAAGAGAACCTACACTACCATTTTCAAATGTTCTTGGTGAAGTGCGCTACTTTCCAGATGCCTATAGTGCCAGTGGATGCTATTCGACTGCGTCTCTTCCAATTCACTCTTCGTGATAAGGCTTTATATTGGCTAAGGACGCAAGCCGAGGAGATCTTCACTACTTGGGATGAGCTAGCGAGCGTATTTGTCAACAAATTCTATCCTCCATCCAAGACTGTGAAGATACGAAGCGCCTTGATTTTCTTCAAGCAAGGCCCTCAAGAGTCTTTATATAAGCGTGGGAGCGTTTTAAGGATCTCCAACACCAATACCCCCACCATAGCATTGAAGCGTGGGAGCTTGTGCATAACTTCTACAATGGATTGCAACCAAGCATGTAACGACCAGTTTTTAGCGGTATGTTTTATTCGTTTTCCCTCGGGTGTTATCTTTCTTCGTATCCGTAGCTAGTCGTATTTTACCCCGTACTCGTGTCAACTCCTAACTTCTTACATGTTAACTACTACTATTATTATTATTTTAAATCTACTAAGAAAAACCCCTTTTAAATAATTATTTTAGAGTAATTCAATTTTATTTTTAAATTCAGAATCTAAAACTTTTTTTAAATGTTTGAAAACTTTCCTCTTAAAATTCATTTAAACCTACATTGATTGGCCCTAATAACACAATCAATCCTTTTTATTACTCAAAATTTCCTTTTATAACTAAACATTAGCCTCACGTTTTGAACCCAGGCCTTAGAATTTTCGCACAGCACTTCACCCAAAAAAAAGGAAGAAAGTAGAAACTTACAACCCAAAAGCTAGGGCCTCACGTGTTGTACGTTTCCAACCCCCACACACAACAACAGTTAACCTATAGGAAACCCTAAGACTATTATAAAATGAGCCTAGGAAACTATATAAAACCCTAAAGACCTACATGCCCACGTACTGCCCCTCTCAAGCCTCACCCTACTATTAATAATAAGAGAACCCTACACTATTTAAAAACCCTAAGGTTTTATTTTTCTCTTTACCCCTACATCAACAGCCGCCCTCCTATAATCCCCTCTTCCCCACGCAAAGCCTCCATCACACAACCCCCGCGAGCGGCGCCTCCTCCATCTTCTCCCCGGCTTGATCTGCCCATCTCCCCACGTCGCCGTCCAGCCAACCGCACGTCGGAGCTCCCCCGCCTGCATCACTCCGGCGCTGCACCACCACAGACCCGCCGTGCCTCCTCCCTCACGGCCTCTTCCACACGTCGGCCCCCTCCGCCTACAGCAACTCGCACGGCCACCGCCTCCACATCACCCCCGCCTCCCAGCATCGAGATCCACCGCCCTCCGACGCCGACCGCCTCCTGTTCAAGCACGGGCACCCGCCTTCGACTGCAGCCCGACGCCGAGGCCGAGCTTCACCTTACCCCTTCGGTGCCTCCTCGTCCCAGCGTTGCAACACCGATCTCAGACCCGCCGGAAGCCGCAAGGCCACGCTCTGTCGCCTCCCGCCGTCTTCCGATGCTCGGGCACCTCGACCGTCACTCGACGCGATGCCGCCGCTCGACGTCAAACCCCGCTGTTGCCGTCGCCGCCCCGGACACCGACTAGAGCACCCCGTTCGTCTTCGATGGTCGTTGTCGTTTGCAACCACGCGAGGGACTCCCTGCAACCACGTAAGTTACGTGTTGGTGTGTTTCTTTTAGTTGTAGTACGAAGTTAGACATGATTAAGACCATACTGTGGTATCACTTTAGTTATTATGTTGGTTGTATGATACCAGTATGTATTTGGTATAATAATGGTCAATAGATATATGTGTATTATATTATTTGTTGGTTGGGTTAGCAACGTCAGTTTTAGGAGGCACCAGTATAATTTGGTATTAGTTTATAATATAAGATAATAAGGTTAGCTATGAATGTCAGTAAGTTTGATACATTTTTCTTACAACATCGTACACATATACCTTGTTAGTATCTTAATCAACAACGGTATATCATATGTATAGCCTTAATAATGGTTGTCTAAGACTAAGCTAACTATCTTATATTAATAATCCATGGCACAGATACATTGCGACTCCCGTTACAATCACCTGGTCACCTTAGTCACCGAAAAACAGGCAAGTATGCGATCAAATATGAATTTTTGAAGTTGATGAATATTTGCGTCATTTTTACTTTAATGTATATATCTTGTAAACTGCACGTATGATGACATATGAAGACCTTTTTATAATGTTCTAGACCAAAAATGTGACCTTGACATATAACTCAACACGGGTCAAATTTAAACTTGGCAGTAAATCGTTCTATGTAAAGTGTTCATTAAACCAACCTGCTCGACATTCCTTGTATTTTTTTTGTAAATGTGGTAAAATAAGAATATTGACAACATGTAAGTCATGAACATCTTGCTTGGTCATTAGAGAGTGACATCGTGAAATCGTGCGCCTCGAAGGCGAATTCGTGATATCATGATGTCGTGTGAGTCGACTAGGCCGGCTCGTGTTCCGGCAAACTTTTGGGTGGGGTTAGGGTTGAGCGGCCACTAGGCGTATGAAAGGTACTCTCCTCAAGAGCACCACCCGCACGCGGTGGGTTAGTGTCAATCACGGTAAGCCCCCGTGAGAGGAACGACCTTCTCATCACGACCTACAGGCGTGAACCCTAGATTAGAATGCTAACTCTTGACATGAAAAATTGCAACGCTAACTTGGTCATCCGGATAATTGAAATGCTAACTGAACTCAGAGAAAAACCTTACTTAAATTCTTGCAACTACTTAGAACTACATGATAGGGATGCTTACTTTTCTTTTCAGTATAATTGTCAATATTAAATTGCTGCAGTCACCTCTTTAAAATATCTAATGCTTCTTAAATTCATATATGTCGTATATCTTGTCTTGGGTTGCTAACTCTTTCTTGCAGACCCCTTGCTGACATACATTCATGTTTGTGGATGTATGTCAGATTCTGAGCTTGAGTACCCAGAGGACCCATACGTGACGCCTGACTTGGAGAGCTAGGAGTTCGCCCGAGACGCTGAGCCTCTCCCCGTAGAGGACTAGTAGACTCGTGCCGTCACTGCCTTTTAATTTACTTTCAGACATTGTCGGTATCGCTTAGTGTACTTTCCTTTTGTTTCCACTTTAGCCCAGCTGTGGCTTATTGTTTAATTTTGTGTACGAACACTTTGTATCTTTGGATGTGACTTTTCTTTTTTTTAATTTAATGAAATGTTTTCTGATTGTTCTGATACGCAAATGCAAGGACCTCTTCTATGTTTTTATCACAGACGCTTATTGAACTCGAGCTTCACCGCTCCAGTTCAAGCGGACCGCGTAACGCTCTCGCTTCCGGTGTCTTTTGAGAAGCGGGGCGTTACAAAGCACAAAGCAAATAATTGATGCCACGGCCAATGGAGCTATATTGGCAAAGACACCGGATGCCGCTACGGTCTTACTTGAGGAGATGGCCTTAAATAATCAGCAATGGGCCGACGAAAGGGGACAATCTTCGTCATCTTTGCAGCTGACAAGCATCTATAAAGCAAAAGCGACGGCGAAACTCTCTACCAAATTTGACTCTCTTCATAAAGTCGTAAAGAGGCTAGAAAAGTTGATAAGCGAGCCACATGGAGCTTCCAACGCATCTACATTCGGAGGAAGCATGAGCAACTGGCAGGATCAAAGCCAAGTTATGTACGTTGAAGGCGAGCAAGGAGACGGAGCTATGGAGCAAGCTCAATATGTTGCCGGCAATAGCGGTTATTGGGTGAACCCGGCTACTAGGGTCACCACGGATTTTCATATGTCAACAATGATGGTGCCTTGGCTCCACCAGAACAACAACCACCGTCGCAACAACAACAAGCCCGGCCTCCTCAACAACTGGAGTATCAACAAAGGCCGTCCCAACAACAAAACTACCCACCAAGGCAACAAGCGGGGCCCTATAGACCCACGTGATATAATCAAGGATGGAGGGCACCCAACCCCCCACAAGCCTCACCAAGGTCAGAGCACGAAGCAATGGTTGAAGAATTCATGGCCGATCAAAAGAAGATTAATGCAAAATTGTCGGGTCAACAAGAATCCCTCAACACCGTCGTAGCACAATTGGCGGAGCAAATTACATTGCTCAACAAGGCTAATCAATAATTGTCTGCTCAACCGGAACAAAACCCACGGAGCAACACCGGCCACATCAATGTCGTCGTGGCGATGACTACAAGGGGCGGGAAGGACACTACTCCTGCCATGATTCAAGCTAAGAAACCAAGGGAGAAAATTTCGGTCGAGAAGAAGATAATCAATGAAGAGGAGAGCCCAAAGGCTGCAAATAATGAAGAAAAATCTGAAGTGGATGAGCCACGAAAGGAGCGAACCTATGTGCCACCGGTACCGTTTCCACAACGGTTGGCAAAAGCAAAAATGGAGAAGAGGCTCGTTAAATTTCTGGAGTACTTGCGAGGAGTGAGCTTGAACATCTCGTTCTTGGATGCAATCATCGAAATCATGTCTTATGCAAAGTTCCTCAAGGATTTGATCACGGGAAAGAAGCGAACGGAAAGGATCATGCTAGCAGAGCAAGGTACATGGTTCACCAACAAGGAAATGATGACGACCAAGTTGAAATATCCCGGTAGTTTCCAAATTTCTTGCACGCTTAGAGGAGTCCCCCAACAAAAAGCTTTAGTGGATTTGGGAGCAAGCGTGAGCCTCATGCCCCTCTCAATGTTCAAGAAACTTAATATGGGGACCGACCTCAAGGCCACGGATATGAAGATACAACTCACCGATGGACGAATCACTAGGCCGGTGAGGATCGTCGAGAACGTGCCACTGCAAATCCCGGGTGGACTTTGCTTGCCGTGCGACTTCGTGGTCATGGACATTAGAGAAGAGGGTGATACATCACTGATACTTGGGCGCCCCTTCCTAGCCACTGCCGGAGTAATAGTAGATGCGAGGGAAGGAACCTTGTCCCTCAACGTTGGAAACATAGCGGTTGAACTCCATATTCCAAAGACAATGAAGCATATGCCTTGGCCAAAGGAAGTGGACTATGTGGACCTCCTCGATGAGGTCATAGACGACGCCATGCCATTCGCCGTTGGAGCCACGCACGATGACGACCATGAAGAGGTCAAAATTACCAATGACGACACAATGATTGGAGACCCACCGGATCCTCTTATGGATGAAAAGAAGAATGACGCTGATGTCATTAGGATTAGAGAGCTCTGCAAGCTCTCTACAATGAAGCACCTGAAAGAAGCGCCACCGGTGAATAAATCTTCACCGCCGGTCAAGGATAGTTTCTACTCGACCGAGTCGAAACTTAATGAAATTTTTGAAAATATCCAAAACAGTTTCCACTCGGCTGAGTGGTTATCGTCACTTGACCGAGTGACCCGACTGACCTAACCCTATTTCAACCCAAACTCGCGACCGCTTGTATCCAAATCCCCAAATCCCCCAAATCTCCCCCGACTCGCCCGAGCTCCCCCTTCACTCGCCCGAGCCACTGCCACTGCGCTCGAGTGGCATGACCCCGCCATTGCCACCGCCCACTCCGCCGACGTGCACCTCGCCGTCGGCCGACGATCGACAACCCTCCAATGCCCAGTTCACCCCTATTCTCCTATTTCTCATTTCGTAAGCCCAAATCCGCCCCGAATCCAAATTGAATCCTAATTTATGCCTATTTCTCTTGATCTACCCCCTCATTATTTGATATTCATTGCTAATCATTGTTTTTGTGCTTCAGGATAGCTTGGGGGAGATCGCGCGCTGATTTAGAGTTGCAGGGGAGGCGCTTTTTGGTTCACTTGTGAGGAGTCGCATCGTGCTCGGTGCACCTGTTCCCTATCTTATTATTTTGACATGTTTCGATTGTCTACGCATTTCACGGCATCACGATGCCCACATGCACTAGGTCTCGTGTGCAGCAGCCCGCTTCCAAGCGGAAGAGGACCGATGACCCCGGTTCTTTTTCCGCTAGAGCAGACTCCCTGCCTCCTAGCGATCCACCACCCACACTTCTGCCTCCTACTACACCCATTCCACCCCCACCAGCATAGCCCGTCACGGCCTTCGATACGATGGGGATCACTTTCAAAGATGACGCACAGCGCGCCAGATTTGAGAGGCTCTTCCATCGTTCAATTGTCCCTTCTATGTTCGCGCACATAGCTGATTTTGAGCGCCTAGGGGTATTTCAGGGGCTACTCAGTTGTACGACAACATGGGGTGGCGTGATTTTCTTTCGGTGTCGGCGGACACCTATGTCCGTCTGGCCCTCGAGGTCCTAAGTTCAATTTGTAGGACTCCCATGGGTGCACTCTTTGCCTTATAGATTGTAACGACTGGTTTTTCATGTATGGATTTTATTATATATATTTATATATTTGGTTTCTTTCCCTTGTTGTGATTTCCATTTCCGTCTCCGTAGTTTTCATTTTCGCTCGTTTCGTCGTGATTCTCTAGATTCTTTCGTCGGTCGGCGTGTTTGAAGTAAGTCATTCGTGACGGGCTTCATAACGTCGATATCTTAGAGTTAGAACGAGCCTAGGAGACTTAGGAACCCATCCCGGAGCTCCGCGCTCCATTTTGGAACTTTTGGTGCTCATTAGCCGGTGTAAGAAGGGGCACCGACCGACTAGATGACGATCCAGTCGATCAGAAAACCTTCTTGAACCGACTAGTTGGCTTTGTTAAATGTTCAGGAGTTACTGTTTGTCGTTAGTCGGTCTAAGAACATTGGTTGACCGACTAGGTCGCAAACTAGTTGGTCGGCAATGCTTCTTTAACCGACTAACTCTTTAACTATTTTTGGTACTAGTTACTGTTTACTCTTAGTCGGTCTAAGAACGTTCATCGACCGACTAGATGTCAAACTAGTCGGTCAGTAGTTGTTCTTTGACCGACTAAATCTAAATCCTAATTTTCGTCTGGGTTACTGTTTACACTTAGTCGGTCTGCGTTGGTCAACCGACCGACTAGTTCCCAAACTAGTCGGTCAGTGGTTGCTCTTTGACCGACTAAACAATACAGGAAACCCTAGTTTTGCCCTAGCCGCCACCAAACTCTATAAATACCCCTCCAAACGTTTTCTTCTTCTCCCTCATGACCTGAAACCCTAATTTCTCCCCCATTGAGCCCCCATCTTCCTCAAACCATTAATCCTTCATCCCAAGCTCATCCTTCATCATCCAAACCCTTACTTAACACTTTCCACCTTCCACCTTCCTCAAACCTTCATCAAACCACCAAAATCCACATCCAAACCCATTTCTCCAGATTTTCCCTCATTTCCAGATCTGAGCCGAATCGTTCTTCCGTTGTCGTGGTTGCTCGGCATCGTTCCTCCGCTTCTTCACGGTAATGCTCGATCCTTTAGTTTTAACATAACCCACATTGACATTTGTGAAACCCTAATAAAATGGATTATTAGACAATTAGGATTCTATTAAGAAATCGATTTTGAATCGCTGTTCTAATGATTGTTTTGCTATAACAGTGATCTATTCCGTAGTTAGCTTGTGTGACGATCTTCATTGCTCGTCAATCTCGGTATCAGGCAAGTGAAACTTGCATCTTTTGTTTTGGGCCATGTCTTAGGCCATTTCCCTTGCTTTAGCGTAAAAGAGACTAGACGGTGAAAGGATAGCCGTCTAGACGTCTTTGACCTAGCTTGACAACGAAGCTTGGTCTGTCACCCTCATCATGCTTGTATGTCAAGTTTACTTTCCCTTAACGGTACGCGTATTAATTGTTCATGTCATCCATGCATCCTTAACTGCTATTGCATTTTAACTGCCATGTTTAATTTAAATTAACGGTACGCGAATATCTGCTCATGTCATTTCATGCTTGAACACTCATCGTGATTGCGTAGCTTCGCTACATGCTTGTACTATTTGTTTCGGCTAGGCACCCGTTCTGCGGGCACAACCCTATGCCAAATACACTTTCTGGCTCGTGTTCCAGAAGACGAGCTCATCACGGCCTGCGGGCAATAGGGCACTCGATGAGTGATCCCTTGTACTTGATACTTGAACACAGCCTGCGGGCAATAAGGCACTCGTTGAGTGATCCCTTGTACTTGTTACTTGACATTACATGTCACAACTACCACTTGCTACTTGTATCTTACTTTACCTGTTACCCCCCTTACTTTACTTGCCATGCACCATACTTCAACTGCTAGGTTGTTAGTTTACATTTCCTTTAGTTTCCTTGCACAAGTCTTTCGACTTGCTGACATGTGCCCCTTTTCTCTTTTGGGTGACACATGTTAGAGCCCGAGCCTGAGATACTTGCTGAGGACTTGGTGTTCGCTAACGCTGAGTCGGAACCCGCGTTGATCGAGGACTTCGTTGACACTGGAGATCAGTCTTAGTGTTTATGTCCGGTTTTTGTTAGATTGCTTAGGTTGTCGGTGCGTGGCACCTAGTTTGATACTCGGTTACGTTTGTGTTTTGTTTGGCCTTGTTCTGGGCCTTTAGACTCTTTCTTTTAGCCTGGTGGCTTTTTCTGTGATGTTGAATATTTTGTGGACAAACTTTGGGATTAGTATTTCATATCCGTCTCATCCTATTATTATTATTGTTGTTGTTTTGTTTGCGATTACAGGGACCTGCTTATACTAAATTAACGCTTATCAGGCGTGCAGCTTCACAGCTCCACGTTTGAGCGGACCTTCTCGCGTCTCGCCTCCATTTTAGGGAAGCTGGGCATGACAGGTTTTAGTGGTGGCCCATGCAGGTCTCTCTGTAACTGCAATTATCGGGATAACGATAATAAAATAAGATTGTCCAACAAATAAATTCGACATCCGAGCCCTAAGCTATGAGTCTAATTATTTCGTTTTCTGTGTCATTAGATGGCAGGGAGGCGAATCACCCGTGGTGGAGGTAGTGGTGCGCCCCCTCATGACGAGGAGCCGGAGCGAGAGCCCACTAATAGGGAGATGATGAGGATGATGATGCAGATGATGCAGGTTCAGCAGGGCGTGCTGCTGCAGGTCCAGAATGCTCCGGCCGCTCGAGCTGCTCGGGCAGTGGAAGCCCCTCGCCCCGAGCCTAGAGCGAAGCAGTTCAGGGAGCTGGGCCCTGCATATTTCGATGGTTCTGAAGGTCCTTTGGCTGCGAACGAGTGGGTAAGGAACATTGAGGATAACCTGGCAATGGCGAAGATTAACCCGGCTGGATGGGTTGATTTGGCTAAGAGACAGTTGAAGGATAATGCCAGAAACTGGGGGGATGCTGAAGAGAAGATGTTAGAGGTGCCTATAGTTTGGGCTACCTTCAAGGCCAGATTTGATGGAGAATTATTTCCGAAGGCTGCTAGGCAGGTGATGCTGCAGCGCTTCATAGATCTGAAGCAGGGGAACTTGTCAGTGGATCAGTACCACCAGGAGTTCACGAGGCTCAGTCGGTTTGCACCAAAGATGGTGCAGGATGCCGATGAGAAAGCTCAGCGATTCCTTCAGGGACTTGCCTTGGAGCTTCAGAGCTTTGTGACCTCTTCTGACCTGGAGACATATCAGAAGGTCCTGGTTGCCGCGAGGCGGTAGGAGTTGAATTTGAACCAGAGGAAGGGACATGTTTCAGGAGCTGGGAAGAGGCCTATGGAGCAGGCCAAGGCGGTGGTTAGGCCTGGTTTCAAGCCTAATCATTCGGTGCAGTTCAAGAGGCCAGGAGGGCCTATTCTGAAGACTTGCCATTTCTGCGGCAAGACCAGGCACCTCAGGGATCAGTGTAGGAGGTTCATGGGGCAGTGTATTGTCTACGGAGATCCTGCCCACACCATCAGGGAGTGTCCGAAGTCGAAGCAGCCTTGGCGGGCTCCTATTGCAGCACAGCCGTTGCAGCAGCGAGCTCCTGTGCCCGCTGGACGTGGAGCGCCCCTTGTTCCACAGAGACAGGCCTTTCGGCAGGCTGTTCCGCCGAGAGGGCAGGCCTTTCTGATGACTGAGGAGGAGAGCATGGCCGTGGATGAGGTTATTACAGGTAACGCTCGTTCTAGCTATTTTTCTTCCTTAGTTAGTTTGATTGTTGATTATGTTGGTTGCTTGCTCATGTTTGTTGCTAGAATAGGATTTGATTATTAGACTGTTTGCTAGGTGTGGTTTTGGTTTGTACATTTCCTGCACGAGTCCTCTTTGACTCAGGTGCGTCGATGTGCATTTTGGCCCGGAGCTTCGTGGAGAAGCATTCCTTGTCGACGTCCTCTCTTTCCAAGAGTTGGAACATCGTCACAGGGAACGGTGTGGTCTCGGTGCATCGTGGGTGCAATTCTTGCCCGTTGGTGGTTTGTGGACGTGATCTTTATGCTGATTTCATTGTCCATGACATCATCAACTATGATGCGGTCCTTGGGATGGATTGGCTTGCGAGCTTCTATGCTACGATTGACTGTCGGAGGAAGAAGGTCATGTTCGAGATTCCCGGACACCCGGTGTTTGAGTTCAGTCGTGGTAGCAGTTCGCTTGGTCCTGTCAGATTTCGGACCAGACCAGTGGAGGTTGTGGCTATGCAGATAAAGTTGGAGAGGCCAGCTGTGGTGTGAGATTTTGATGATGTCTTCCCCGAGGAGATGTCTGGATTGCCACCTGATCGAGGTTTGGATTTTTCTATTGATCTTATTCCAGGTGCGCAGCCCATTTCGAAGGCACCATATCGTATGGCACCAGCAGAGTTGGAGGAGTTGCGTAGACAATTGGATGAGCTTATGCAGAAGGGTTACATCAACCCTAGTGTGTCTCCGTGGGGAGCACCGGTGTTGTTGGTAAGGAAGAAGGATGGTTCACGTCGCATGTGCGTGGACTATCGGGAGTTGAATGCGGTGACCATTAAAAATAAATACATGTTGCCTCGCATCGATGATATTTTTGATCAGCTGGGAGGATCGAGGGTGTTTTCTAAGTTGGATTTGAGGAGTGGTTACCATCAGCTGAAGGTGAAGAAGGAAGATGTGCCGAAGACAGCTTTCAGGACAAAGTATGGACACTATGAGTTTGTGGTTATGCCTTTCAGCGTAACTAACGCACCCGCAGTTTTCATGAATCTGATGAACCTGATTTTCTATGACTTTTTGGATAAGTTTGTCGTTATCTTTATTGACGACATTCTGATCTATTCGAAGTCGGAGGAAGAGCATGCCTCGCACTTGAGGACGGTGTTGGAGATTTTGAGGAAGCATCTATTGTATGCTAAGTTTTCAAAGTGCGAGTTTTGGCTAGACAGAGTTGCTTTTCTCGGGCATGTGGTGACTGGAGATGGTATTTCAGTGGATCCCAGGAAGATTAGGGCCATCAGGGAGTGGCCTGTTCCGTCGTCTGCGTCTGAGATTCGGAGTTTCCTTGGTTTGGCGGGATATTATCGGCGATTCATTAAGGAATTTTCCCGTATTGCGGAGCCGATGACTAGGTTGATGTGGAAGGATGTTGCTTTTGTTTGGTCGGATGATTGTGAGGATGCCTTTGGTGTTCTGAGAGAGCGTTTGACGTCGGCCCCTATTCTTGTTGTGCCTGATCGCAGTGGAGGATTCACGATCTTTTGTGATGCTTCTGGCAGGGGTCTTGGTTGTGTTTTGCATCAACATGGACATGTTGTACCTTACGCTTCTCGTCAGCTCAAGGTTCATGAGAAGAATTACCCGACGTATGATTTGGAGTTGGCTGTCGTTGTGTTTGCGCTCAAGATTTGGAGGCACTTCCTGCTGAGTGAGAAAGTGAAGATCTTCACCGATCACAAAAGCTTGAAGTATATTTTTACTCAGAAAGAGCTCATCATGCGACAGCGTCGATGGTTGGAGCTCATGACGGATTATGAGATTGATTTGCAGTATCACCCTGGCAAGGTGAATGTGGTTCCAGATGCTTTGAGTAGGCTTCCCGTGGTGATGATTTTGACTTCGCAGTGGAGATTGCAGCAGGATTTTTGCGAGTCTGGTGTGGAGATTGTTCTTCCTGGGGAGGATTTCTCGTTGATGTACATGCAGGTGCAGTCAACGATCGTGGATCGGATTAAGGCGAGTCAGGCCGGAGATTTGAAGCTGGTGAGGATTCGAGAGCAAGTGGAAGCCGGTCTACAGACTGACTTTTTAATTCATGATGATGGCTCGTTGAGGTTCGGAGCCAGGCTGTGTGTGCCAGCTGGGGATATCAGAGATGAGTTGTTGGTGGAGGCACATAGTTCGCCGTATTCTGTGCATCCTGGTGGGACCAAGATGTACAAGGATCTTCGTCTGAACTATTGGTGGCATGGTATGAAGAGGAGTGTGGCTCGGAGTGTAGCCAAGTGTTTGGTTTGCCAGCAAGTGAAGGCGGAGCATCAGCGTACGGCCGGGTTGCTTCAACCGCTTCCGATTCCGGAGTGGAAGTGGCAACACATCACTATGGATTTCGTGACTGGACTACCTCGGAGTCCGAAGCAGAATGACGCGATTTGGGTGATCGTAGATCGATTGACCAAATCCGCGCACTTTATTCCATTCCGAGTGGGACAGTCCACTGAGGCGCTGGCGAGGAGATACATGGAGGAGGTCGTGCGACTTCATGGGGTCCCCGTGAGTATCGTGTCGGACAGAGACACGAGATTCACGTCTCAGTTTTGGTAAAGTTTGCAGAAGAGTTTGGGTACGCGTCTGAGTTTCAGCACGGCGTACCATCCGCAGACGGATGGCCAGTCCGAGAGGACGATTCAGATTTTGGAAGACATGCTGAGAGCGTGCATGTTGGATTTCAAGGGTTCGTGGGAGGACCATCTACACTTGGTGGAATTCTCTTACAACAACAGCTACCAGGCGTCTATTGGCATGGCGCCTTTCGCCGCTTTGTATGGGAGGAAATGTCGATCGCCATTGTGTTGGGATGACGTTGGTGATAGGGAGCTGTTGGGACCTGAGATGATTGTGGAGGCTGTGGAGGTTGTCAGGAACATTCGGGAGAGGTTGAGGATTGCTCAGGACCGTTTTAAGCATTGGGCGGATGCTAAACATCATCCTTTGGAGTTTCAGCTGGGGGATCATGTGTTTCTGAGGATTTCCCCGAATCGTGGAGTGATTCGTTTTGGGAAGCGAGGGAAGTTGAGCCCGCAATACATTGGACCGTTTGACATTCTAGAGAGGGTTGGCGAGGTAGCTTACCGCTTAGCCTTGCCGCCATCTTTGGAAGGAGTTCACGATGTTTTCCATGTGTCGCAGCTTCGTCGATACATCAGCGATCCATCTCATGCTGTGGATTTCTCGGAGATCGCCGTTCGCCCAGATTTGACGTATGACCAGCATCCAGTGCAGATTCTGGACAGGCGTCAGAAGTCACTTCGGAACAAGGTCGTCGATCTTGTTAGAGTGATGTGGCGGCACGGTTCACCGGGAGAGTCTACTTGGGAGAGAGAAGATGTACTTTTGTTCCCGGACACGTGAGTGTTGGGAATTCTGAGGACGGAATTTATCTTAAGTTGGGGAGGATGTAACGACTGGTTTTTCATGTATGGATTTTATTATATATATTTACATATTTGGTTGCTTTCCCTTGTTGTGATTTCCATTTCCGTCTCCGTAGTTTTCATTTTCGCTCGTTTCGTCGTGATTCTCTAGATTCTTCCGTCGGTCGGCGTGTTTGAAGTAAGTCATTCGTGACGGGCTTCATAACGTCGATATCTTAGAGTTAGAACGAGCCTAGGAGACTTAGGAAACCATCCCGGAGCTCCGCGCTCCATTTCGGAACTTTTGGTGCTCATTAGCCGGTGTAAGAAGGGGCACCGACCGACTAGATGACGATCCAGTCGGTCGGAAAACCTTCTTGAACCGACTAGTTGGCTTTGTTAAATGTTCAGGAGTTACTGTTTGTCGTTAGTCGGTCTAAGAACGTTGGTTGACCGACTAGGTTGCAAACTAGTCGGTCGGCAATGCTTCTTTAATCGACTAACTCTTTAACTATTTTTGGTACTAGTTACTGTTTACTCTTAGTCGGTCTAAGAACGTTCATCGACCGACTAGATGTCAAACTAGTCGGTCAGTAGTTGTTCTTTGACCGACTAAATCTAAATCCTAATTTTCGTCTGGGTTACTGTTTACACTTAGTCGGTCTGCGTTGGTCAACCGACCGACTAGTTCCCAAACTAGTCGGTCAGTGGTTGCTCTTTGACCGACTAAACAGTACAGGAAACCCTAGTTTTGCCCTAGCCGCCACCAAACTCTATAAATACCCCTCCAAACGTTTTCTTCTTCTCCCTCATGACCTGAAACCCTAATTTCTCCCCCATTGAGCCCCCATCTTCCTCAAACCATTAATCCTTCATCCCAAGCTCATCCTTCATCATCCAAACCCTTACTTAACACTTTCCACCTTCCACCTTCCTCAAACCTTCATCAAACCCCCAAAATCCACATCCAAACCCATTTCTCCAAATTTTCCCTCATTTCCAGATCTGAGCCGGATCGTTCTTCCGTTGCTGTGGTTGCTCGGCATCGTTCCTCCGCTTCTTCACGGTAATGCTCGATCATTTAGTTTTAACATAACCCACATTGACATTTGTGAAACCCTAATAAAATGGATTATTAGACAATTAGGATTCTATTAAGAAATCGATTTAGAATCGTTGTTCTAATGATTGTTTTGCTATAACAGTGATCTATTCCGTAGTTAGTTTGTGTGACGATCTTCATTGCTCGTCAATCCCGGTATCAGGCAAGTGAAACTTGCATCTTTTGTTTTGGGCCATGTCTTAGGCCATTTCCCTTGCTTTAGCGTAAAAGAGACTAGACGGTGAAAGGATAGCCGTCTAGACGCCTTTAACCTAGCTTGACAACGAAGCTTGGTCCGTCACCCTCATCATGCTTGTATGTCACGTTTACTTTCCCTTAACGGTACGCGTATTAATTGTTCATGTCATCCATGCATCCTTAACTGCTATTGCATTTTAACTGCCATGTTTAATTTAAATTAACGGTACGCGAATATCTGCTCATGTCATTTCATGCTTGAACACTCATCGTGATTGCGTAGCTTCGCTACATACTTGTACTATTTGTTCCGGCTAGGCACCCGTTCTGCGGGCACAACCCTATGCCAAATACACTTTCTGGCTCGTGTTCCAGAAGACGAGCTCATCACGGCCTGCGGGCAATAGGGCACTCGATGAGTGATCCCTTGTACTTGATACGTGAACACAGCCTGCGGACAATAGGGCACTCGTTGAGTGATCCCTTGTACTTGTTACTTGACATTACATGTCACAACTACCACTTGCTACTTGTACCTTACTTTACCTGTTACCCCCTTACTTTACTTGCCATGCACCATACTTCAACTGCTAGGTTGTTAGTTTACATTTCCTTTAGTTTCCTTGCACAAGTCTTTCGACTTGCTGACATGTGCCCCTTTTCTCTTTTGGGTGACACATGTTAGAGCCCGAGCCTGAGATACTTGCTGAGGACGCGGTGTTCGCTGACGTTGAGTCGGAACCCGCGTTGATCGAGGACTTCGTTGACACTGGAGATCAGTCTTAGTGTTTATGTCCGGTTTTTGTTAGATTGCTTAGGTTGTCGGTGCGTGGCACCTAGTTTGATACTCGGTTACGTTTGTGTTTTGTTTGGCCTTGTTCTGGGCCTTTAGACTCTTTCTTTTAGCCTGGTGGCCTTTTCTGTGATGTTGAATATTTTGTGGACAAACTTTGGGATTGGTATTTCATATCCATCTCATCCTATTATTATTATTGGTGTTGTTCCGTTTGCGATTACAGGGACCTGCTTATACTAAATTAACGCTTATCAGGCGTGCAGCTTCACAGCTCCACGTTTGAGCGGACCTTCTCATGTCTCGCCTCCATTTTAGGGAAGTGGGGCGTGACATAGATTGTGAGTGTGAGATCACTCTCGATATGCTCCGAGCCTATTTCCATTGGCCCACTGTCCCTGACCCCGATCGCGCTTTTGGTCCCACGCACCACACCCCTTCTTCCTTTGATGCACACGCATTCTGGACCCTGATCACGGGAGCACCACTTGCCTTCGACCCTAGCCGGGCCAAGGCTTCCTCTATCATCCATCCTTGCTTACGTATTGCTCAGCGCCTTATGGCGACCGCCATTCTTGCGAGGTATGAGCCTGGGATGATGTCTATGCCTAAGCTCTATATGCTCTACGCGATGACGAGAGAGAGAGAGAGAGAGCCTTTGAGGGCGACGGGGACGTCTTAGTCCCTACCATTCAGATTGATATTGCCAGCTGGTATCTTGACCGCATCATTTCCACAGTCACCGCCAAGACGGAGATTTGTTGTGGCGGTCTGATCATCTTGCTGGCCCCTATTTGCGAGATTGAGCTCCCTGCTGGCTTGCAGCGACCTATGGGCCCCACTTTCCTTTCTATAGATGTTATAGCCCGTATAAGGATGTTGCGTCCTCATGGTCAGCACCACTAGGTTTGGCTACATGGTCCATTTTCAGCGAACTATATGGTGCTTCCGAGTCCTGCTCGGACCCACATTGGACCCACAGGTGGGGAGTAGAGAGTAGAGATGGAGCTCCTCATCCCAGTTGCCTATATGCTCGAACCCGAGGACGCCCAGCAGGAGCCCCTTCTCGGCCCTCTGGTCCCGGAGATCCCTATCCCACAGCCTACAATTGATCTGATCCCAGCCCTCGGTACTTTTGTCCACACTTCTGCCAGTGTCTGGAGCTCTGTTGTTGTGTCTGTCGCGGCCGCCACCACCACCATCACCACCTCTGTGTCGTCGAGTGTTGATCCTATTGCTTACACGAGCCTTGAGAGCGCCACCCCTGATGCACTTGAGAGAGGCGAGCCTTTCCTAGTTTCGTCGGCCGAGACCCTATCCTTACCCGATTTCTCGTCCCCTGTGGAGTCATTTTCTATTACTCTCACGACCTCCCCAGTCGTCGACCCTTCTGTCTCGGCTGCCGCTATTTTCACCGAGAGCATCATGACGTCTATCCCCACTCCTGTGTCTATGACCTCTCTGCATGTCTCGTCCTCAGTCGTCACATAATCCTCTTCTGTCGATGCTCACACTTCTAGGAGCATTCCTGCGTCTCAGCCTCCCACAGAGGTTGAGCATCTATTAGTAAGCACCGCCCCTCACCCACACCCACTAGTGGCCCCGGTCGTTTACAGTGGCCGTGTGCGTCAGCCCCGATCTCCTCCTGTGTGACCCTCTGCTCCCGCTCCCGATACCCTTGTCCAACATCTCCGTACTGTCGAGGGGGCCGTGAGTGGGCTCAGAGCAGATTTTCGGGCTCTCGCCGCCACCATTAGCTCTGTGCAGGCACGCATCGCACTTCTGCCTGGTATTCAGCTCCCGCTGGACCAGATCCTTGCATGCCTGCCACAGCCTTCACCACCAGCACCCCATCCCATCCCTCAGCAGCCTGCACCACCGCCACCACCTTTCCCACCGCAGGGAGGTGCTGATGCTCCACCACCAGCTTAGGCACACACTTGATGCCTTTGATATTTTTTGCCGATGTTTTGGTTGACACTTTTGCTGCTGATTTTGCGCCCCCTCTCGCCCCATGATTTCACGACCACTTTCCTTGCCCATATATTTTGATCACTTTTACAGGGCTATGTATATATCCGTTTGGGGGAGAGGTGGTATTTCTGGGCCTTACATTGTATCAGTCGTGCATATGTTATCCATTATTTTGCTCCCATGATCTGTGTGCCCACCATATCCATCATTTGCATGCTGCACTTATCATATGCATATCCATCCCATTTTCTTTTCTTATTCTTATTTTATCATTTATGCATCCGCACCCACCCACTCCTATTATATATGTCCTTGTGCCACACCTAGCACATTGAGGACACTATGCAGTTTAGCTTAGGGGAGTGAGTGCACTCACGCACTTTTTATTTTCTTCATTTTTATCTTTATTTCTCCACCTTTCTTTATTTTCCACTTATTTTCACCCATTTTTTCATTTTTTCTCATGCATCACAGTTTCTTACTTCCTGCGTGCGTTGCATATGTATAGTTAGCTTTTATTTTCCCTTTATCTCTATTTCTTTTATCTTTTTTGCTAGAAATGAATTCTCCATGATAACGATGACTTGGAGTTAGCTTGCTCTTAAATGCGTATTCTCTTGCCATGCCATTGTTTTTATTTCAGATATCATATGATATACATCGCCATGCATTTGAGAATAGGAACCTCCGTCTCTATTATATGATTATGAATGAAATTCTAGCATTAGCTGAGTCTGAAAATTTATAACTTTTCATAGAAAACACACCAACCTTCATGCATTGATTGCCTAATCTTGGAGTACTACTTTGTTATCTACTATCACTTCTACTTGCATGAAATTATATGCTCAACTTCCAGGTTGATTGAATGTATGCCTTTTTGATATGATTAGATTAGTTTACTTTCTGAAATCAAACTGAATAGATTACATTATCCTGCTGAAAGTTGTCGTGCACATGCAAAAGAGTGAACCGAGCGTTATATTTCTTTCTCCACATACCTTGATCATCAATTCTATACTTATAGTTATTGGTGAATCTCCCCCTAGTGAATCATATACTTGCATCTTCCCCATGCCAAAAAGAATAAGCTCCTCCCAAAAGAAAAATATATATATGCATATCTTTATATCTCTCTTTGATTTGGGATCGTTATTGTGTATATTGCACTTTAAAACGAGAGAGAAAAAGAGAAAAGCAAAACAAAAAGGAATCATTTGTATATACACGATCACATTTCTTTCTTTCTTTCTTTCTTTCTTTCTTTCTTTCTTTCTTCTTTTATTTTCCTTGGAGCTTCAAAAAATGGGAAAAGGCCGTATTGTTCTATTTGATGCCCCACACTTATAGATAAGCTTGGGGGAGGAGATCCAATTACATGTAAGAGAGTGACCACCTATATGTGCATGACGACCTAAGCTAGGTAATTTTTGATACTTAGGGAGATTACTTAGAGTATAATGAAGTCTATGAACTGAAAATTTGGCATGCATTTCATGAATACCATCTCTTTCTATTCTTTTCTTTTCTTATTGCTTTATAATGTGTGATACCACTTATACTCCAACAGAAAGCGATCAATTGAAAAGTGTGCAATTTATGATTACGTATATCATTTTAAATGCCTTAGACGATGCTAATTCTAGAATGATTTTATATTTCGTATCATTTTGACGTTCTTGGTTTCTATATCGGATGCGCCTATATATAATGTGATATCGAGGTAAAAATCTTTAGCATGTTTAATTCATCACGCGCTATTTGAGTAAGCAACTCCATGTCCTAAGAGGATGATCTAGCACCTCCCTCTTCGTTTTATTTTCTCTCATTCTTTTCCATTTTCCTTATTTTTATCCACCGAGTTCGCCTTTTCACTGATCTTCCTCGAGGAAGAGTAAGAGGCAAGCTTGGGGGGATTTTGATCGGTCCATATTTTACACCTTTTTTCTGCATATTTGCACACCATTTTGATCGCCCATACAGCGCTTTTCACGATTATTCGACGATATTGCGTTACTTTTCACTATTTCTTGTTTTTGTCGGATTTCAGGAAATATGGAGCGATCGGGAGCATAAATGAGATTAAGGGATTTGCATGCGTACCGGAGCATCGCTCATGGCCTTATTGAGGAGCTAATGGCGCTGGAAAATGAGCAGGAGAAGAAGAAGATCGATAGAATCGACGAGGAGGCGAGGATGAGAAGGAAGGATTCCCAAAACAGGCCACTCGGCCGAGTCACTCTAGTCCCTCGCCCGAGTGAATCAGCATACTCGGCTGAGTACAACTGATACGAAGACATCTATCTGACCTAGTGCAGCAATGTACTCGCCCGAGTGGTTAATTCCACTCGGCCGAGTAGAGAACTCCACTCGCCCGAGTGAGGTCACATTTTCTGAAGGAAAACATTCCAGACTCTCTGGAATTTTTGGGAGCGCAGCAGAAGACCCACTCGGTCGAGTAGGAAGTCCACTCGCCCGAGTGATGAACTCTGCTTGGACGAGTGACGCAAAGTGCCACAGTGCCCAAACCCTCCAATTTCTCTGTTTTTATTCGGATCTGGCACTCGGCCGAGTGAGATTTCCACTCGGCCGAGTAGCGCCGCCAGCCTGGGTTAGAAACTAGGGTTTTGGGCTGCACATGGGCAGTTCTGTCAGGTATATTTAGATGTTTTAGGCATGTATTTAAGCCTAGTTTTTATTTCAGCTTAAGAGACACACTTAGAATAGTTTTTAGATTAATTCTAATTTGAATTCAGCTTTGTATTGAAGGAGATTGAAGAACTCAGATCTGGTTTCTCAAATCCTTTTGAATATTTGCACTTTTATGAATTGTTTCCTTCTAGATCTAAATTGCAATATGTTTTCTATCATTGATCTTGATATTGTTTCGATGAATTGTGAGTAGTCCCTTGTTCTAGGGCAAAGGGATGAACCCTATGGATCTAATGTTAGATTTGCGATGAATGAATCGATATGTTGCTAGAATTACTCGGAGGTTAGTTTATGATTGATTCATTACGGATAGCTAGGAATTTCCAATGATCTAGAGTTTGCAAGAGATTAGGCTATGATCAATGGGAAGGTCTAGATATTCTATTTAGATTTATAATCGAGATTCACTAGGTTTGGTTTGCAAGAGATTGGACCAAAGCTAGCATTTTTATTATAAGTCTATATCCACATTCGTTTGCAAGAGATTGGACGAATACGAGCTATCACAGTCTAGATCATAACTCAAGTTTGCACGAGAGTGGGCTTGAGTTGTGATTGGATGATGATGTCGATCTTAATGCTAGTAACTTAGATTAGGGGTTGCACGAGAGTGGGCTCTAATCTAGATTGCTACAGACCTGCAATAGTGCGAGAGGTGAGCTTGGTTCTTTATTTAGTTACGATTAGTTCGCCTCAATCCAAGTCTAGTAACATTGAGATTCACGATTCACAAGGATGCATAACGATCCGTGGTGGGGATTCCCTAGCCCTAGACACTTTTATTATATTGAATTGAATTGATAATTGAACGATTGTGACACCAACATTCTTAAACCATTTGCAAATCACCTTTCCACCAATAGCTTAGTGATTAAGATAGAGTACCGTCATTAGTCCCTCCTCGTGTTTGATAACCCGCTTACCACTTAACCGTGTGATTGCGGTAAAACTACAATTGTTTCCCGGGTGTATATCCGGGAGCGATCAGGAGCCTGACCTTTTTCAGGAGCCTGACCTTGTTCATGGGCCTGACCTTGTTCCGGAGCCTGACCTTGTCCAGAGGCCGTCGTTGGGATAATGGAGTCATTTGACTCCGACGGATCTAAGTCAGTGATGATATGCTTTTGCCTCGACTTCTTCTTCTTGGTCTCGATCTCCTCGACCTAGGGTGCTTCTTCTTCCTCTTCAGCGGTGGAGTCGACTTGGGAGCTTCATGAACCACCAGGGATAGACCCTAAGTAGCTTCATTTGCTTCACCCTCTAGAAGACCATTCTGAAGGGAATGCACATCTTTTTCATCTTCTCGAATGGAAGCTTCAAGCGCATCCTGCGCACTTGGTTCGAGCTGGTATTCCAATCTGACTATACCTACAGAGACAATACAAAAATCAAGAAGAAGGAGAATCTAAGTAAAGGCAAGCAAGGGATTCAAACTTTCGTCCATACAGTCCTGAGTAGCATTTGGTCAGACAAAAGCCATTTCATCAACCTACTCTCATAAAGCAACTTCAACAGAAAAGTAGCAACCTTTGCTTCCTCCTTAGAAAGGGGTTTATCTTCATTCATTGCGAGTTCGGGATTCCCACATCAGGTGATGAAACTTGCCTTGCCAAGAAACACCACAAATACGAATTGGTCTTTCCATTTCGAATTTGAGGTAGGAAGATCATCAAACAATTTACTGCTTCGACGAGCGGTGATCAAATACCAACCCGATGATGGAAGGGGTGGTACTCTGAAAAAGAAGTTGAACAATCTCATAGATGGTTCAAATTTGTTTAACACGCACATCGCGATGAAGCTAACCAAGATCCCCACAGCATTCGGCATCAATTGACAAAAGGAAAGACCCAATGTCTTCAATACACAAAGCATGAAGGGGTGTATGGGAAACCGAAGCCCATGATGAAAAGCTTTAATATAAACCCCAACTTCACAGTCACCAGGGGAATGAACCCTCTCATCCGCTCGGAGTGGCCGAATCTGGTAATCACACCTGACGTATTTCTTTTGAAGATCGGGAATCTGGTCAGCCGCCACTTGAGAAGCTTGGCTAGAGACTATGTCGGGAGCAATGGCTTTCCCCTTATCTTTCTGATGGACGGATATCGTTGTTCCAGCGGAGACATGAGGGGAGGAAGAAGCCATAGTCAGTGGTTGAGGTTTGATTCAGGAATGCTTGGGACGATGAAGTTTTTATCTCCCCAAAACTACCTTATTAATGTAAAGGTATATCTAACGATGATCTGAGTTAATCTCATCATCCAGGGACACATGTCGATGATCCAAGCATCCCCGTATCTCGAATTTTGAACCGACGCAGCGTCTTGATCAGAGGGAAGGCGTTTTTGGTGCTTAAACTCAAATACTTCCCCCTCGACTGCTGTGTCCCATTAATGAGATATCTTGTCACTTGACCCCAAAAGGCAAATCATCTGAGCCCAAGTGACAGGGACCATTGTTAAATCATTGGACCGGTACTCGAGGAATGGAAAATATAGTTGCCAGGAAGCCTACGAAGATAACACCGAGGCCCACGAGGCCCACGGGGCCCACGAGGCCCACGAAGAATGTTAGCCGTTAACTTGGTCAAAGCATGCAGGCCATTTGCCCGTTGAGCTTCCGTTGCTTAAGGAGGTGGTTGATAATGGGCTCAAAATGGCAGGAAGAGTGGACAACAGTTATGGCTAATTAAGAGAAATGATCGTGTCACCAGAGTTGGTGACCATTATTTCCTTACGTCACTTAAGAGACATTCAGTCTGTAAATAAAGAAGAGACAACAAGAAAAAGGGACAGAGCACATAGGTACGAAATACTAGATACTCTGACATATTATTCGTCTTTCATTCATATAATTCTTCCTCCAAAAGCTTGAAGCGACTGACTCGAGACGAACTTCCATTGATTGATCTTGACAGCCCCAAGTCTCTCTTAAATACCGTACTAACTTAAGCATCGGAGGGGATTTGGGTCGGAATCTAGATCCGACCCCTTGACGACTCTCTATGGTACAGGTTGCTCGAGGATTCGACCCATCACCAATGTCAAACGTTCATCACATTCGACCGAGTGATCGATCGAGCTCCAGCGCAGTGTTCGTAGCTCAGACTTCATCGACCCAGTTTCTACCAACCGAGGGTCCCACTTCACCAGCTGACGAGGCTCCAGCTCGACAGAGGAGTCCACGTCAGCCCCATATACAGTTGACCGGAACCCACTCGTCAACATAAAGGTAATGATTCCTCCTCTCTATGTTATTAATGAGTAATGGCTTTGCTTTTATGCAAGTATGAGCATCATTGGGAATGGAGATAACGGCTACACATTTACTACGCCATTATTAACCAATCCCTAGATATTAGCGGTGCCCAACGGATAAATGAGCTGGTGCTTTGACTGAGTAAATAGCTTGCTTTTCTCGAAGAGTTCTTGGGCCCTTGGGCTGAGGCCCTGCACTCAGATTAAGCTTCTCTTTTCAGAGAAATATCTCTCTCCGCTTTGTGGGCCGGCCCAATGTAGTAACATAATTACATATAATCCACTAAACCTAACACATGCCAACAAGTCAAGCCCAACAATGACACAGATCAGACCCCTAAGTCGTTTATGTAGTAATTAATATGCTGGGATTAAGATTACCAAAATTCCATTGGCCTGAATCCCTATAAATACTCAGTCAAAATGAAAGGAGGGGATTCATCATGTTTATTGAGATTCTAATTCGGGCATCGGAGGAGCCGAATCGATAAACACCACTGCATGTTCGGCTCGTCTAACTCTCTTGTCAACTTAAATGGGCAGGAAAAAACATGTATGGCTCCATACATATTACTTATCCACTAAAGCAACCAATGGCCAAACTGCTCAATTACCTGGTACACCAAGTTCTCGCTTCATCGAGCCTTTAGAGAGTTGATTTGAGCCGAACCTTGTGATTCTTGAACTTATCTACATCCCTACGTAAAAGCTTGTGGTGAATCTTTCACCAATTCGCAGTAAAATGAATCAAGCTTTAACACTGGCTCGAGTCGATTCTGCAAATCCATACAGCTGGCAAGGTTGAACTAATAGAACTAGATATCTAGATGTGTATTCAACCCTAAACATACGAATCTAGATGTAGGCATACTGAACCTTAAAACTTTACCTTCTCTGATAGGAATCTACCTGAATCCATGATGACGATGATCCGGATGAAGCAGTGGACGATCTTCCAGATTCACACGAATCAACCGTTTGGAGAATTCCTTTGCCCTTCTCCTGATTTCTCTTCTAGCGACGGGACATAGAAAAGATGGCTCATGTGTTCGTGTGTTCCGGGGATCATGACCGCATATAAATAGGCTAACCTCCTTAGCCCTAGGGTTTCCAATTCGGCCCATCAATGACTGGAATCCCACCTGTCTCTACACATAAAGGCCCACAACATATTCGACTCAATTAAGCCCACTTAACCAAATTAACGAGATCACTAACGGGCTTTATAAATGACATTGTAGCATTATATAGTTATATTCGCATATTAGCCCAATGTTGGATTAAGATCCAACTATGTTGGATAAGTTCCAACAATCTCCCACTTGGGCTATATGCTAAACTTTATAATTATATTTCATAATGCTAAACCGAATAAGATCTTAACATACTGTCATCACTTTAATGAGTCAAAACCAATCTGGTCCATCAATTAGATTAGCATAGGATTAAAGAGATTTGCACCGCATTGATCGCAGCTCGACCCATCAGTGGTCACTGTGCTAATATAAAAGAATGACATGGATTATAAAGTGTATGTGTAGCATGGAAATTAATGTAACGTGATCTAACATGTCTATTTCCAACCGATCCTCCTTAACCTTAGTGAGATCATAAACATAAACACATATTTGCATACGCATTTATAAAATAGAGTTGGAATATAAAGACAAACAAATTGTGCTTTATTTCTGCAGAAATAAACCAAATGTGCATATACTAGAGACTGAAATGTTGTCTAAAAGAAGAGCACTACAAAAGTACAAACTCCCACTAAAACTGAGCATCTTTAGATGACTTGACACCCATATGAGCAACATGCACATGAAACGTTTTGGGTAGCAGTCCCTTAGTAAGCGGATCCGCAAATGTTTGAGTTTGTACCAATGTGCTCTATAGACAACTGCTTATTTCCAACTCTTTCCTTAACAATCAGGAACTTGATCTCTGAATGTCTAAACTTTGTCGAGTTCCTATTCTTGCTAGAATATAATACTGCAGACTTATTGTCACAAAATAAACTGTGTGGTCTTTTAATACCATCCCTAATTTGCAGCATAGTGACAATTTGCAGATATATTTCATGATTTGGATGTCACATAATATAACATGAAATCTAAAGCCATATCAGAAGAGACTATATTTAAGGGACTATTTAGATCTCTTCTAGTAGATGGCGACTAACATAGATTTCATACATTCTTTGCATCCAATAAATGATCAGAGTCAGTATACCAAAGTGATCTCAAACTTTTCTGACTACTGATCCTTGAACATGTAACCCCTTTTGTTCTCTATAAATACCGTAAGACACATTTGGCTGCTATCAAATGGTCTACTCCTGAACTTAAGAATCTACGACCAACATACCTGTAATATATTCAATAACCAAATGTATATAAGCCTGAGCATTCTTTAGACTCCCTATTAATGAGATATAAGGAATCTTCTGAAGATTATTCTTGGGGCACTTGTTGAGACTAAACTTATGTCCCACAGAATTTAATATACATTACCACATAGATATTATAGAAATTACATACTCCCACAGAACTTAAGATATATCACATCATCAAATGTCATCGCAGAACCAAACGAGGTTATTACTTAATGAAATTTAATATATCATTAACAGTATTGACATGCTCCACTAATGCTATTTAAACCTTACAGAGTCTTTCATAAAAACTGAATAGAAAGTCTCTTTATAATTGATACATTCTTTTCCATGTAAAGTCCTGTGTGATACGCTTTAAATCGTTTCTTATTACCCTTTTGAATTCCTTTTGATTATAAAAATCCATTTACAATTAATAGGTTTCAAATCTTATAGCAATTAGATAAGATTTCAAGTATTCTTCAAAGACTTTCTTCATTAATGCATTAATCCATTTTAGAGATTTAGAACTTTTATGACTTGATGTAAGTCGAACTTCCATCATTTTAATGTCAACCATATGTTCTTGAGAATTACAATGCAATACCTAAACATTTTACTTCTCATCTCTTTATTGGATTTCCTTAATGGCAATTAGTGCTTTGAGGTGCTAGAGTTTGTCCTTATGAACAATTTCTTAAATATGAGGAATTTCAACATTATCTTGAATTTATTGTGTCTTGAACGATGTCATGAATAATTATCCTGAGCAAAACCAACAATACATGTGGGAATATAATCCTCTTCAAGAATAATGTCTTTAACTAAATTTCCCCCTCAATCTCAGCATCCTCAAATAGGTGTGCATTTCTTAATTCGTAAACTAACTTAATAATGGAATTATATAAAATCATATAATATATTACCTTTTAAACTATTCAACAAAACTAGAAAATCATTAGCATCATGTCAAGTTTCTTTATTAGGCTTATAAAGCCTTACCATAGTTGGACATCTCAAACATGCGAGTGATTTAAGTTCATCTATTGAAACTTTATAAAGGATATAAGCTGCAATCAAAATAACTGAATTCCCAATTGTTAATTCTATCTTTATAACACATGTACTTGAATGTAGGATTTCTATAAATGAAATAATATTTCCAAATAAATGAGAATTACGATGAACTTTTAAAGAACCAGAATAAACTAATTCTGAATCATTAGACAACCAAATTGTCCATTCATAATTGAACAATAATAACCGAATTTGTTCAAAATAGAAATAGAAATCCAAATTCCGTTAAAATAATACATAATAGTCTCATAAAAGATTCAAATACAATCCAACCATTAAAATAATAATCTAAATTTTATTTGCTTCTACTTGAACCAACTTGCCACTGCCCATATCGATGTATCTTTCACCATCATTCGGCTCTAGGCATCTTAGGCAACCCTGTATAGACACAATGATGTGAGTAGATATACCAGGATCTTTCCATCACGTGTGTCATGTCCCGCTTCCTATTATACTTGAGAGCGAAGACGCGAGCGGGTCTGCATGTTCTTAAAGCAAAGAAGAAGTACTTTTTTCTTCCTTCTTTGACTTAAGCATAATAAGCGTCTGTGATTACAACATTTCAGGTCCTTGCATGCAAACTCGGAACAATACAGATTATCATTTTTACACAGGCAGTGTCCAAAATTACATGTACACAAATAAGGCCTAACATGGCCATTAGAAACAGTTACATCAAAAGAAATTACATTGAATGAGATTACAACGACAAAAGTTAATTCTTTAGCATTGTTGCAAAAGCACGCCATTTCTCAGCAATGGACCTCAACATCCCGGTACTCCTGGTCAACCTGCTCAGTCTCAAAGTATACTCCTCTATCTCAAACCTGACATATATTTCACAAGATAGAAGATAATGAAATATACGTCGGCGAGGGTCACTCGGCAAGATATAAAATGTAAGTAGAATTGACCCTCGGCAAGGTTTTCAAAAGCAATTTCATAACAGTTAAAGCATTTAAGAATGAATGAACAGTTAACATTTCTAAGCAATTCAAACAGAGATTACATTAGCATGTCAGTTCTATTTTTAAGCAGTTCAAACAGATTTTACATTAACATGGCAGTTCTATTTTAAATGGAAGCAGTAGCAGTTCAAACAGATTTTACATTAACATGGCAATTCTATTTTAAATGGAAGCAGTAGCAGTTCTATACATTATACATGTGCAATATAGCATTTTCAGGATGTTCAGGAGTGTGTGCAATTTAGTGACTAAGTTTCACGTCGTTAGGCGGTAAGCAAGTGAATCGACCTTCTCGTGCCCTCGAAGGTGACCCGTTTACTTCCGACTAGTGCCCGCGAACCCAACACCGACCACGTGTACTTTCCGGACCATGAGCCAGAATCAGCCAAACTAGCCATCATAATTTGCAATACTGGAACACGAGCCAGACTAGCCAAACCGGCCCACAAGATAGCCAAATCTTGGCATGCAATATCTAAGAGTAGCCAAACCGGCCCACAATAGTCATGATTTTTCAAGTAGTTCAATATATCCATACATGTCCGGAAGTTCGCAATTTATGAAACATTATCAGTCAACTTGTTAAAGTGTCAGCACACGCACACGCATACGGTTTCTAATTTGGCAATTCAGAACGTGCACATATGGAGTTTGGTGTCGTTATGTCACATGGCAATTTTCGTGTACAACATTTCATGGCTAAATCGTCCATGAAACTAGCTATATGTGAAAAGCGTCTAAATGCACAACATTTAAAATTGCGTATAAAAATGGGCACTTGCCTGATTTCGGTGATTTTGGTGTCGATAAGTTCATATGAGAGGCGCAGACGTTTTCTGCGTCATTAGATTTTAAGGATCAAGCTAAAGGATTTAATTAAGAAAAATTATAACTATATACAATATATATATACTGTTTTAATAAAACGATATACGGTTTTTATAAAATAATATGATAAGTCATTAACATTAAGGTTATTAACTTAACTAACATCATCATACTAACCTAATTATAATACTAATTGTATTTACAATACTAACAGTATCCATATATTGCTAAGTTACTATTTATACTAACGGCTTATCATAACGTAACAGCTTATTATACTTACTAACAACTAACATGTATTATACAAACAACTTATATACATACATATACTAACATTATAACTGTGTTACCTAGCATATTAACTATTACTGCATGCAAAATATTATACATGGTTTACTAACGTAAATAGACTTACGTGTTATCGTTCGATGTCGTAGCAGGTGGCGACAGCGATGTCGGTCGGCAGCAAGACGACGACATGGAGCGACGGTGACGATGGTCTGCGGCTATCGGAGGAGGCGAAGGAGCGGTGACATTGATGAGGTGACGGTTGAAGGGGCTGATGCAGGTTCTTGAGGCACGGTGGGTTCGGGGGTGAGGGTGGTCGGAGAGAGAGTGTTGAGGGGCTAGTTGTGGGTTGGTGGCAGGCTGAAGGAAGGAGGTTGGCGATAGTGGTGCTGGGCGTTGGAGGAGACGGGGAGGTGTGTTCGAGGCTGAGGGGGTTGGTCGGAGGCACTGGATGTGTTGGTGCTGCAGGTTGCAGGGTGGTTGGAGGAGGCTATGGGCTGGGGAGCGGCGAGTTGGGAGGAGGAGGCTGTGGGTGTGATGGGGCGTCTGAGGCTGTCTCGTCGGAGGTGGTGACGAGGGTTTGTAGGCGGAGGGTGATAGAGAATGAGGTGGACGGGCTTGTGACGCTGGGTGGGGGTACGAATTTCGGAGCGGTGATGTGGGCGAGGAGGAGGGTGGAGTTTGTTTGGACATCGGAGGAGGAAGGAGGCGGAGACTGCGGGCTGTCGGGGAAGTCGGAGGCGCTGGGGGTTGATGAGAGGTGAGGTAGAGGGGACGGTGGCGATGGGGGGTTGGCGGTGTTTGTTCGATGGTGATTGGAGATGTAAGGCACGGCAGAGGGAGAGGGCGGTGCGGGAGAGAGGTTCATTGCGGGGAGGAGGAAGACAGAGAGTTGTTGTTGAAGACGAGGTGTGGTTGGAGGGCGTTGCTGAGAGATGGGTCTGGGTGGTGTCGATGGTGGTGAGCTGGGCGGCGCGGTTGAGGTCGGAGGGAGTTTGAGCGAGGAGGGGAGCTGTTGCGTTTGATGGGGGCAAGGGTTGCTTGGTAGGAGGAGGGCTCTGTTTGGGTTTTTAAAGAATAAGAAGGAGGAGAGAGGAGAACGTGCGGGCAGTTCATTGTGAATGTGATAGGGGGATACCCATGCACACATGTGGGGGGAAGAAATCACACGCGGGTTGCAGATGTGATAGGGGGATCGCGTGTACATAGGGAGAGGGGAGTTTGGGTTATGGGTGGTTAGGATGTGATAAGATTAGTTAGATAATTAAATTAGGATTTTATATGATTTGATAAAATCAATTTAGTTAGAAAATATTTGATACGATTTGATTATTAAGTTAGACTTTATTAGCTGAAAATAAGTTTAATTAAGGTATTAAAACCAGTTAGGATAATCAAGTTAGGATGTGGATAATAAGGGATTTGGTAAGTATTTGATTTGTTTAGGATAATCGATTACTTAAGATCAGATTTGATTTGAATTTGAAATCAATTTGGTTAAGATTTTAAAATTAATACGATTTCTTCCTGCAATCAACATCAACCAAAAATTATAAAGAAGATATCCACGCGACCGTGAAGTCGCGATGATCACGAATACAGGGTCCGATCGCGCGTGTTCGAGTTATGGAATATAAAATCATATAGTAATTACACCAATGAATCACTATACTAATAAAATACGTACGAAATACGTACGTATAGGAACAGACAGTTACATCCTACCTACCTTATAAAAATTCCGCCCTCGAAATTTCTTAAGGTAGATAAGAATCAAGGAAGCACCTTATAGATGAAGCATGAAGTGATATCACAACACCAAGAAGGCAAGAGACATATAGAGGAATGGAAACTTCAGAATTGAAAGGATCTAAGCTTGAAACAACTACAAGCAAAACAACACATAGGATATGACAGGGCAATTATTGATGCATTTATGATGTGAATCATTAAATGCGGTGATAGGGCAGGTTTCAGGTGTCATTATCGGTCACTTTCTCATCGACTCTAACTTCCTCGACGACATTAGAGAAAGTTTGGTGCCGACTGTGTTCGGGCTTGGCCTGTTGGAGAACTTGACGCTGAGGGGCCAGAGGTGTTCCCTATTGCGATGATCCGGAAGCTACCATAGTCTGGGTCACTGGATCATTAGTGCGACGAGGGCAGTTCCTTACAATATGGTCAAGTGCCCCCGCACACTAAGCACTGGTTCAACTGGTTCCTTACAAGTTGGGCTTGGCCTGTTGGAGAACTTGACGCTGAGGGGCCAGAGGTGGTCCCTGTTGCGTTGATCCTAAAGCTACCATAGTTTGGGTCGCTAGATCATTAGTGCGACGATGGCAGTTTCTTACAATATGGTCAGGTGCCCCGCACACTAAGCACTGGTTCAACAGCAAACGACAATCCTTCTTGACATGCCTCAGGCGATTACAATGGCGACACACCATTGTAGATCTGGAGTCGGCTGGAGTTGCAAACCTTTGAAGTTGGTGGTCTGGGTTGGTCGAAGATCATTCCTTGGCAGCTCTTGTGGATGCTTGCTTCCTCCAGCTTGAGGTCCCACTGGAAGTCTCACCACAACTTCATGGCTCCGAGCAGCATCCAAAATGTACTGGAGGGTCGTGAGTTTTGCCGAGGTCATGGAGGCTTGAATTTTGGGATTCAGGCCCTGACGAAACTGAAATGCGCAATCCTCTGGATTCTCGACTATGTGGGATGCAAAGAGGCTGAGCATAGTAAACTCGGCCTCATACTCGTCAACAGTCCTATCTCCTTGGACCAGATTTGCGAAGCACTGCTGAAGTTCTCGTTCGGGCCGTTTTGGGAAAATTGTAATGTCATGCGTAGCTACTGCACACGTACTAGAGGGGGGGAGAATAGTACTTTAAAATAATCAAGAGCGTTATTCCTAATTAATGTGCAAACATACAAACAACAATGCAGAATAGACTACAAACAACAAGAATAGACAACGCAAACAAAGTATGTAACGGGTTCAGATCCACCCAAGTCTCCCCGACTTGTTCCCGGTGATCCTACGTCCAAACCACCCGGATCCCCTCCGGATACTTGAGTTAGAAACCACTAACCCAAGATTTTGCACTATGAAATTCTTGTAGAAAAACCTCTACAAGACCAAATCATACACAATGAAATTGTGACTCGCACAACCCGGGATCACAAACTCTCTCACAACTGAGAGACAAACTCAAATAACAAATGACATCACCAAACCGAATACCAAAATGATCAGTGAAGTCGGTCTGAGAATAAATTCCAACCGACTAGTTTCTCAACTAGTCGGTCGACAAACGTTCTTAGACCGACTAACTCGAAACAGTAGCTCAGGCGGAAATGAGGCAAGATAACTAGTCGGTCTGAGAAGGATTCCTAACCGACTAGATCGTCATCTAGTCGGTCGGTAAACCTTCTTTGACCGACTAATTAATCAACAGAGTCTAGGCTGAATTGAGCAAGGCATCTAGTCAGTTCAAAAGGAATTGCCGACCGACTAGATCATCATCTAGTCGGTTGGTTCTTCTACTTGAACCAACTAAGATGCACTAGAAGCCGAGGGAAGAAGCGATAGGCTTCGGGAAAGTTTCTAATGGCTTCTAAGATAATCCTAGCTCTAAGATATGAGCGATAAGAAGATTAAAATGTAAGTCCTACTCAAGGCTTAACATTCTATTCTATGAAGCTAGAAGACATTAAATTAAACATGACGAACCGTCTTCAAAGCTTCAATCTTCATTCTTGACTTCAATAATGGTCCTTGAGCTTCAACGAAGCTTTAGGCACACGATCACGCGTATTGAGAAGTCTTGAGACATCGCTTTTGATGTACGTATTCTTTTGGCGACGATCTCCAAAACTGCGCTCACAAACAGTTAGTTCACAATATTTATGTTTGCTCATCATCAAAACCAAATCCGGGGAATCAATACTCAACAAATACTTGGCATTGAACCTTTCCCGAAACATGCCACAAGAGATGGGCTTGACCAAACGTCTTTCTTCCAGTTGCTACCAGCTCCTAGCATTGTCAGTCAATTAGAGTTTAGTAACATCGACACATCCTGCCTGAGGGATACGAGCAGCACTTAACTTGTCTTCAGTCCCTTGGGCTCATTCTTCAGCATCTAGAGGCCCTTCTTTTCCAGAGAAGCTACTGGGTTGCAGCTCATGAAACTACATACCTTCGGGTTCAGCTCGAGGGGGTGGTGGTACAATCTGAGCAGGTTGCTGACCCTGCTGAATCAGTTGCTGCTGGATCTCCAACATCTCTCTCATGACTCCGGGGGGTTCGTTCATTTTGGCACCTTCGTTAGCTCCATTCCCATTCCTGGTGTTGTGTCTCCATGCCATGCTGCAAGAAAAACAAGGTAAACATTTGCGTATAAGATTTATCTAGACAATTTGGCTAATAATGACATCCATATTGTTTCGAGTATTTTGCAGAATGCAGACCTGCATGGGCCACCACTAAAACATGTCACGCCCCGCTTCTCATTATACTTGAGAGCGAGGACGCGAGCGGTCCACATGTGCTTAAAGCAAAGAAGAAGTACCCTATTTTTTTCTTCCTTCTTAGACTTAAGCACAATAAGTGTCTGTGATTACAACATTTCAGGTCCTTGCATGTAAACTCAGAATAATACAGATTATCATTTTTATAGAGTCAGTGTCCAGAATTACATGTACACAAATAAGGACTAACATGGCCATTAGAAACAGTTACATCAAAACAAATTACATTGAATGAGATTACAATGACAAAAGTTAATTCTTTAGCGGTGTTGTGGAAGCACGCCATTCCTCAGCAGTGGACCTCAGCGTTCGGGTACTCTTGGTCAACCTGCTCAGTCTCAAAGTATACTCCTCTGTCTCAAACCTGACGTATATTTCACAAGATAGAAGGCAATGAAATATACGTCAGCGAGGGTCGCTCGGCAAGATATAAAATGTTAGTACAATTCACCCTCGGCAAGGTTTTCAAAAGCAATTTCATGGTAGTTAAAGCATTTAAGAATGAATGAACAATAAACATTTCTAGGCAGTTCAAACAGAGATTACATTAGCATGTCAGTTCTATTTCTAAGCAATTCAAACAAATTTTACATTAACATGGCAGTTCTATTTTAAATGGAAGCAGTAGCTGTTCTATACATTATACATGTGCAATATAGCATTTTCAGGATGGTCAGGAGTATGTGCAATTTAGTGACTAAGGTTCACGTCGTTAGGCGGTAAGCAAGTGAATAGACCTTCTCGTGCCCTCGAAGGTGACCTGTTTACTTCCGACTAGTGCCCGTGAACCCAACCCCAACCACGTGTACTTTCTGGACCATGAACCAGAATCAGCCAAACCGGCCATCATAATTTGCAATACTGGAACACGAGCCAGACTAGCCTAACGACCCACAAGATAGCCAAATCTTGGCATTCAATATCCAAGATTAGCCAAACCAGCCCATAATAGTCATGATTTTTCAAGTAGTTCAAGATATACATACATGTCCAGAAGTTTGCAATTTATGAAACATTATCAGTCAACTTGTTAAAGTGTTCGCACACACACGCGGTTTCTTATTTGGCAATTCACAAAGTGTACATATAGAGTTTGGTGTCGTTATGTCACATGGCAATTTTTGTGTACAATATTTCATGGCTAAATCGTCCATGAAACTAGCTATATGTGAAAAGTGTCTAAATGCACAACATTTAAAATTACGTATAAAAACGCGCACTTGCTTGATTTTGGTAATTTTGGTGTCGATGAGTTCGTATGAGAGGCGCGGACGTTTTCTGCGTCATTAGATTTTAAGCATCAAGCTAAAGGATTTAACTAAGAAAAATTATAATTATTTACTATATATATACTGTTTATTACAATACTAACATCATCCATATATTGCTAAGTTACTATTTATACTAACAGCTTATCATAAAGTAACAGCTTATTATACTAACAACTAACATATATTATACTAACAACTTATTATACATATACATACTAACATTATAAACTGTGTTACATTAGCATATTAACTGTTACCACAGGCAACATATTATACATGGTGTACTAACATAAATAGACTTATGTGTTATCGTTCGATGCCCTAGCAGGTGACGACGGCGATGTTGGTCTGCGACAAGACGACGACGTGGAGCGACTGCAACGATAGCGACGAGGGTCTGCGGCTATCGGAGGAGGCAGAGGAGCGATGATGTCGACGAGGTGATGGTCGGAGGGGGGTGCTACGGGTTCTTGAGGCGCAGTGGGTTCGGTGTGAGGGTGGTCAGAGAGAGTGTGTTGAGGGGCTAGCCGCAGGTTGGTGGCAGGCTAAGGGAAGGAGGTTGGCGATGGTGGTGCTAGGCGTTGGAGGAGACGGGGAGGTGTGTTCGGGGCTAAGGGGGTTGGTCGGAGGCACCGAAGGGTATTGGCGCTACGGGTTGCAGGGTGGTCGGAGAGAGGCTGCGGGCTGGGGAGAGGCAAATTGGTAGGAGGAGGCTGCTGGTGTGATGGGGGCGCCAGAGGCTATCTCGTCAGAGGTGGGGACGAGGGTCTATAGGCGGAGGGTGAGAGAGAAGGAGGTGGACGAGCTCGTGACGCTGGTCGGGGGTACGAACGTCAAAGCGGTAATGTGGGCGAGGAGGAGGGTGGAGTTTGTTTGGACGTCGGAGGAGGAAGAAGAAGGCGGCGACTGCAGGCTGTCGGGGAAGTCAGAGGCGCTGGGGGGTTGAGGTGAGGTGAGGTGAGGGAGAGGGGACGGTGGCGACATGGGGGTTGGCGGTGTTTGTTCGATGGTGGTCGGAGATGGAAGGCGCTGCAGAGGGAGAGGGTGGTGCAGGAGAGAGGTTCGTTGTGGGGAGGAGGAAGGCAGGGAGTTGCTGTTGAAGACAGGGGTATGGTCGGAGGGCACTGCTCGGAGATGGTTCGAGGTTATGTCGATGGTGGTGCGCTGGGTGGCGCGGTTGAGGTCGGAGGGAGTTTGAGCGGGGAAGTTGAGAAGGGGAGCTGCTGCGTTTGATGGGGGCTAGGGTTGCTTGGTAGGAGGAGGGCTTCGTTTAGGTTTTTAAAGAAGAAGGAGGAGGAGAGAGGAGAACGTCCAGGTAGTTCGTTGTGAACGTGATAGGGGGATACCCATGCACGTGTATGGGGGTGGAAATCGCGCGAGGGTTGCGGACGTGATAGGGGGATCACGTGTGCATGGGCAGAGGGGAGTTTGGTTTATGGGTGGTTAGGATGTGATAAGATTAGTTAGATAATTAAGTTAGGATATTATAGATTTGATAAAATCAATTTAGTTAGAAAATATTTGATACGATTTGATTATTAAGTTAGGATATGGATTATTAAGTTAGATTTTATTAGCTGAAAATACGTTTAATTAAGGTATTAAATCCAATTAGGATAACCACGTGAGGATGTGGATAATAAGGGATTTGGTTAGTTTTGATTTGTTTAGGATAATTGATTTACTTAAGATCAGATTTGATTTGAATTTGAAATCAATTTGGTTAAGATTTTAAAATTAATACGATTTCATCCATGCAATCAACATCAACAAAAAATTAATAAAGAAGATATCCATGCGACCGTGAAGTCGCAATGATCACGAATACAGGGTCCGATCGCGCGTGTTAGAGCTATGGAATATAAAATCATACAGTAATTACACCAATGAATCACTATTCTAATAAAATACGTACGTATAGAAACAGGCCGTTACAACGTGTCTATAAGTACCAAAGTTTACAAAAAATAAATTAACTTTAGACTTAAACCAAATTAAAGAATCATATCCTTTTAGGCACGCCAAGCATGATAATTTGTGCAATGCTTCTTTATATGCCCTTCAGCTCCACAAAAGAAACAACCATTACCTTCTGAACTTTTCAGTTTCCTTTGTTGTTTCTTTTGAGAAGCTGTATATGCAGCTTCAGTGTCCTTCTTCCTTTTGTAGAAGGTGGAGGTCTGGTGAGTGCTTTCTGTCGTCTCTTGCTTAAGCCTTTCCTCTTCCTTGACATAGTATGAGATGAGCCCATTCAGAGACCAATTCTCTTCCTTTAGATTGTAGCTCACCTTAAACTGGCTAAACTATGATGGAAGAAATATTAGAACCAAATGCATTAGCAGGTCCTCAGAGAGGTCTAGCTTAAGTTCTTTCAACCTTGAAGCAAGATCAGACATCTTCAATATGTGCTCTCTGATGTTCACCTTACCTTCATATTTCATTGAAATTAGGTTTGTCAAGAGTGTACCAATCTCACCCTTTTCATTCTTGACAAACCTCTTTTCAAGCTCAATAAGGAACCATTTAGTTGTGACAATTTTGTCTGAAATAGTGCCCCTGAGATTTTCTGGAATGACATTCTTCACAAGCATTAGGCACATGCGATTTGATCTCTTCCACTCTTCCATCTCCCTCTTTTCATCAGAGGTACTTTCTTCAGTGAGTGGTGGATGACTATGAGTCCTTAATGCCAGATCAAAATCCATGACTCTGAGGATTATCAAAAGATTCTCCTTCCATGCCTTGAAGTTAGAGCCATTCAGTATTGGAATAGATTTGATTTGGGCGGAAAAATTTTCAGGAATAATAGCTGAAAAGAGAACAAGAAAAAACAAATGCAACATGTTCATATGAGTATTAAAAAACAACACCAAATTCAAATTAATGATATTTTCCCATCTCAAGACATCATGTACTAGCTCAACAGTTATATTTGGATAATCTATTGACTAGTTATTGATATCTTGTTATAGCAACAGACAATTACAATAATAACATGACAAAAAATAAAACTTCCTTTGGGACGAATTAAATTTTGCATGCAATGTCTCAATAATCATCACCTTGTCTATTGCCACAGGTGCGCATAAAATAATATTTAGTATCAACCTTCCTTTGGGTCGATTAATACCCATACCATAATATGCACATAATCCTTCTATAATTTTGAAATGAAATTAACGCAGACAAGAGAGCCCACTTTGACGGTGTGATGTATACATCAACTCATTTCAAAAGTATATACCTTTGCAAAATTTGAATCTGTGTAGCATTTTTAATACATGAATTTATACTTTAAGTGGAAATATTCAATTTTTTTCTTTTATGTCAAGTTTTATTCAAAATCAAATTTAAGGTAACCAAAATTTTTCCTACAAAAGTATGTATATAACTTGTTATATTTCGAAATTGAAACTAATCTCTATTTGAAATGTATAATTAAATATGCCAAAATTTGAATTTTAAACTTAGCTGAATTTAACACAAAATGATTTCTTTAAGTGGAAATATATATAAGAACCTTTTATTCCACCTTTAAACCATTATTTTGAGTTAAATAAAATCCATAGTTTCAACACAAATTTTCTTATTTAAAATGGGGTATATATGTGTACTAATGTGTATATGAACACACACACACACATATATATATCTGTGTGTGTGTGTGTGTGTGTGTGTGTGTGTGTATAAAAATTTATATATGTAAATATACACTCTATCCCATTTTATATATAACTTTAAAATGTGTCAAATTTCCTTAAGGCCATTTACTTCATGGGATTTACCAAAGCTTTAACACAGAATTTCTTTTAAGGAGAAAAAATCTTTAATTTTAGGCCTTTTATTTCCTCCCGAAGGAACAAAACTTGAATTTTGTGTTTAGATTAAAATCCAAATCAAGGCAAATTGAATTTTCATACTAAGGTATGAAGTCATCTTGTTATATATCAAAATATATATACTTACTTATGCCATGAATTTAGAATTTAATTGATTTTACCACGATTAACACAAAATTTATCCTTGAAGATAAATATATATTAAAGCATCTTATTTCCTTCTTCAATCCAATTTAAATTCAATATTAGGCAACCAATCATACTATGTATGTCCACAACCTTATACATTCCGAAATAACAATAATCTTTACATTAGAGCCCATTTTAGTGGGATTTCGTATTAATTAGAATTATTTCGAAATGTATAAATAAACATGCCTGAAAGAATTTAAATTAAATAACTGAAATTTAATACACAAAATAAAAAAAACGTATAAGGACACAAATATAAGATGGCCATTTGTATCCTCTTATTATTTGTGAATTAATACAACCAAAGAGGGTTTAGAAAGAAGTAAAATAGCCCTAAAATAGGGTTCAAAATGTCCAAATAACTCAAAATAAGCCCAAAATTGTGCAAATAGCCTAAAAATGCCCAAATAGAATCGGCCCATATACTGGTTTTGAAAATATTTTTAAAAAAAACTGATTGGTCCTGATTTTGGGCAAGGCTTGCTAGAATTTCAGAAACCCTAGCAAGGCAGCACCCCGGGGGGCCGCCGCAGCCGCCCCCTCTCTCCGTGTTAGGCACAGGCGGTGGCCGGCGCCAAATCACTGTAGGGGTGGAGGAGCCGCCCCCTATGAACCGCGGCAGGCACCATCACGACGCCTGCTCTTCTCGGACGGGGGCGGCAGGGCGCCGCCCCCTAATCCCGATGGGAGTGGCAAGGTGCCGCCCCCTTGATGAGCCACAACAGGCACCTTGTGGCGCCTGCTCTTCTTGGGGGGGATAGGCGACCGGGGCGGCAAGGTGCTGCCCCCTGTTTCGGACTTCGCCGCAGCAGGCCCCAGTCGAGGTTTGCTCTTTTGACCGGGTGGGCGGCAGGGCGCCGCCCCCTCCGAGTTCCGACTAGGGGCGGCGGATGCCGCCCCTTTTTGTGATCTGCGATAGGCCCCAGTCGGGGCCTGCTCTTCCCGACATGGGCGGCTAGGCCGTCCCTCCTCACCGCGTCAGGCACCGGCAGTTCACCGGCGCCGATCTCTTGACGGGGGCGGCAGAGCCGCCCGTCTTGATCTGAGTCGGGCGGCGGCTGACGGGCCGCCCCGATCTAGGGTTTGATGTTTTTTAAAACATGAAAAATAGATTAAAAACCATAAAACATCCAGATCTGAGTTCAAACAGATCAAAAATCTTATTTTTATCAGATCTACGCATGAGCAGGAAAAATCATAAGATCCAGACATGTAGGCTCTGCTACCACATGATAGAACTAGAGATCTAGATGTGTATTCAACCCTAAACATACAGATCTAGATGCAGGCATGCTGAATCTTAAAACTTTACCTTCTCTGATAGGAATCGTACTTGAATCCATGATGACGATGATTCAGATGACGCAGCGGACGATCTTCCAAATCCACACGAATCAACCGTTGGAGAATTCCTTTGCCCTTCTCCTGTTTTCTCTTCTAGCGACGGGACGTAGAAAATACGGCTCCCTTGTTCGTGTGTTCCGGGGATCATGACCGCATATAAATAGGCTAGCCTCCTTAGCCCTAGGGTTTTCAATTCAACCCATCAACGAATGGAAGCCCACCTGTCTCTGCACATAAAGGCACACAACCTAATCGACTCAATTAAGCTCACTTAACCAAATTATCGAGATCACTTACAACAGGCTTTATAATTGACAGTGTAGCATTATATAATTATATTCGCATATTAGCCCAACGTTGGATTAAGATCTACCTATGTTGGATAAGTTCCAACATGAACTTCTTTGAGTGGAGCTTGAGCACTAGCCGAATTTGAACAAGATCCATTTATTATGCTTGCACATTTACATTATTAAACTAAATAAAACGTTCAAGCTTGATTCGTTTAATTGGCAAATTAACATGATCTAGGAATAACCTGTGCACACAGTGCATGCAGACCCACTCAAACCCTCCCCAAAAACACACACACAGGATGCTTGACCCACGTGAAGTGGTAAAGGAGAGAGAGAAGAGTGGGAGGGTGTAAGGGTATCGTATAGGGGTAAAAGGGAGAAAAATATGGATTAAAGCACAAAAAAGTTAGGGGTAAAGTGAAAAAAGACCAATGGCAAATACGTAAATGTGATAAAGAGGGAGGGTTTTTGAAGGTTGTTCTTTGCGTTCATGAAAGGTCAATGACAAACTTATAAATAATGTGCATATGTTATGAATGGTCTTGGGACCTCTGGTATCCAACCATGAATGTAATAATGAATGTAAAGCCCCTTAGTATTCTTCTCTATGTAATAGTTACTCTATATAAATATAGTCTATGGCCTCCACCATAGAGATTGATTCTCAACACGTTTTCAGCACGATTACGCTCGTAGAGAAGGAAAAGATGCGACAAAGCTCTGACGAATTTTTCGTGACATCTCGAGAAAGAAATCGATGCGCGAAAAAGGCTTCGTAGCACACTCGATCTATATGTATTTCTAGATTTGTGCAAAAATTCCAATTTTTTGTTCATGATATATATCATGTTATTTTCCCTGGTGAACTGATGAACATCAGGAATATTCCGTTGGAAAAAAATCTTTATATCACAACAGCACGATCTGATGATCTGCATGGCATCATAGCATTTTCAATTCTTTAAACAGCATAAGAAATTATCTTGAATCATCAAGTTAAACTTAGATGGATGCACTGGATGCACTGAATATGTATGTTATTCCAGACACATAAAATGCCACCAAACCCAAATTTAGTCTTTATGTTATAAACGGGCTTTTGGTGGGCCTACCCGTTAGTGGGTATCCACCCATTATGTAACCCTACCACTATAAATATAGGGCTATGGTCTCTATAGCCGCCAAGTTTACAACACGTTATCAGCACGCTCAAAGCTAAGCCGAACCCCTGCCGACGAACGGACGCGACGCGAACGGGCTTCCTTCACCGAACGTCGCTAGATCCGGCGGGTAGGATCTAGAGGTAACTTTCTCCCTAGATCTAAATTTTGCATATGCGCATATGTGGTGATTCAATTTTTTGGATCAATCAATCAAAAATATATCGTTTTTATTGTTAAAAATCAACCTTTTTTCAATAAAAACGTCTTTTTGGTAGAAAAAAATTGGTTTTCCCACTAAAAATCGGATTTTTACCCATTTTTTTCTCCAAAAATCGGCAAAACCCTAAAAAGGGTTCACCCACGCCCCCCCCCCCCCGGTCGCCGGCAGCGGCGGGGCCTTCCCGCCGTCGCTGCGGCGGCGGGAACCCCCCGCCGCTGCAGGCGGGGGCTTCCCCGCCACCTGCAGCGGTGGGAAACCCCCGCCACCGGTGGGGGCAACCCCCGCCGCGGCAGGCGGGGGCAACCCCCGCCGCCTGCCGGCGGGGGCAAACCCCGCCACATGCAGCGGCGGGCAACCCCCGCCGCGACAGGCAGGGGCAACCCCCGCCGCCTGCCGGCGGGGGCTCCCCGCCGCCTGCAGCGACGGGCAACCCCCGCCACAGTATGCGGGGGCATCCCCCGCCGCCTGCAGCGGCGGGCAACCCCCGCCTCCGCAGGCGGGGGCGATCCCCGCCGCCTGCAGCGGCGGCCCCCCCCCCTCCCCGCCGCCTGCTGCGACAAACAGGCCCGCCGGCCAGTAGCGGGTACGGGCCCGGCGTGCGTACCCCAAAACCCTAACTAGGGTTTCTGACCCAGAAAATTTTTTCGAATTTTCAAAAAATTTTCAGATTTAATTGCGCTTCCTTTTCGTTATAATCTGGACCAAATTACATGTGATTTTTACTCATCGCAATTATATTTGGATTTATGATTTTCTTTAAAAACGTTTAAAAATTAAGAAGATCCTGCGACCGCTCTGCCGTTAGTCAACTAACCTAACGGTGTATGACGTTGCCTAGTGGTCCAATAATTTTTAAACGGTAGATTTCATTTTCCATTATAAACTGCCTGTGATGAATAAATAAATTGCCTGTGATATATAAACTGCCTGTGATGATGCCTGCTGCATTATAACTGCCTGCGACGAATGATTAATATTTGTTGTGGTTTTGGATCGGCTAGTGATCACCATTTTACTTTTCATGCATTATTTTCTTTTTTTTTGAGAGAAAAAAGTAGTGAGGATAATTTTGTAAAATTACAAGCCCGGCGGACGCCTCAAGAAGATGAAGGACTATTCCAGAAGAATAGGGGCCCCACGGGGGTTCCCGAGTTGTACTTTCTTTCCTTTTGGGACTGTAATGGACTGTAATTAATTATGGTGATTAGCCGATCCACGCAGCAAATATTTATGTCTGATGTGCTTGATTATTTATTTTTCTGCAAAAATATCTAATTAATGCTATCTTTTTACATGCTAGAGTGATAAATGGCCAAAATTACGAGCGTCGATTTCGACGTTTTGGATGCATCAGGAAAGAATTACTTAAGCTGGCAGTTGGATATAAAATTCCACCTGCGAGCACAGGGATTGAGTCACGCCATCGCTTTAGGCGATAGGGTTTCTGATATAGATAAAGCGAAAGCAATTATCTATATCAGACGCCATATCGATCGGACCCTGAAGGCCGAGTACCTAACGGTGGAAGACTCGTATGAGTTGTGGACCGCCCTCGAGGACAGGTATAAACATCAAAGGGATGTTATACTACCTCGAGCACGATATGAATGGGAGAACCTCCGCCTCCAAGACTTCAAGTCTATTGCTGAGTACAACTCGGCACTCTTTAGCATCACCTCACGCCTGAAGTTGTGTGGTGAAAAGGTGACGGAGGAACGCATGTTAGAGAAGACGTATACATCCTTCCATGAGAAGGATGTCATACTGATGCAACAATATCGTGAACGAAAGTTCATAAAATACTCTGAGCTTCTCTCATGCCTTCTGATGGCAGAGCAGAATCGTGACCTCCTTCTGGCCACCCACAACTCACGCCCTACCGGCACTGCTTCTGCGCCTGAAGTGCACCACAGCTCCTTCCAGAAGAAAAGGGGCAACTTCAAAGGCAAACCCCAGAAGGGTAAGACCATGAAGAAGCAGGCTCGAGGACCCCCTCCAAGAAACAACCAAGAGGGCAAGAAGAAAAATGTGTGGAAAAGAAAAGACGACGGCCAGACTTCTACCCCCAGAAAGGACTGGGAAGATAAATGCCACAGGTGTGGCATGACTGGACACTGGTCCAGAAATTGTCGTACTCCACGCCACCTTCAGGAGTTGTACAAAGAAAGCCAGAAGCAAGCCGAGACAAACATGGCGGTTCAAGAAAACCTGGCACCAATCAGGTTCATCGCTGAGGACTTCTCCAACGATGACCTGCTCGACTGAGGACATTTATCTACTTTATATATGCATTGTAGTTTTTTCCTTTTGAGAAACAATTTATCTGCTTATCTCTGGCATGTTTAAGTACTTTTCAGACATCAACTTAATTTCTTTAGTATATTCCTTTGTGTTTTTGCCTTATACTGCGACATTTTTCTTTTAAAATAGATGGACTTTAAATGCCTAGTGGACAGTGCCTCTACGCACACGATCCTCCAAGACATCTGCTTTTTTCAAAGCATTAATAAATACGATGGCACCGTAAATACGATTTCCGGTCCATCAAGTATCATTGAAGGATCAGGGGAAGCCCATTTTATGCTCCCCAACAGTACAAAACTACTTATAAAAGATGCCCTTCTCTCCCCTAGCTTGCATAGAAACCTGTTAAGCTTTAAAGATATCCGCTTAAACGGATACCACCTAGAAACGGTGAGCAAAGGAAACAATGAATACCTTGATGTAACGTCTCATAAAAACGGTGCTAAAACACCGTCGAACGTTTTGAGGGACTCCCGTCGGGTCTCTACCACACAAGGATCAGAGCAATGGAAGCAAACACATTGGAGCACCAGAAGTGCCAAAATCAACCAGAATTCAAACTCTGGCACGATAGACTAGGACACCCTGGAAGGAATATGATGTGTCGCATCATATCCCAATCCCGTGGAATTAATCCGAAAAGCCTGACGCTACTTCGGAAGGGTGCAAATCCTTGTCCTCCTTGTTACAAAGGGAAATTGATTACGAGACCATCCACCCTGAAGGTGGACTCTGAGTCTCCAAGCTTCCTAGAGAGAATACATAATGACATTTGCGGGCCTATTCACCCCGCAAGTGGACCATTTCGGTACTACATGGTACTTATCGACGCATCTTCAAAATGGTCGTATGTGTGCCTCTTGTCCACCCGTAACGTAGCCTTTGCAAAGCTACTTGCACAAATTATAAAATTGCGGGCACATTTCCCAGACAACCAGATCAAGAAATTGCGTCTGGACAATGCTGGGGAATTCACCTCACAAGTCTTCCTAGACTACTGCCAAGCAACCGGCATAGAAGTTGAACATCCTGTAGCTCATGTTCACACCCAGAACGGGTTAGCCGAATCTCTCATAAAGAGACTACAATGGATCGCTAGACCATTGTTAATGCAATGCCAGTTGCCGGTATGTGCATGGGGACATGCCATACTGCACGCTGCATCGCTGATAAGATTACGACCGTCAGGTAGTCAATCCTATTCTCCGATGCAACTTGCATATGGGAACCCGCCCGATATCTCTCACTTGAGGATATTCGGATGTGCTGTCTATGTCCCCATATCACCACCGCAGAGAACCAAGATGGGTCCTCAACAGCGTCTTGGTATCTATATTGGCTTCGACTCACCATCGATCATTAGATACCTCAAACCCCTTACAGGGGAAGCCTTTAAAGCACGTCTAGCAGATTGTGAGTTTGATGAAAGCATTTTTCCAAAACTAGGCATTAACACACAGAAGCCAGAAGCTTCAAAGACCATTACATGGGACACAAAGACTTTATCCCATTTTGATCCGCGCACAAATCAATGTGAAGAAGAGATCCTGAAGATCCTTCAAATTCATAACACAGTTCACATCTTACCGGATAAATTCACTGACAACCAGAAGATTGTCAGATCACACGTCCCTGCTGCAAATACGCCAGCTAGGATTGACATACCCAAAGATGGATGCAATCCACCTGCAGCAGAAGCGGCCGTACCTCAAAAAAAAGAGGACGACCCCCAGGCTCCAAAGATAAGAATCCTCGAAAGATGAAAAATCCTAGAGCAACAATAACGATACCACCACAGGATGCTGAGCTCAGCCCAGCTACCTCTCCACTCTTAACAACCCCTGAAGAGGAAAATATAGGAGAAATTTCATTAAACTATGTACGTACCGGGGAGGTACTAGACAGAAAAAGCACAATCATCGATGATAACTTCGCGCTCATTATTGCCACTCACGTCACTGAATACGACGATGAGACCGATCCACGCTCTCTAGCAGAATGTAAACGCAGAGAGGATTGGCCAAAGTGGAACGAGGCAATAAGAGTAGAGCTGGACTCACTCTCGAAGCGCAAAGTTTTTGGACCTGTAGTCCTAACACCAAAAGGTGTTAAACCTGTGGGATATAAATGGGTATTCGTGAGAAAAAGAAACGAGAATAATGAGATCGTGCGCTATAAAGCGCGCCTTGTTGCACAAGGCTTTTCCCAATGACCAGGAATAGACTATGACGATACCTATTCCCCAGTCATGGATGCGATCACTTTCCGTTTCATTATCGGCCTATCCACGAAGGAAGGTCTGGATATGCAGCTCATGGACGTTGTGACTGCATACCTATACGGAAATATAGATAAGGACATCTATATGAAAATCCCAGACGGATACAAACTACCGACAAAAATGACAGAAAGACCTCGGGACGTCTATTCCGTCAAACTCCAGAGATCACTGTATGGTCTCAAACAGTCAGGTAGAATGTGGTACAACAGACTGAGTGAATTCCTAGTGCAACAAGGATTCACAACAAATGAAGTCTGCCCTTGCATCTTCATACGAGCAAAGGGAACAGGATTCGTAATTATCGCCGTCTACGTAGACGACTTGAACATCATCAGATCTCCTGCAGAGATAGATGAGATATCCAAAAGTCTCACACAGACTTTTGAGATGAAAGACCTCGGCAAAACGAAGTTCTGCCTAGGCCTACAAATTGAACATTTAAGCGGAGGAATCATGTTGCACCAATCGACATATACAAAGAAAGTGCTGAAAAAATTTCTTATGGACAAATGTCATCCGCTTAGCACACCAATGGTCGTCAGATCATTGGATGTTGAAACAGACCCCTTCCGACCGCTGGAAGAGGGGGAGGAAACACTGGGTCCTGAAGTACCCTACTTAAGTGCAATTGGAGCACTCCTATACCTGGCAAACTGCACGCGTCCCGATATAGCGTTCGCAGTAAATCTACTAGCCAGATACAGTTCAGCGCCCTCAAAGCGCCACTGGAACGGAGTGAAACAACTTCTGCGCTACCTCCAAGGGTCTGTAGACATGGGACTATACTTCAAGAAAGGTGTATCCACCGACCTGGTCGGTTACGCAGATGCAGGATACAGATCCGACCCACATACCGCAAAGTCCCAGACCGGTTTCGTATTCACATACGGTGGGACGGCCATCTCATGGAGATCCGTGAAGCAGACATCCACAGCGACCTCATCCAACCACTCCGAGCTCATCGTGATCCACGAAGCTAGCAGAGAATGCTTCTGGCTTCGATCAGTCATCAACCACATCCTCAAGTCCACCGGCCTGAAGACGGGAGATCTTGGGCCTACCACCATGTACGAAGACAATGCTGCCTGCATCGCTCAACTACGAGGTGGCTACATCAAAGGTGACAGGACGAAGCACATTTCCCTCAAGCTCTTCTGGACGCATGAACAGCAAGTGGACAACCAGATCGACATCCAGCAGATCCAGTCCTGCAACAACCTGGCTGACCTATTCACTAAAGCTTTGCCTCGCAGTACCTTTAGAAAACTTGTACTAGGAATTGGGATGAGACAGCTGAGAGATGTACAAGCCTGAAGCTTGTACTTATCAGGGGGAGTTAACGTAGTGCTGTACTCTTTTTCCTTGGCTGTTGGTTTTTCCCACTGGGTTTTCCACAGTCAAAGGTTTTAACGAGGCAGCCACATTAACTCTGGATCCAGAAGTATCCACCACTGATGATATCCATCGATCAGGGGAAGTTATAGAGACTTGTACTCTTTTCCCTTAGCCACTGGTTTTTCCCACTGGGTTTTCCTTGGCAAAGGTTTTAATGAGGCAAGCACTCTTAAACTTAGAGATCCAGAAGTATCTCCAACCCCATGATCAAATAAGCTTCATAAACCCTGAAGTGTTCACCATGGCTTACAACAATGGATGGATAAGGGGAAGTGTTATAAACGGGCTTTTGGTGGGCCTACCCGTTAGTGGGTATCCACTCATTATGTAACCCTACCAATATAAATATAGGGCTATGGTCTCCATAGCCGCCAAGTTTACAACACTTTATTCATTTTACAATACAAAAATTGTTCAATTATATAATACCAAAAAAACATAAATGCCGTGAGTCTGTGGCATGCTTGAAAGTTCATGCAATTACAACTTACAAGAAACTCACTAATTTCATCAAGAAAAGGCAAAGCCTCTACAAGATGTGATTCATATAGCATGTATCAGATACATGATTTTATCATGTTCCTCCTTATGGAGTCAACTTATTTAGGGCTTATGTCAGTAGGTAATCTGTAGCAAAATTCATCAGGCTTCTTGCAAGTCCTCAAACTAATGTTATGTACCATGGGAAAATCGAATCTCCCAGGTTCAAGCCGACATAATATTTATTATAATTAGTGGCATGAGGTATCTTGATGCATTAGTTTAAAAGCACGAACCTTTAAATTCTTTACTGTTGTAAAGACTTCCCCCTTGCATTCTTTGTAGCAAGTTTGAAAACACACATGTTCAAGTTTTATTTCTCTATGTGAACAAAGAATATTTATTTATTTATTTTGGGCGTAAAGGCTCGTTGTCCTTGGCATACATCATAGCTCCCAAAGGGGAATGGAGCTTCTGAATGGGTTAATGCTATTTCTTTCGGTTCTGAGAAGTATTTTTTTAGAGAAACCCAACATGATGTTATGAATAGTCTCCTTGAGACCTTTCATATCCATCCCTTCGTATTCAACCCTAAAATATTAATATATATGTGAGGCTAGGAAACTCCTATCCATCACTTTTTCTTGTAGACTATTCATCTGTAACGACTGGTTTTTGTCTATGTATTGTCTATTATATATATATATTATGGTTGTTCTCTTCCTTGTGTGTTTTTCCCCAGTTGGACGTTTTCGTTCAGTTCTTTCTGATCTTCTACCTTCCGTTGCATATCATGATGGGCTTGGAGTAAGTATTTTTACGATGAGCTTCATAGCGTCCATATCTTAGAGCTAGGTTGATCTTAGAAACCATAGGTATCTTTTCCGAAGCTTCGAGTTTCAATTCGAGACTTTTTCATGACTCTTAGTTGGTTCAAGAAGGAGAACCAACCGACTAGATTGCAATCTAGTCGGTCGGCAACTCTTCAGGAACCGACTAGTTCATCTTGATTATTTCAGCTGAGTTACGGTTTCCCCTTAGTCGATCTAAGCACAACCATTGACCGACTAGTTGAGAAACTAGTCGGTTAGAACTTGTTCTCAGACCGACTAATTTAGAGTCCTTTCTGACAGCCGAGTTACTGTTTACAGTTAGTCGGTCAAAGAACGACTATCGACTGACTAGTTGAGAAACTAGTCGGTTAGAGTTTCTTCTCAGACCGACTAACTCTCAGTACTTATTGTCTATCATATTCAACCCTTAGTCGGTCTATGAACATTCACCGACCGACTAATTCCCAAACTAGTCGGTTGACGAGCCTTCACAGACCGACTAAATCTGTCTACCCTGTATTGACCATGTTCTCTGTTTGCCTTTTAGTCGGTCTCAGTTGGACGACCGACCGACTAGTTCCCAAACTAATCGGTCGACCACTCTTCACTGACCGACTAATCTACCCAGAAACCCTAGGTTAAGTTGTAGCCGTCGCTTTTTCTTTCTATTTAAACCCTATACGTTTTCACTTCTTTCCTCACTTTCCTAGCTGACCTTCTTCCCCAATCATCCCCCATCCTCCTTTTGCCTCCTCCTCCTCCTCCCGTGTTCCCTCTCACCCCCCCATTGCGTCGGCAATCACCCCGCAGGCCGCCGGCCGACCCTAAAACCCCCCAATTCTCCTTTTGCTCCAGTTTTTCCCCTTCATTCTTCCATCTCCAGATCGGTTATATCTCAGCCACCAGCAGATCTCTTCAGCCGTAGTTTTCTCGGGATCGCTTCTTCCATTGTCGTGCTAGATCAGATTTGGCGACGAAAATCCGGATACGACGAGATCCTCTCCTACCTGCAGATTCGTAGGCGTCTTTGATCGTCGTTTCTTCCGCTTCATATACGGTTAGTGATCTACCCTTAATCTTTCCATAACCCACACTATAAATTTAGAAAACCTAATAAAAATGGATTACTAGACGTTGTAGGATTCCACTACAAATCCGGATTAGATCGTCCAATTCTGATTTTCTGTTTTGCCATAACAGTGACTCATCCCCGTAGAATAGCGATTTTTGAGACGACTCTCGTCGATCAACAACCTCGGTACCAGGCAAGTGAAACTTTCCAACCTTGTTTTAGGCCATGCTTAGGCCATTTCCTTGCTTTTAGCGTAAAAGAGACTAGACCGTGAAATGATAGCGGTCTAGGCACAATTTCAAGTTCTAGCTTGACAACGAAGCTAGAGTTGCCTTTTGTCATGTCATTTCATGCATTTGCCTGTCACGTTTAATTTCTCTAACGGTACGCATTTTTATTTAAATATCTGCCATGCATATGCATTTTTACATGTCATCTGATTTGCATGTTGCATCGTAGTACACGCTACCAAATACTTGTACAATCCTTGTTTCCGGCTAGGCACCTGTTATGCGGGCATAACCCTATGCCATACTTGTTAAAAAACTTCCTGACTCGTGATCCAGAAGCGGGCCACATGTGTTGGTTAAAAACCAAAGCCCGATACACGTGGAGGGGTAGGGATAAGCGATCACTTGAGTGTAAGAGTTGGCCCGTACAGCCTGTCTAGCCAAAAGGCGTAATCCCTGTGCACGACGTGCTATTAGACTAGGACATTCCTAGTGAATGTTTACTTGTTTCCATGTCATGTTATTTGTTTCCATGCCATGTTCTTATCTGTTATGCTATCGTATATGCCATGTCATAACTGATGTTTACTTTACTTGCTGCACTCATTATATAAATGTCATGTCATACCATACTTTAGAATTGCTAGGTTGCCTTTACTTTCTACTAGTTTCCTTGCACAAAGTCTTATAGACTTTGCTGACATGTGCACCTTCTCTTTGGGTGTCGCAGGTTAGTTGCTGAGCCAGAGTCCGTAGTTAAGGGAGACGAGTTTGTGGAGTTCGTGCCTGAATCCACAGTTGACGTTGAGTACGAGGACACCGGCGACCAGTCTTAGTTCACTCCGCAGTTTCTTTGTTAGTTGTTGTAGCTTGGCGGTGAGTAGCACCATTTTGTTAGTTGCTTTCCTTGTTGGCCATGTTAGGCCTTTTTAGACTCTTTTGTTAGCCTGGTGGTTTTTCTGGTGGTTGTTGAACCTTTATTTGGACACTTGAGATTGATAATTTATTATTCGTCTCTTTCTATTATTCTTGTCTTTGTTCCGTTTCACGTTACAGGGATCTGCGTGGTATTTCTAGACGCTTTACAGGCGGGGAGCCTCATAGCTCTCAGCCTGAGCGGGCCTCGTCACGCCTCGCCTCCATTTTAGGGAAGCTGGTCGTGACAGGTTTTGTTGGTGGCCCATGCAGGTCCTCCCACTCTGTAACTGTGACTTAATCGGAACAACGATAAGAATTATAGAATGTCCAATAAATAATTTCGACACCCGAGTCATAGGCTGAGAGTCTGATTGTTTCGTTTTCAGTGTCATTAGAAGGCAGGAAGACGGAATACCCGAGCTGCTGGTGGTGTGCCCCCTCGTGTCGAGGAGCCGGACCGAGAGCCCACCAACGGGGAGATTATGCGGATGATGCATCAGATGATGCAGGTGCAACAGGGCATGCTTCAGAATGCCCAGAATGTTCCAACTGCTCGAGGAGCGCGGCCAGTCCAGAATGTCCCTCGCTCCGAGCTAGGAGCGAAGCAGTTTCGGAAGCTGGGCCCCACTTATTTTGATGGGATCGAAGGACCTCTATCTGCTGATGAGTGGATCAGGAATATGGAGGACAACCTGAAGATGTCGAAGGTCGACGTGGCTGGATGGGTTGACTTGGCGAAGAGGCAGCTTAGAGATAATGCTCGGAACTGGTGGGATGCTGAGGAGGAGATATTGGTGAAGCCGATATCTTGGGCTACTTTCAAGTCCAGATACGATGAGGAGTACTTTCCGAAGGCTGCCAGGAGGGAGATGGCGCAGCGCTTCATCGACCTGAAGCAGGGGAGCATGACGGTGGACCAGTACCACCAGGAGTTCACCAGGCTGAGCCGTTTCACACCGAAGATGGTGCAGGATGCTGATGAGAGGGCCCAGAGGTTTCTGCAGGGGCTCTCTTTGGATCTTCAGAGCTTTGTGTCTTCTTCTGACTTGGAGTCCTATCAGAAGGTTCTGATTTCAGCGAGGAGGCATGAGCAGATTGTGAACCAAAAGAGAGGATGTGCTTCTGGAGCTGGGAAGAGGCCTGTGGAGCAGGCCAGGGCAGTGATGAGACTAGGGTTCAGGCCCAATCAGTCGGTACAGTTCAAGAGGCCAGGAGGACCTCCTACTCCGAAGACTTGCCTTTTCTGTGGCAAGATTGGGCATGTCAAGGATCAATGCCGGAAGATGTTGGGACAGTGCTTGGTTTGTGGTGATCCAGCGCATGTCATGAGGGACTGCCCGAAGTCCAAGCAGCCTTGGAAGGGACCAGTTGCAGCTCAGCCGTTGCAGCAGAGGGCACATGTACCTGCTGGACGTGGAGCGCCTCTCGTTCCACAGAAGCAGGCCTTTCAGCAGGCCATGCAACCGAGGAGGCAGGCTTTCCTGATGACTGCAGTTGAGACTGAGGCTGTGGATGAGGTTATTGCAGGTAACCCTCAGACTAGTTGCTTCATTTCTTAGTTAGTCTTGTTTGTTGGAAATTGTTTGGCTGCTTGTTATGTTTGCTAGAATAGGATCTGATTGTTAGATTGCTTGTTAGGTGTGATTTTGGTTTGCACGTTTCCTGCACGAGTCCTCTTCGACTCTGGTGCATCGATGTGCATTATTTCCCGGAGCTTCGTGGACAAGCATTCCTTGTCGACTTTCCCTCTTCCCAAGAGTTGGGATATCGTTACAGGAAATGGCGTGATCTCGGTGCATCGTGGTTGCAATTCTTGTCCTTTGGTGGTCTATGGACATGAGCTCTACGCTGATTTCATCGTCCACAACATCATCAACTATAATGCCGTCCTTGGGATGGACTGGCTTGGGAGTTTCTATGCCACGATCGATTGTCGAAGGAAGAAGGTGTTGTTCGAGATTCCAGGCCATCCGGTGTTCGAGTTCAGCCGTGGCAGCAGTTCGCTTGGTCCGGTCAGGTTTCGGGCCAAGCCGGTGGAGATCGTTGCTATGCAGATGGAGCAGTGTAGACCAGCGGTAGTGCGTGACTTCGACGACGTCTTCCCCGAGGAGATGTCTGGATTGCCGTCCGATCGAGCTCTTGAGTTTTCGATCGATCTTATTTCGGGAGCGCAGCCAATCTCGAAGGCGCCCTATCGTATGGCACCGGTAGAATTGGAAGAATTGCGGAAGCAGCTGGACGAACTTCTTCAGAAGGTTACATTCATCCCAGTGTGTCTCCGTGGGGAGCACCGGTCTTGCTGGTGAAGAAGAAGGACGGTTTGCGTCGCATGTGTGTGGACTACCGGGAGTTGAATGCGGTGACCGTCAAGAATCCATATCTGTTGCCTCGTATAGGTGACATCTTTGATCAGCTTGGAGGATCGAGGGTATTCTCTAAGTTGGATCTGAGGAGTGGTTATCATCAGCTGAAGGTGAGGAAGGAAGATGTTCCGAAGACATCATTCAGGACGAAGTATGGACACTATGAGTTCGTGGTATGCCTTTCGGTGTAACCAACGCACCCGCCATATTTATGAATCTGATGAATCTGATCTTCTATGACTTTTTAGACAAGTTTGTCGTTATCTTCATTGACGACATTCTAATCTACTCAAAGTTAGAAGAGGAGCATGCATCGCACTTGAGGACAGTGTTGGAGATCTTGAGGAAGCATCGGTTGTATGCTAAGTATTCCAAGTGCGAGTTTTGGCTGGACAGAGTTGCTTTTCTCGGGCATGTGGTGTCAGGAGATGGTATTTCAGTGGACCCCGAGAAAATCAAGGGTATCAGGGAGTGGCCTGTTCCGCAGTCAGCGTCTGAGATCTGGAGTTTCCTTGGATTGGCTGGTTATTATCGGCGGTTCATTAAGGACTTCTCCCGTATTGCCGAGCCGATGACCAGACTGACGCGGAAGGATGTACCATTTGCTTGGTCTGATGGCTGTGAGGAGGATTTTGGTGTTCTGAAGGAGAGACTGACCACTGCCCCTGTTCTTGATGTGCCTGATCGGAGTGGAGGATTCGAGATCTTTTGCGATGCTTCCGGCAAGGGTCTCGGTTGTGTATTACATCAGCATGGGCATGTGGTAGCGTATGCTTCTCGTCAGCTTAAGACCCATGAGAAGAATTACCCGACGCACGACTTGGAGTTGGCAACGGTCGTGTTTGCACTGAAGATTTGGAGGCACTTCCTGCTGAGTGAGAAGGTGAAGATCTTCACCGATCACAAAAGCTTGAAGTACATTTTTACTCAAAAGGAGCTCAACATGCGACAGCGTCGGTGGTTGGAGCTTATGGTAGATTATGAGATCGATCTGTAGTATCACCCTGGCAAGGTGAATGTGGTTCCGGATGCGCTGAGTAGGCTTCCGGCAGTGATGTTGTTGACTTCGCAGTGGAAATTGCAGCAAGATTTTTGCGAGTCTGGTATTGAGATTATTCTTCCTGGAGAGGCCTCTTCGTTGATGTGTATGCAGATACAGTCGACGATTGTGGATAGGATCAAGGCTGGACAGGCTGGAGACCCGAAGTTGGTGAAGATACGGGAGCAGGTGGAAGCCGGTCTGCGGACTGACTTCTTGATTCATGAGGATGGCTTGCTGAGGTATGGAGCCAGGTTGTGTGTGCCAGTTGGAGACATCAGAGAGGAGTTGTTGGTTGAGGCACACAGTTCGCCGTATTCTGTGCATCCTGGTGGTACCAAGATATATAAGGATCTTCGTCTGAACCATTGGTGGCATGGTATGAAGAGGAGTGTGGCTCGGAGTGTAGCCAAGTGTCTGGTTTGCCAGCAGGTAAAGGCGAAGCATCAGCGTATGGCAGGGTTGCTACAACCGCTTCCGATTCCGGAGTGGAAGTGGCAACACATCACTATGGACTTTGTGACTGGACTGCCTCGGAGTCCGAAGCAGAATGACGCGATTTAGGTGATCGTGGACCGATTAAACAAATCCGCGCACTTTATTCCTTTCCGAGTAGGACAGTCCACTGAGACGCTAGCGAGGAGATATATAGAGGTAAACCCCTTTTACTTTCCATTTCTATTTCCTTTCCCTAGTTTAGATAGTGATGCAACGTGAATCACGCAGGAGATCGTACGACTTCACGGAGTCCCTGTGAGTATCGTGTCGGACAGAGACACGAGGTTCACGTCTCAGTTCTGGCAGAGTCTGCAGAAGAGTTTGGGTACGAGTCTGAGTTTCAGCACAGCGTACCATCCGCAGACAGATGGCCCGTCCGAGAGGACGATTCAGATCTTGGAGGACATGCTGAGGGCGTGCATGTTGGACTTCAAGGGATCTTGGGAAGATCATCTCCACCATGTTGAGTTTGCCTACAATAACAGCTACCAGGCGAGTATTAGCATGGCACCTTTCGCCGGGCTATATGGGAAGAAATGTCGATCACCACTGAGCTGGGATGACATTGGAGACAGGGAGCTGTTAGGACCTGAGATGATCGTGGAGGCAGTGGATGTTGTGAGGAACATCCAGGAGAAGCTGAGGATTGCTCAGGACCATTTCAAGCATTGGGCAGATGTTAAACGGTGTCCTTTGGAGTTTCAGCCAGGTGACCATGTGTTCCTGAAGATTTTCCCGAATCGAGGAGTGATTCGCTTTGGGAAACGAGGGAAGCTGAGCCCGAGATACATTGGACCGTTTGACATTCTGGAGAGAATTGGCGAGGTAGCCTACCGCTTAGCCTTGCCACCATCTTTGGAAGGAGTGCACGATGTCTTCCATGTGTCGCAGCTTCGTCGGTACATCAGCGATCCATCTCATGCTGTGGATTTCTCGGATATCACCGTTCGCCCCAATCTGACGTATGACCAGCAGCCAGTGCAGATTTTGGACAGACGTCAGAAGTCACTCCGGAACAAGACAGTCGATCTTGTTAGGGTGATGTGGTGACACGGCTCACCAGGAGAGTCTACTTGGGAGAGAGAAGATGAGATGAGATAGTGATACCCACTTTTGTTCCCTGACACGTGAGTGTTAGGAAATTCCGAGGGCGGAATTTTTCTTAAGGTGGGTAGGATGTAACGACTGGTTTTTGTCTATATATTGTCTATTTTTATATATATATATATATATATATATATATATATATATATATATATATATATATATATATATATATAATGGTTGTTCTCTTCCTTGTGTGTTTTCCCCTGTTGGACGTTTTCGTTCAGTTCTTTCTGATCTTCTACCTTCCGTTGCATATCATGATGGGCTTGGAGTAAGTATTTTTCGATGAGCTTCATAGCGTCCATATCTTAGAGCTAGGTTGATCTTAGAAACCATAGGAATCTTTTCCGAAGCTTCGCGTTTCAATTCGAGACTTTTTCATGACTCTTAGTTGGTTCAAGAAGGAGAACCAACCGACTAGATTGCAATCTAGTCGGTCGGCAACTCTTCAGGAACCGACTAGTTCATCTTGATTATTTCAGCTGAGTTACTGTTTCCCCTTAGTCGGTCTAAGCACAACCATCGACCGACTAGTTGTGAAACTAGTCAGTTAGAACTTGTTCTCAGACTGATTAATTCAGAATCCTTTCTGACAGCCGAGTTACTGTGTACAGTTAGTCGGTCAAAGAACGACTATCGACTGACTAGTTGAGAAACTAGTCGGTTAGAGTTTCTTCTCAGACCGACTAACTCTCAGTACTTATTTTCTATCATATTCAACCCTTAGTCGGTCTATGAACATTCACCGACCGACTAATTCCCAAACTAGTCGGTTGACGAGCCTTCACAGACCGACTAAATCTGTCTACCCTGTATTGACCATGTTCTCTGTTTGCCTTTTAGTCGGTCTCAGTTGGACGACCGACCGACTAGTTCCCAAACTAATCGGTCGACCACTCTTCACTGACCGACTAATCTACCCAGAAACCCTAGGTGTAACAACCTGAAATTTCATCACTTCAATTTACCAATTTTTACGTACTTTAAAAAATTAATTTTTCTTTATAAATGTTCGTGAAGAATTTTATAACAAAACTGATTTCAAAAATTCTTATAAAAATATTTTAGAGCACTAGACTTATCATATTATATTTCAGCAATTTCAGATTTCCTCAAATGTCCTAAACATTTCTGTTAAAATTCATCTCCCAAAATTACCGTTTTGATTCCACGAATTTATTTTCTATACAAACGTCTTCAAAACGTTTTCAAACTTCTGCAGTAGCATCATATGATCATTTAGAGCTCCCCACATTAATTTCGTAATTTTCTGATACCATTTCTCTAGAGAACCCACAAACCCGCTTTCTAAACGTTTTGGCCAAAAACTAGTATTTCCTTAGTCCAAACCCTGGAACGGTCTTCGTATTCGCGATCCTCGTGACGATACGATCCCGTGGGTATGTTTTCGTAATTTTTCGGACACGTTTACTAGTAGGGGCATTTTCGTAATTTTCTCCTTTTGTATTTTCACTAATAACTTTCATTAAAGGGGTTTTACCTTGCTAATTACCTACTTAACCCTAATTAACCCACCTAATCCAGCTACCACCTAACCCGTATCTAACCCCGATCTCCATCTAACCCCCACCCTCAGCTAACCAAGGAACATCCCAACTACCCATTGGTTAACCCTGTATATTAACCCCTTCCCTTTGTTTTAAGTCTCTCACTTCTCTCTCTCCTTCTATATTTCGAACCCAGGCATCAAGTTTTCTTACGCACTGCCCTTTCCCGCCATCCGTCTCTCACTCAGTCACTCTCACTCTCCCGCTCTCTCTCCTCTCTTGTACTCACCTCCGGCGAGCTCGACCGCCGTGTGCCCCGCCCTCGATCACCGTCACTCGTCGTCGTCTTCGACGGAGGCCGCCGCACGAAGCTCCCCTCGTTCTCCGTCATCCACCGCTGCAACCCACCGTAGACCCCGCCGCCTCTCCGAGAGTCCGCAGCGCCGCCCTCCGGCCTCAACCCCCGCCGACGAGCACCTTCCTCCGCCTCCGCCTTCCTCCGACGCTTCGAAGCCCACCCCCGATCGCCGTTCGCCTCGCTGCAGCCCCCAGCTCCGACGTCGCTCCGCACCCCACGTCGACGCTTCGCCGTCAGCTTCTCCGGAGCTCCGCCACAGGCCGCCGCCGTCTTCCACCGCGCCGCCGCTGCCTCCTCCGCTGACCGCCGTCGCCGTCTTCCGCCACGAGGCCGCCGTCGTCGTCGAATTCCCCCGCCCCTGCAGCTGCAACGACGAAGCAGCGTCGGTAAGTTTATAAGGGCAAACTTGTAAATACGCGATTATTTCGTAATTTCGTATTTTATGATAATTAATAAATGAGTTTATTGGTTTTAAATCCATAAGTAATTATATAGGGCCCAGAAAAATGTGTGACTAGTCCCAGAAAATCAGAAACGTCGAAACGAATCCATTGGCGCTAGTTTCGTCGCGATCAGGCAAGTATATTTCTCACAGTGAATTTTTAAAAGCAAAACTTAAATAGGTTAAAATTCTTCTAATATTCGTAACTTGCAATTTTTACGTATATGTACGTCTGATAAAAATATATGTTACAGTACTTGTAAATACGATCGTTTTGACATCTTGTTTGCAAAATTCTGACGTACGGTTTGCCCGGAATAAATCTTTGAAGATATGTTGTAATGATAAATTCTTGTTTTAAAAATCCTTTTAAAATTCGTAATCTGTGATTTTACGTGCACTTACGTACGATAAAAATATATGTCGTAGTACTAGTGAATACGATCATTTTGACACCTTGTTTGAAGAATTCTGATGTACGGTTTGCTCTAAACAATTCCTTGAACATATGTTTTAAAAATCATTCCTTGATTTAAAATTGCTTTTTGGCTATTTAAAATTGTTTAAAAATTGTTTAAAAATCTTGAAAAAAATAACTACTAGTCTTAGAAAATATTCTAAGCTAATTTAAACTCATTTACTTAGTTAAATCATGTCTTGCTTGTTCTCTTATCTCTTTAAGTGATTTCTATGTTGCTAAACCGAGTCGTGAAATTGTGAATTTTCACGAGACTGTTGTACGGACTGTTGTAACACCGAGACTGAATTGACTGATTGAATGATGGAATTTCCATAGAATGGAAGATGGAATTTCAATAATAGACAGATAGTACACATTCTTTTGACCGACACTAGACTTGACATGGGATTGGGGTAGTCTATGATCACAAGTGTTACAGAATGACTGGATGCGCCATACTAAATTACCTCCAACACATTACGGGGGTTAGAACCTTGACCGTTGCCATATCGGAACGGTGGGTAAGCCGCGGAGTTGCTCCCGTCGCAGGCTGCATGTTGGTTATCTCTAGTACTCTTGGACATGGACTTATCACTAGGATAGACTGGTTTTTGACTATTGTTCTAACATCTTTTCTGCAGGTTGCTACGGTGTGTTTATTTAATGCTAAATTGTCACAGGTTGCAAATGGTATTGCAAATTGTTATTGAATGATTAAATTGCTACATGTTGTAAACGATATTGCAAATGGCTATCGATGATTAAATTGCTGCAGATTGCAAATGTTTAACCTCTTTAACTGCTTTAACTATTTTAACTGCTTTAAACTGCTTTATCTTTTTATTGCTTATTTTAAATTAAACTTATTGCTTGTCTTTAAAAGTCCAGCTTGGTTTAATTTTAAAACGTCTAACGTTTTGGTTTTGAGATTATCTTGCCGAGTAAACCTCGCTGACGGACATTTCATTTTGTTGTTTTACGAAATGTCCGTCAGGTATCGATAGTGAGTTCCTTGAAGACACTACTGCAGGAGTCGAGCCAGTGCTCGAAAACTACGTGGAGTATCTACCCACAGAAGACTAGACTTTTACCTTCGCGTCAGCACTTATATATATATATTTGATTAATGTAATTCGTGTACCTTGTTTGTATTGGCCATGCTAGGCCAAGCTGTATCTTAATTATTGTACACTGGATATGTAATAATGTTGTTTGAGCTGCTTCTTAAACTTGCAAGCAAGAATCTGCAATTTTTATACAGACGCTTAGTGTGTTTAAGCCAAGGAGGAAGAAAAGAAAAAGATTTCAAAAAGAAAAAAAAAGTACTCCTCCTTGTTTTAAGCACATCGCGGACCCGCTCGTGTCCTCGCTCCCGGTAGAATGGGAAGCGGGGCGTGACAGGTTTGTTGGCGGCCCATGCAGGTCTTGCTTATGCAAATACTTTAAGATCGGTTTAAATGACATTAATATCTAAGTGTACAACTAGAATAGATTTATTCTAACTTACCTCACATTGCGGTTTGTTTTGAAGTTTGGCAGGTCAACCGGATACTCACAACTGATGGTGATTTGATTTTAACTTACCTTACATTGCGGTTTGTTTTAAAGTATATATGGCAGGTCGACCAGATACAGACGACGTCACCAACAACGACATCTTGGGTATCGTAAAGGAAATACCGGAAATTCAACCCTATATTCTCCACGAAGCTGCAGAGCCTGTAATCACTGGTATACCTGAACCTTTTCCCTCTACGTCGATTTGACACCCATCGTCTTTATTATCATTGCTAGCATATGTTATCGTGCTATAGCATGTCCACATCTTGATTTGGGAATTTTCTATTGTTCCTTATCACAAAATTCGCAACGAACTATCTCCATTGAACCTCATTACCTTTTTCGAATTCTTAACCATTGCTTAGGAACTCGTGTTCCATTCTTGGTTATACCCTCCTTAGTAGCTACTTTTGCTAACCGTTATAGTTATTTTCATTGGATGAACCATCTACTCATTTCATCACCTTTCCTTCAGTTGATGATGGCACGCCTATAAATGATAATCTTCCTTCAATGGACCATGATACCGGTCAATGTGCTTGACTAAAGTCTGTTGGATCAACCTAGCTAGACTGGGTGCAAGTGATCCTAGCTTAGTCACTTCCCTGGCCGTGTCCGCTGGACCGCAAGGATGTGAATCATGATTATGTAACGCCATCGATCTTCATCATTATCACCTTCTCTTAGCTTGATGACCTTTCAATTGACCTTCTTAGAATCTTTCTTTAGTCCCCTTGAACTCTAGTTATGGAGGACAGCATTCGAATTTTGGATCATCAGAAGTTCGAGTTCAACCACTGAAGCAAATCGAAGGGCCACACTGCAAGCGACTGTCCTGAGAGGAAGTCTCAGCCTTCCAACTCTGCTCAACAACTTCAACCAACAACAAGTGTACCAGCAAACTCGACAACAGGTGCTACCCCAAAGACGCCAAGCTTGTACCATGACAGTAGAAGAAGCTGAGGCTACGGACCAAGTAAATCCCAGGTACGAGATATTCCACTAAGCTACTTACTCTATTATTTAGAGCTTGGACATGTTTCTTATCACTGTAACTGTTAAACCTCTGACTCCACGTTGGATGGTCGAGACCGCTGGCAGTTCCCAGCGGATGCCTCCAATGTTCTATTGTGATTTGTAGCCGAGGTCTTTTTGCTAAATCCATGGTGATAGAGATGCCAACATTTGATGTTGTTCTTGGGATGAATTGGTTAAGGACATTTCATGCCACCTTTGATTGTCGTCAAAGGAGGGTAGAGTTCAAAATACCCGACCATCTTAAGTTCAAGTTCCTCCGCGGAAGCAGATCGAAGGACGCTCAGAAGTATTCGAGGATGATACTGGAGATTTTGAGACGACCCAACCTGACGTGCCAGTGTAGGTTGTTGGCGTCTTTTCATTTTGTGCTCGTATTTCTCCTCTAGCCCCTACTTCTATCTTGTACATAATTTCTTTCCCCCAAGGGTTTGATTCATTTCCCACTGACCGCCTTTCCCCCTCTTTATTGCGTTCTGTCCGTTTCCTCTCCTCGAGCCCCGTTCCAGCCTAACACCGACGACTTCGGTGCCCCCCCTTTTTTTTTTCTTTTTGACCCATCTCCTTCCTCCGCAAACCACCACGTGGCTTTCCCTCTTCCCTCAGACATCGCCCCCCTCCCGGCCTCTTCCCCAAGCGAGCTCGATCGGACCTCGCATCGCCGCTCCGATCTCCGATCCGCCGGCCTCACCCGAAGATCCGCCAGCTTCCGCTTCGCTCCATCCCGGAGGCCCTCCCCGCCATGGATCGTCAACCAGTCGCAGTCCTCGCCGCCGTGGACCCGCAACCACCGATGGCCCTCCGACGATATGTTTTGGGATTTTTGGCCTTGGTGACGACCCTCGCCGCCACCCTCGCTTCCGTCGCTTGGCTGAGATCTTGGGAAGCCGTGATCATTGGGCTTCTCTTGAGCTCTCTGCCTTGGGTCTCACCCTCGTTGAGATCCCGTTTAGGCTTCCTCTTGCGTCTACTCCTTTTGGTGTGCGGGAAAGCGTGTTTTTGGTTGTTCATTTGTTGGGTGATGTTGGGTGTTGCGAATATCAAGTATTGGTCTACGGAAGGAGTGATGGCGATGAATATTGGCATGATATTGGCCTTGGGTGTTGAAGTTGGATGTAGGCCTTGTGCTTGGCTCTGGATGAGAGCATGGATCCTGCCTTATTGTTGGATAGTATGGAGATTGACGGAAGAAATGCTGGCAGTGAGTACTGACTTAGAGTGTTGGCCTTGTACTTACCTTTGGGCGGTGATTTGGACGTTAGCATGTGGTTGGGCATTATGGAAATTGATGGTGTTGGTACCCGTGGATTAGTCGATACGTGCTATATGATGAGCGACATCTTTGATTAAGACCCAGTAGCACGAATAAACTATATGGTCTTCCATTTTATGTGGTTTAAATAGCTTGCTACTGGCTTATCACCTCAGGTTCCAAGTTCGAACAGATGTTGTCATCATAATAGCCCTCATTTTCATGTGATTATCTCATGTTAATTTTGGACTACTTGAGAAGGCATGGTAACTATTATAGTGATACTGGTCGGTACTAGTTACGGAACTATGATAATGTTAATACTTATTAGAAATATCTCTTGTTTTCTTGATGCCATTATATCACATTATATTTCATGCTATTAACAACTTATTTTCTAAATTGTAATCATTCGACTAGTTTTCCATTTTATCATTTATTTGTTTGAGCTTCTTAATAACAGTAATTATTTTATTTTATAAAGTTTTGAGAAATTCCGAGGACGGAATTATTTTAAGGAGGGTATGATGTAACAACCTGAAATTTCATCACTTCAATTTACCAATTTTTACGTACTTTAAAAAATTAATTTTTCTTTATAAATGTTCGTGAAGAATTTTATAACAAAACTGATTTCAAAAATTCTTATAAAAATATTTTAGAGCACTAGACTTATCATATTATATTTCAGCAATTTCAGATTTCCTCAAATGTCCTAAACATTTCTGTTAAAATTCATCTCCCAAAATTACCGTTTTGATTCCACGAATTTATTTTCTATACAAACGTCTTCAAAACGTTTTCAAACTTCTGCAGTAGCATCATATGATCATTTAGAGCTCCCCACATTAATTTCGTAATTTTCTGATACCATTTCTCTAGAGAACCCACAAACCCGCTTTCTAAACGTTTTGGCCAAAAACTAGTATTTCCTTAGTCCAAACCCTGGAACGGTCTTCGTATTCGCGATCCTCGTGACGATACGATCCCGTGGGTATGTTTTCGTAATTTTTCGGACACGTTTACTAGTAGGGGCATTTTCGTAATTTTCTCCTTTTGTATTTTCACTAATAACTTTCATTAAAGGGGTTTTACCTTGCTAATTACCTACTTAACCCTAATTAACCCACCTAATCCAGCTACCACCTAACCCGTATCTAACCCCGATCTCCATCTAACCCCCACCCTCAGCTAACCAAGGAACATCCCAACTACCCATTGGTTAACCCTGTATATTAACCCCTTCCCTTTGTTTTAAGTCTCTCACTTCTCTCTCTCCTTCTATATTTCGAACCCAGGCATCAAGTTTTCTTACGCACTGCCCTTTCCCGCCATCCGTCTCTCACTCAGTCACTCTCACTCTCCCGCTCTCTCTCCTCTCTTGTACTCACCTCCGGCGAGCTCGACCGCCGTGTGCCCCGCCCTCGATCACCGTCACTCGTCGTCGTCTTCGACGGAGGCCGCCGCACGAAGCTCCCCTCGTTCTCCGTCATCCACCGCTGCAACCCACCGTAGACCCCGCCGCCTCTCCGAGAGTCCGCAGCGCCGCCCTCCGGCCTCAACCCCCGCCGACGAGCACCTTCCTCCGCCTCCGCCTTCCTCCGACGCTTCGAAGCCCACCCCCGATCGCCGTTCGCCTCGCTGCAGCCCCCAGCTCCGACGTCGCTCCGCACCCCACGTCGACGCTTCGCCGTCAGCTTCTCCGGAGCTCCGCCACAGGCCGCCGCCGTCTTCCACCGCGCCGCCGCTGCCTCCTCCGCTGACCGCCGTCGCCGTCTTCCGCCACGAGGCCGCCGTCGTCGTCGAATTCCCCCGCCCCTGCAGCTGCAACGACGAAGCAGCGTCGGTAAGTTTATAAGGGCAAACTTGTAAATACGCGATTATTTCGTAATTTCGTATTTTATGATAATTAATAAATGAGTTTATTGGTTTTAAATCCATAAGTAATTATATAGGGCCCAGAAAAATGTGTGACTAGTCCCAGAAAATCAGAAACGTCGAAACGAATCCATTGGCGCTAGTTTCGTCGCGATCAGGCAAGTATATTTCTCACAGTGAATTTTTAAAAGCAAAACTTAAATAGGTTAAAATTCTTCTAATATTCGTAACTTGCAATTTTTACGTATATGTACGTCTGATAAAAATATATGTTACAGTACTTGTAAATACGATCGTTTTGACATCTTGTTTGCAAAATTCTGACGTACGGTTTGCCCGGAATAAATCTTTGAAGATATGTTGTAATGATAAATTCTTGTTTTAAAAATCCTTTTAAAATTCGTAATCTGTGATTTTACGTGCACTTACGTACGATAAAAATATATGTCGTAGTACTAGTGAATACGATCATTTTGACACCTTGTTTGAAGAATTCTGATGTACGGTTTGCTCTAAACAATTCCTTGAACATATGTTTTAAAAATCATTCCTTGATTTAAAATTGCTTTTTGGCTATTTAAAATTGTTTAAAAATTGTTTAAAAATCTTGAAAAAAATAACTACTAGTCTTAGAAAATATTCTAAGCTAATTTAAACTCATTTACTTAGTTAAATCATGTCTTGCTTGTTCTCTTATCTCTTTAAGTGATTTCTATGTTGCTAAACCGAGTCGTGAAATTGTGAATTTTCACGAGACTGTTGTACGGACTGTTGTAACACCGAGACTGAATTGACTGATTGAATGATGGAATTTCCATAGAATGGAAGATGGAATTTCAATAATAGACAGATAGTACACATTCTTTTGACCGACACTAGACTTGACATGGGATTGGGGTAGTCTATGATCACAAGTGTTACAGAATGACTGGATGCGCCATACTAAATTACCTCCAACACATTACGGGGGTTAGAACCTTGACCGTTGCCATATCGGAACGGTGGGTAAGCCGCGGAGTTGCTCCCGTCGCAGGCTGCATGTTGGTTATCTCTAGTACTCTTGGACATGGACTTATCACTAGGATAGACTGGTTTTTGACTATTGTTCTAACATCTTTTCTGCAGGTTGCTACGGTGTGTTTATTTAATGCTAAATTGTCACAGGTTGCAAATGGTATTGCAAATTGTTATTGAATGATTAAATTGCTACAGGTTGTAAACGATATTGCAAATGGCTATCGATGATTAAATTGCTGCAGATTGCAAATGTTTAACCTCTTTAACTGCTTTAACTATTTTAACTGCTTTAAACTGCTTTATCTTTTTATTGCTTATTTTAAATTAAACTTATTGCTTGTCTTTAAAAGTCCAGCTTGGTTTAATTTTAAAACGTCTAACGTTTTGGTTTTGAGATTATCTTGCCGAGTAAACCTCGCTGACGGACATTTCATTTTGTTGTTTTACGAAATGTCCGTCAGGTATCGATAGTGAGTTCCTTGAAGACACTACTGCAGGAGTCGAGCCAGTGCTCGAAAACTACGTGGAGTATCTACCCACAGAAGACTAGACTTTTACCTTCGCGTCAGCACTTATATATATATATTTGATTAATGTAATTCGTGTACCTTGTTTGTATTGGCCATGCTAGGCCAAGCTGTATCTTAATTATTGTACACTGGATATGTAATAATGTTGTTTGAGCTGCTTCTTAAACTTGCAAGCAAGAATCTGCAATTTTTATACAGACGCTTAGTGTGTTTAAGCCAAGGAGGAAGAAAAGAAAAAGATTTCAAAAAGAAAAAAAAAGTACTCCTCCTTGTTTTAAGCACATCGCGGACCCGCTCGCGTCCTCGCTCCCGGTAGAATGGGAAGCGGGGCGTGACACTAGGTTAAGTTGTAGCCGTCGCTTTTTCTTTCTATTTAAACCCTATATGTTTTCACTTCTTTCCTCACTTTCCTAGCCGACCTTCTTCCCCAATCATCCCCCATCCTCCTTTTGCCTCCTCCTCCTCCTCCCGTGCTCCCTCTCACCCCCCATTGCGCCGGCAATCACCCCGCAGGCCGCCGACCGACCCTAAAACCCCCCAATTCTCCTTTTGCTCCAGTTTTTCCCCTTCATTCTTCCATCTCCAGATCTGTTATATCTCAGCCGCCAGCAGATCTCTTCAGCCGTAGTTTTCCCGGGATCGCTTTTTCCGTTGTCGTGCTAGATCAGATTTGGCGACGGAAATCCGGATACGACGAGATCATCTCCTACCTGCAGATTCGTAGGCGTCTTTGATCGTCGTTTCTTCCGCTTCATATACGGTTAGTGATCTACCCTTAATCTTTCCATAACCCACACTATAAATTTAAAAAACCTAATAAAAATGGATTACTAGACGTTGTAGGATTCCACTACAAATCCGGATTAGATCGTCCAATTCTGATTTTCTGTTTTGCGATAACAGTGACTCATCCCTGTAGAATTACGATTTTTGAGACGACTCTCGTCGATCAACAACCTCGGTACCAGGTGGTCGATCCGGATATACACCCAAAGAACGGTTGTAGTTTTACCGCAAGTGCACGGTGTAGCAGCGAGCGGGTATCGAACACAGGGAGGACGAATGACTGTGCTTGCTCCAAATCAACCTGGCTATTTGAGAACAGAGAAAATTGCCTTGGGCGATCCTGTCACAATCGTCAGACAAATGTGCGAAATATCAAATCAAATAAAGAACGTCTAGGGAATGGGGAATTCCCGCTACTCACCGTATCTCATAAATGTGGTTCGTCGGTATCAAAATTGCTAGATATAGAATTCGGATGAACTAGTTGCAACTGAATGTAGAACCAAGCTCACGCTCTCGCGCTGTTGCCGGTCTATAGCTATCCTAGGTTTGGGTCCAATCTCTTGCAAACCCTAGCCTAGGGGAGCTAGCATAAGGATCAACATCATCGTCCAATTGCGCACCGAGCCCAATCTCTTGCAAACTCGGTCCACAATCTAAATTAGGATAGTTCCTACCCGTCCAATCTCTTGCAAACGGGTATTGGCCTGGAATTGCAATCGGAAATCCTGGTATCGGTCCAATCTCTTGCAAACCGATACTTCGAAAATCCGACTCTAACCCAATTCGGATTTCTAGGGCTTCCTATCAAATCGGGATCCAATCTCTTGCAAATCCCAATTGATATGAATTCCTAGCTATCCGTAGTAAATCGATCCCAATCTAATCCCTAATAGCAATTCTAGCTCAATTTCTACCAATCCATCACAAATAAGAAATAGGGCTTGTAGGGTTCATCCCCACGCCCCAAGACGTGGAGACTACTCACAAATCATAGCAATAGCACAAAAATAATCAATGAAATAAGCAATAGAATTCATCACAAATATTGAGATAAACAATAAAAATAGAATTTTTTAGGGAAGAGAGATGCAAACCAATGGAGTTCTTCAATTTAATCCAACAAAAATCCAAGTTTTTCCTCTTCTCCAATCACAATAATAAAGCTAAAAAAGGAATCTAAAAAGCTGCAAAAAATCTAAGAGGGGGCTCTCAAAACTAGGGTAAAAACAGGGCTTAAATAGCCCCAAAAATCGTCCAAAAATCCTGACCAAAATACCCATGCACAGCCTGTTTTCCGCAGTTTTCGCTACAGGCAGCGCATCGCACTCGGCCGAGTGACAAAAGTCGCTCGGCCGAGTGAAAACCCTGCAATTTTCCAGTAAGTCGGGACTTTCAGGGGTCTTCAGTTCGGGGGCGGCTCGGCCAAGTGAGTTGTCGTCACTCGGCCGATGACTTCACTGCACTCGGGCGGCCGGGATTCTCCACTCGGCCGAGTGGGTCTTCTGAAGCTCAGGCAGCCGAAAAACAGTAACTTCGAGGTTTTGGAAGGGCCTCATCTGGGCGCCACTCGGGCGGACGTGGTATCGTCACTCGGCCGAGTGGGTCTTCTGTGCTTGGCCGAGTGCACAGGTAACTCGTGTCTGAACTGGTCGGCCGAGCAGTGTCTCGCTGGTCGGCCGAGTGGCTCCTCCACTCGGCCGAGTGGGACACAAAAAATGCCCAATCTGCTTGTTTTGGCCTCCTCGTCGCTCCTGCGACGTCCATTCTTCTTTCGCTCCTCTCCAACAGCAAAATACCCCTCGGGGAGGTCGTTGGTGACCGTCTAGAGTAAGCGCATCTCGGGATCACTCCAAATCGCGCCAAATCACCTGAAATGTGACAAAAACAACAAATCGTGAAAAGCATCGCAATATCGTCGATATATCGTGAAAAACATGATTTGGGCGATCCAAATGGCATGCAAACATGCGGAAAAAAGGTGTAAAATAAGGAGTGATCAAAATCCCCCAAGCTTGCCTCTTACTCGTCCTCGAGGAAGATAAGTAAAAGGCGAACCCGGTGGATTCGGAAAATGAAAATGGCGAAAAACGAAAAACGAAGAAGAATGAAAATGAAATGAAAATAAAGAAAGAAAGAAAGAAGCGAAGAGGTAGGATGCTAGATCACTTTCTCAGGACGCGGGTTTCACTTACTCTTATAGCATGCACCGAATGAGAAACTCATGTCAAAGGATTTTATTTTGATATCATAGTATAATAATGCAAATAGAGATAGAAAACCCACGAAAAGCGATATAATCATGAAAAACGGAATGATTTTAAAATTAACGTCGTCTGAATCATTTAAAGCGGTATACATATCACAGATCACACACTTTTCAATTGAACGCTTTCTATCTGGAGTATAAGAGTATCACACTATAGAGGAGGGAGAATAGAAAAGTATGGATTTCATGAAATGAACGCTAGGCTTAGATTTCTGGATTTCGTAAAACTAAAAATAATCTCACCGAGTATAGAATATTACTTAGCCTAGGTTGTCGTGCAATGTCAAGTAGTCTCTCTCTCACACATCAATGGATCCCCTCCCCCAAGCTTATCTATAAGCGTGGTGGCATAAAAAATATTTACATCCCCATTTTTTTTATACATATAGCTCCAAAAGCAACGAAAAGAAAGAAGAAAGAAAGAAGGTGAGATGGGATCTTTTATTGAGGATTTTTTTTTTGTTTTTTTTTCATCTTTTTTTTTCTTTGCTATAAGCAATATATACACAACGATCCCAACTCAGAGAGAGATAATGATGTACAAGAATGTTTTTCTCTCTCTTCTTTTTTTTTAGAATAAGAGATTTGGAGCTAGAAATCAGTAGCGGGGGAAAATGCCATAAAATAGAATCACTAAGGGGAGATTCACCAATGATTTTAAAAGTAGAGAAATGATGTTCAAGATTTGTGGAGAAAGAAATAAATATAACTCTCGGTTCACTCTATAAGACATGCACGACAACTTCAGCAGGGTAATTTAATCTACTCAGTTTCGATCACAAAAAAGCTAACTAATCCAGATATATCATAGCTAACATCATTCAATCAATCCTGAAGTGAAGTGTACAATTCATGCATATAGAAGTGATATAGGAAAAGAAAGTCAGTACTCCAGATATAAGCATTCAATGCGTGAATCTTGGTGTGTTTTCTGTGATAGCATACATATGAATATTCAGACTTAGCTAATAATAAAATTTCATCCGTTTTCATGCGGAAAAAGGTGTGGGTTACTATTCTAAATGCAAAGCAAGTCATAGCATCTGATATCTGAAATAAAACCTAAGACATGACAAATATAGCATGCATATAGAATAAGCTAAATCCAACGTCATCATCATCACAGAAAAGTCATCTCTAGCATGAGATGAAAAAGAAAGAAAGATAAAGGGAAAATAGAAACTATACAATGCGGCACACAGGAAAATAAGAAAAACGTGATGCATGGCAAAATAAAAGAAAAGTGATGAAAAATAAGTGCAAAAGTGAAAAAAATGGTGTGAAAAACTAAAAATAAAGGTGGCAAATCGGAAAAGAACGTAAGAACTCACTCCCCCAAGCTAAATGGCACAGTGTCCTCAATGTGCAAAGTGTGGCACACCGAGAGGCAATCGATGAGAGGGGCAAGTGAGGATGCATGCATGGAAAAATGAAAAGAAAAAAAGTAAAAAGAAAAGAAATGAAAATATGATGCGGACATGATGCATGCACAGATAGGAGCGGTACATATATATAAGTGTCACCAAAAACTCTCCCTCTCTCCCAAAATAGATATAAAAAGATATGAGCAAAAAGAGAATACCATAATAAGTGAGGGGAGGGGGGGTGGACAAAAAGTGCAACAGGACCCAGCAGAAACGGGCAGCACAACGGCAGGAATGGATCAAGGCATCAAGGGTGCCTAAGAAGGTGGTGCTGCGCCATCTCCGTCCTGAGGCGGAGGTGGTGGTGGTGGTGGTGTAGGCTGCTGAGCTGGGGTGGGCGTGGAAGTGGAAGCAGGTCTAGTGTGTGTGGAAGTGTGTGTGGGAACCTGCTGGGTGGGTGGGGGTACGCGTGGGAGACGCTCCAAGACCTGTGTAAGGCAGTAGTGGATCTGGGGGATCAGCTCGAAGCGTCCAGCCATCGCAGAGACGGTGGAGGACAGGGTCCTAAGGTCACCTCTAAGACCACTCACCGCCAACTCAAGAGCACGTATGCTCTGCAGTACAGTGTCGGGCGGGGGTGGTGCAGAGGGACGCACCGGTCTAGGCTGTGCAGGGCGAGGCTGGCGTACGCGAGTGGAGTATGTAACGGGCTCAGCAGGGAAGGGGACAAAAGGTGCCGCTCCTACAAATGTGGGCCTGGCCTCAGTGTGAGGCCGGGGCACCGGCTGGTGGGAAGTGGAGGCAGCGGCAGCGAAAGAAGTGTGCAAAGGTGGCAACGAGGCGGCCAGAGAGGTCAGTGGCACAGAAGTGTGGACAGACGCCACGACACTCTCGAAAAATACAGCGGGGGTGGAGACAGAGGTAACTACCGCTGGGGCGGAACTGTGTGGACCAAAAGGCACAACCCCAGCGGAGATCATGCTAGCCATGGTCTCCACGACCGCGGCAAACGAGGGCTCCCCACTCTCGACAAAGGTCGACGGGCGCTCGGGGAAAGCGGAGCAAAGAGGCTCCACGGACAGAGGGCCAGAGGTGGCAGTGGGAGTGGTGGGGACAGCCTCGGAAGTGGTGACAGTGGTGGAAGTGGGCTCGGCAAAAGTACTCTCGACACCGACAGCGGTGTCAGGAGCAGCGGAAACATCTGGTATGGGCTGAGGGGCCACTGGGTAAACAGGGTCGGCGGCAGGCTCGGCAGGGTGCACAGCAGGGTCTGCGGGGGCAGCCTGGGCAGCGTGGGCAGCGTGGGCCTGCTCGGCCTCCTCGGCCTCGAGCACGTAGGCGGCGGGGATGAGCACATCCATCGCCGGGAGCCAGTCGACGTGGGCTGGTGCAATCTGAGTCCGAGCAGGGCTCGGGAGAATCATGTAGTCGGCACCGTAAGGGCCGTGCAACCAGACCCAGTGACGCTCACCATGCGGACGAAGCATCTTCATCCGGGCCATAACGTCTATCGACAGGGAAGTGGGGCCCGGGACGCGTCGCAGGTCGTCAGGTAGGTCCTCGCCGGTCATCATGGTAAGCAAGGTGATCAGACCTCCGCAGTAGATCGGTGAGCGAGCGCCCACCGATACAATGATGCGGTCTAAAAACCAAGCCGCAATGTCGATCACGACGGCAGGGACAAGCTCGTGTCCATCCCTAGATAGAGCTCTGGGACGTGTCATCGCATAGAGCATGTAGAGATCTGGCGTAGACATCGTGCCCGGCTCATATCTGGCCAAAAAGGTGGTCGCCATGAGGCGCTGGGCTATGCGTAGGCAGGGGTGGACAATGGCCGAGGCCTTGGCCCTACTAGGGTCAAAGGCGGCGTGGTGGCCTGTAATCCGGGCCCAGAAGGCACCGGCGTCAAAGGAAGGTGGGGGGATATGGGTGGGGCCGTAACCGCGATCGGCTTCGGGGACGGCGGGCCACGAGAAGAATGCTCTCATCAAATCGAGAGTGACCTGGCACTCTCGATCCATGAACCGGAATGAGCATCCCTCATCGGTCCGGGCGATCGAACTCAAAACCTCAAGTGTCGGGCGGGTGAAAGTATCCGCCGACACCTGGAAAAAATCTTGCCAGCCCACGTTGTCGTACAACGTGAGCATCCCCTCTAGTACCCCCAGGCGTCCTAGGTCAACGAGGTGTGCAAACCTGGAGGGTACGATCGAGCGCTGGGAGATACGCTCGAAGACGGCGCGGTGTGCGTCGTCTCGGAACGTAATCCCGAGCGGCCCGACCAGTGGAGCCGGTGGTGGTGGCTGTGGGTCGGCAGGGAGAGGCTGTGCGGGCTGTGGGTGCACTGCAGGCTGTGCGGGGTGTGCGGGGCCTGCAGGCTGTGCTGGGTGTGCGGGGTGTGTGGGGAACGGTGGAGGAGAGTCCTCTAACTCGTGGGAGGGGCCGGCATCATCCGACCGCTTCCGCTTGGCGGAAGCTCTCTTCGACCGCGGCCGTGTCCGGGGCGGCATATCGGCCCCGAGCGCGCGCCAAAAAACGTGAAAAGTGTGGCGTGTGCAAAAAGAATGGAAAGAGTATACCCAAACACGCCGCGAGTGCTAAGCAGTGGAAGCGTGCGAAGTCCGCGCCTCCACGAAGTCCAAAACAGCCCGTAGAAGCTCCCCTGAGCTCCCCTAAGCTCCAAAAAGCAACCGGAGGTGACCGGAGACAAGGCCGCCGGCGGCGACTCGGGCGGGGTGCGGCGATGGTCGGCCGGCGGTGGCTGGCCGAGCGGCGGTGCGCGCGGGCTTGGTCGGGCGAGTGAGGGTGAGAACGAGCGGTATCGGGCGAGGGGAATCCGAGGGGTCGGGCGATTTGGGAATTTTGCGGTTTCGAAAAACGCGCCCCCCCCCTCGGTCCTTATATAATAGAAGTTACGACTCGGCCGAGTGACGTGGTCACTCGGCCGAGCGAGACCAATGAAAGTTTCCTCCCCGCTATCGCTTCGGCCGAGTGGCTTTGCCAGCCTCGGCCGAGTGGAGTAAGTCCATTCGGTCGAGTGACTCAAGCTACTCGGCATGACTCGCCCTAGGAGGGTATCCGTTTCACTCGGCTGAGTGAATATATATACTCGGCCGAGTAGCAGTTATATCGAAATCAAGAAAATAAACAGAGAGTTGGGTACAGCAGACTTCCCTTGTTCGTGAGCGGCTCGGCCGGACGAACTTGTGTACTCGGCCGAGTGACTAGTATACTCGGCCGAGTGAGCCTTGTGTTCTGCTGTTTGTCTTCGTTTTGGCTCTAAACTCTGTCTTTCTTCCTCCAATCGATTTCATCTTCCTCCTAAGCGTTAAGCGCCTTCTTGGGACGCTCCTCGTCGACTCGTTCATCCTCCTCATGATGGATCTACCTATCTCCTCTCCTGCCAAGAAAAATAGGACCCGTTATCACAAAAATTTTGGGCGAACGACTCAAAACACCGAAAATTTCTAAAACGAAAATAAGGGAAAAGTAAAGATAAAGCAAAAACCGTCGGGTTGCCTCCTGACAAGCGCTCGTTTAAGGTCGTAAGCTCGACCCCCTATAATTTTCAATCAATGCGGGATGTTTGGTGCATATGAGATGCACCCATCAAACTTTCCGGGGAGCGCGCTTGGATTTGGATGTGGCGGCGGCGCGTTCTCCCTCGGTGGTCTCTTATCTCGAATAGTGTTGGGGGGAGGCTCCCCCAAGCTAGCATTTGCTCCGGTCAACGGCTTTGCCGGTGATGCCGATTTCCGTGCCGGCGGAGCTTTCTTTGGAGACTTCAGTTTCGAGAGCTTGCAGAGCTCTCGAATCCTTGCGACATCAGCGTCGCCTTCATCTTCTTCAGCGGAGAAGTCGGGGGAATCATCTTTATTCTCTTCATGGCCTAAATCCGGGCCTTCTTCAAATTCTTCATCAAAAAGAGCGCCAATTGAGTGAGGAATCGCCTCCTCTATCACCTCATCAAGGAGGTCCGAGAGATCATCCGACCGTTCCTTGAGCAAATACACCCTATTGATTTCGCCCGTCGGGATTCCTTCGGAATAGTGCTTGAGCCTTTGACCATTTACTTTGAACGTGGAACCGTCCTTGCTCTCCAACTCGAAAGCTCCTCCCGGTTGTATATGCTTGATAGTGAAAGGTCCGGACCAACGTGACCTCAACTTACCGGGAAATAGTCGGAGCCGGGAATTGTAGAGCAAGACTTTGTCTCCTACTTTGAAGTCCGTGACGGTTATGCGGGCATCGTGGAGAATCTTGGTCCTTTCCTTGTAGATTCTCGAGCTCTCATAGGCGTCTCTCCTTATTTCATCAAGCTCGTTGATGTCCAAGAGTCGCCTCACCGCTGCACTCTTGTAGTCGTAGTTAAAGGTCTTGATGGCCCAATATGCGCGGTGCTCCAACTCTACCGGCAAGTGGCAAGCCTTCCCGTAAACTAGTCGGAACGGTGTGGTGCCTATGGGAGTGCGAAAGGCCGTACGATATGCCCATAGAGCATCGTTTAGCTTCATTGACCAATCCTTTCTAGACCGATCCACGGTTTTCTCGAGAATTTGCTTGATCTCTCTATTTGAGACTTACACTTGGCCGCTCGTCTGGGGGTGATAGGCCATGCCAACTCTATGGTTTACTCCGTACTTCTTTAGCATGGCTTCAAACTTGTTCTCTATGAAGTGGCTTCCCCCGTCGCTTATCAAGGTACGAGGCACTCCGAAGCGCGGGAAGATATTTTGCTTGAAGAACTTGGAGACGACCCTTGCATCATTAGTAGGGGTGGCAATTGCTTTCACCCATTTGGAGACGTAGTCGACGGCCAATAGGATGTATTTGTTGCCATTGCTCGATGGAAATGGTCCCATGAAGTCCACTCCCCAACAATCGAAAAGCTCAATTTCTTGGATGGGCCTCATTGGCATTTCATTGCGCTTGGTGATATTCCCGGTCCGTTGGCATCTATCGCATCCCTTTACAAAGTTGTGGGTGTCTTTAAACATTGTCGGCCAGAAGAACCCGCTCTACAAGATCTTAGCGGTTGTTTTAGAGGCGGCATGATGTCCTCCGCACGGTAGACCGTGGCAATGCAAAATGATCGATGTCGCCTCCTCCTTAGAAACACACCTACGGATGACACTATCTTTGCATATCTTGAAAAGGTAAGGATCTTCCCAAAAATAGCTACGGACCTCATGCATAAATCTCCTCTTTTGTTGCGTGGACATCCCATGCGGTTTGATTCCGCAAGCCAAGTAGTTGACGAAGTCCGCGTACCAAGGTACTTCACCGGTCCTTACCGTATATAGCCTCTCATCAACAAATGTGTCGTCAATAGGTAAGCTCTCATCATCCTTGTCGCGAATGAGCCTAGATAAATGATCCGCCACGACGTTGTCCGTACCCTTCTTATCTCTTATCTCTAGGTCGAATTCTTGCAACAAGAGTATCCACCTAATCAACCGAGGTTTGGCCTCCTTCTTGTTTAAAAGATACTTCAATGCCGCATGGTCGGTGTGGACAATCACCTTGGAACCGAGGAGGTAGGAGCGAAACTTCTCTATGGAATAGACGACCGCTAGAAGCTCTTTCTCGGTAGTTGTGTAGTTTTTCTGCGCGTCATCCAATATCTTGCTCGCATAGTATATCGCATGAAGCTTCTTATCTTTTCTTTGTCCCAATACCGCTCCAATGGCTTGGTCGCTAGCATCACACATTAGCTCAAAAGGAAGGCTCCAATCCGGCGGTTGTATGATGGGCGCTGAGACTAGTGCTTCTTTCAAGGCTTTGAAGGCTTGTAAGCATTCACCTGAAAAAACAAAAGGAATATCTTTAGCGAGCAAAGAAGTAAGTGGTCGGGCAATCGAGGCGAAATCCTTTATGAAGCGGTGGTAAAACCCCGCGTGACCAAGGAAGCCTCTAATGCCCTTGACATTAATAGGAGGAGGGAGTTTCTCGATTACCTCAATCTTTGCTTTATCTACCTCAATTCCTCTCGAGGAGACAAGATGTCCGAGAACTATACCCTCCGTAACCATGAAGTGACACTTCTCCCAATTGAGAGTGAGATTGTTTTGTTGGCACCTTTTTAGGACTTTAGTAAGATTTTCCAAACAAGAGTCAAACTCACTTCCGTAAACCGAGAAGTCATCCATGAAAACTTCCATAATATTTTCAATGTAATCGGAAAATATGGATGTCATACACCTCTGGAAAGTAGCGGGAGCATTACAAAGGCCAAACGGCATCCTGCGGTAGGCGTAGGTGCCATAGGGACAAGTGAAAGTGGTCTTCTCTTGGTCATCTTCATGCAAAGGGATTTGGAAGAATCCCGAATACCCATCTAGATAGCAAAAGTATTTATGTTTTGCAAGGCGTTCAAGCATTTGATCAATGAAGGGCAATGGGTAATGGTCCTTTCTGGTAGCTTTATTGAGTTTCCTATAGTCAATGCACATTCGCCATCCCGTGACGGTGCGCGTAGATATGGGCTCACCTTTTTCATTTTTTACGACAGTCATCCCCCCTTTCTTGGGGACGACGTGAACGGGGCTAACCCATCTACTGTCAGAGATAGGATAAATAATACCGGCTTCTAGCAATTTTAGGATTTCCTTTTTTACCACCTCCTTCATATTCGGGTTTAACCGCCTTTGAGGCTCAATGGAGGTGGCATCGGTATCCTCCAAATGGATCCTATGCGTGCAAAGCCTAGGGCTTATCCCTTTTAGATCGGAGATAGTGTAGCCCAGGACGTCCTTGTGGTCCCTAAGAACGTCTAGGAGTTTTTCAAGTTGATCTTGTGTGAGGTGGGAATTGACTATCACCGGGAAAGTTAATTTATTACCCAAAAAGGCATACCTTAGATTCGGTGGTAATTGTTTAAGCTCTACCTGAAGAGGCGCCTCTCCTTCTACTTCATCGGCTCGCATGAGTTCCGCTCCTTCCTTGCCATCTGGGTCTAGCTCGTGCTCAGGTGGCGCGCTCTCTTGTGAAGAGTCAGACTCACTGCTTAGCGAGGACAATGCATCAAAATAGGCTTGCTCCGATTCTGTGCTAGCATCGTCAGAGTTTTCATTCAGCTCCGGTTCGTTCCTGGAATCAAGAAGCACATCAGACGATTCATAGAAGCAAGAGTAAGTGTCATGGGGTGTAACTCCCTGAACATTGGCTTGCTCTGAAGATCCTTCCGAAGTATAGTGATCCTCGACACTTGCTCCACCTCTTTCGAAATATAATTTGTCGTCGCTCACGTCAACTCTGACATTGCCCCCGATAGTCCCCAGCGGGGAGATCTGGTCCATCACGAAACTAGCAAATAGCTGTTCGTCGGGGTCCTTGACATCAATAGCGAAAGCTCCGGTGGCGTGGACCTCATCGACAAGCTCCTTAAGGAGGTCTGTGAAGGAGCTGTAATCTTCCTGACTGAGTCCTATTGTTGACATTGCATCCTCCATTCTTCTTGCAAAGTCCTTATGCAAAATACAGGGAGAATGTGCGAACAGAAGAAAGTAAAGAGAGAGAGAAAGAAAAAGTAACCGGGTGGTCGATGACGAACACCGTCTAAAATCCTCCCCGGCAACGGTGCCAAAAACTTGGTTGCTCCGGATATACACCCAAAGAACGGTTGTAGTTTTACCGCAAGTGTACGGTGTAGCAGCGAGCGGGTATCGAACACAGGGAGGACGAATGACTGTGCTTGCTCCGAATCAACCTGGCTATTTGAGAACAGAGAAAATTGCCTTGGGCGATCCTGTCACAATCGTCAGACAAATGTGCGAAATATCAAATCAAATAAAGAACGTCTAGGGAATGGGGAATTCCCGCTACTCACCGTATCTCATAAATGTGGTTCGTCGGTATCAAAATTGCTAGATATAGAATTCGGATGAACTAGTTGCAACTGAATGTAGAACCAAGCTCACGCTCTCGCGCTGTTGCCGGTCTATAGCTATCCTAGGTTTGGGTCCAATCTCTTGCAAACCCTAGCCTAGGGGAGCTAGCATAAGGATCAACATCATCGTCCAATTGCGCACCGAGCCCAATCTCTTGCAAACTCGGTCCACAATCTAAATTAGGATAGTTCCTACCCGTCCAATCTCTTGCAAACGGGTATTGGCCTGGAATTACAATCGGAAATCCTGGTATCGGTCCAATCTCTTGCAAACCGATACTTCGAAAATCCGACTCCAACCCAATTCGGATTTCTAGGGCTTCCTATCAAATCGGGATCCAATCTCTTGCAAATCCCAATTGATATGAATTCCTAGCTATCCGTAGTAAATCGATCCCAATCTAATCCCTAATAGCAATTCTAGCTCAATTTCTACCAATCCATCACAAATAAGAAATAGGGCTTGTAGGGTTCATCCCCACGCCCCAAGACGTGGAGACTACTCACAAATCATAGCAATAGCACAAAAATAATCAATGAAATAAGCAATAGAATTCATCACAAATATTGAGATAAACAATAAAAATAGAATTTTTAGGGAAGAGAGATGCAAACCAATGGAGTTCTTCAATTTAATCCAACAAAAATCCAAGTTTTTCCTCTTCTCCAATCACAATAATAAAGCTAAAAAAGGAATCTAAAAAGCTGCAAAAAATCTAAGAGGGGGCTCTCAAAACTAGGGTAAAAACAGGGCTTAAATAGCCCCAAAAATCGTCCAAAAATCCTGACCAAAATACCCATGCACAGCCTGTTTTCCGCAGTTTTCGCTACAGGCAGCGCATCGCACTCGGCCGAGTGACAAAAGTCGCTCGGCCGAGTGAAAACCCTGCAATTTTCCAGTAAGTCGGGACTTTCAGGGGTCTTCAGTTCGGGGGCGGCTCGGCCGAGTGAGTTGTCGTCACTCGGCCGATGACTTCACTGCACTCGGGCGGCCGGGATTCTCCACTCGGCCGAGTGGGTCTTCTGAAGCTCAGGCAGCCGAAAAACAGTAACTTCGAGGTTTTGGAAGGGCCTCGTCTGGGCGCCACTCGGGCGGACGTGGTATCGTCACTCGGCCGAGTGGGTCTTCTGTGCTCGGCCGAGTGCACAGGTAACTCGTGTCTGAACTGGTCGGCCGAGCAGTGTCTCGCTGGTCGGCCGAGTGGCTCCTCCACTCGGCCGAGTGGGACACAAAAAATGCCCAATCTGCTTGTTTTGGCCTCCTCGTCGCTCCTGCGACGTCCATTCTTCTTCCGCTCCTCTCCAACAGCAAAATACCCCTCGGGGAGGTCGTTGGTGACCGTCTAGAGTAAGCGCATCTCGGGATCACTCCAAATCGCGCCAAATCACCTGAAATGCGACAAAAACAACAAATCGTGAAAAGCATCGCAATATCGTCGATATATCGTGAAAAACATGATTTGGGCGATCCAAATGGCATGCAAACATGCGGAAAAAAGGTGTAAAATAAGGAGTGATCACCAGGCAAGTGAAACTTGCCAACCTTGTTTTAGGCCATGCTTAGGCCATTTCCTTGCTTTTAGCGTAAAAGAGACTAGACCGTGAAATGATAGCGGTCTAGGCACAATTTCAAGTTCTAGCTTGACAACGAAGCTAGGGTTGCCTTTTGTCATGTCATTTCATGCATTTGCCTATCACGTTTAATTTCTCTAACGGTACGCATTTTTATTTAAATATCTGCCATGCATCTGCATTTTTACATGTCATCTGATTTGCATGTTGCATCGTAGTACACGCTACCAAATACTTGTACAATCCTTGTTTCCGGCTAGGCACCTGCTATGCGGGCATAACCCTACGCCATACATGTTAAAAACACTTCCTGGCTCGTGATCCAGAAGCGGGCCACATGTGTTGGTTAAAAACCAAAGCCCGATACACGTGGAGGGGTAGGGATAAGCGATCACTTGAGTGTAAGAGTTGGCCCGTACAGCCTCTCTAGCCAAAAGGCGTAATCCCTGTGCACAACGTGCTATTAGACTAGGACATTCCTAGTGAATGTTTACTTGTTTCCATGTCATGTTATTTGTTTCCATGCCATGTTCTTATCTGCTATGCTATCATATGTGCCATGTCATAACTGATGTTTACTTTACTTGCTGCACTCATTATATAAATGTCATGTCATACCATACTTTAGAATTGCTAGGTTGCCTTTACTAGTTTCCTTGCACAAAGTCTTGTAGACTTTGCTGACATGTGCCGCTTCTCTTGGGTGTCGTAGGTTAGTTGCTGAGCCAGAGTCCGTAGTTGAGGGAGACGAGTTCGTGGAGTTCGTGCCTGAATCCACAGTTGACGTTGAGTACGAGGACACCGGCGACCAGTCTTAGTTCACTCCGCAGTTTCTTTGTTAGTTGTTGTAGCTTGGCGGTGAGTAGCACCATTTTGTTAGTTGATTTCCTTGTTGGCCATGTTGGGCCCTTTTTAGACTCTTTTTTAGCCTGGTGGTTTTTCTGGTGGTTGTTGAACCTTTATTTGGACACTTGAGATTGATAATTTATTATTCGTCTCTTTCTAGTATTCTTGTATTTGTTCCGTTTCACGTTACAGGGATCTGCGTGGTATTTCTAGATGCTTTACAGGCGGGGAGCCTCATAGCTCTCAGCCTGAGCGGGCCTCGTCACACCTCGCCTCCATTTTAGGGAAGCGGGTCGTGACATCATCTCTCAACACGTTTTTTAAAATATATTTATATATGAAATGACCATTTTGATCGGGCCCGAAGGAGCCAAGTCAACCACGACCAGTCAACCAGCCTACTACGGCCTTGGGCTCTAGCCCAAGGATCTCACGGGCGGGTCACGATTCTCCACCTAAGACGAAGGCCCAAAAGACCATCCACTATCCGTAGTGGAGTAAACCGCTCCCCAAAATGAGGGACCACTCGCCAAAATGGCAGCCACATTTATGGCAATAACTCGCCAATCATGGCCCGACTTCATGGCCATCACTCCAGCCATCATGGCCCGCCAATTGTGGCAACCCGCCATCATGGCCATGGCATTCATCACATCATCAAACATGGTAATGATGGGGGTCAATGTTTCCCCATTAGCACGTCCTCATCAAGAACGGCAATGATGTCTCATCATGGCCCATTACTAGGAGACTGTCCTATATGAAGAGGAAAAGGCATCATTACTAGGGGCTGATCGCCGAGATCTATAGAGGATGTATCGCATACAAACTCTCACCCTCTTCCACCTAATATATTTCTCTTCCATAGCTCGGTCCGAGGATCGGTGCTTGGTCTCTCTGCGAACCAAGTCCGATCCCACCAAGCAATTATCAGACCCGATCTGACTTTGGCATCGGAGGGAAATTGGTCGGAACCAAGGTCCAACCCCCCTGATGAGCTCTCTCGTCTGTTCAGTTCCTAGAGATCCAGTGACTCCGAGGCTACCCCTCAGCGTCTTCCCAGCCGGAACCAAGCGCCCTCGTCTCCGAGTCCGCTCATCTCACCAGGAGGTCGTCGCTCTATCGAGGCTACCCTTCGGCAAGCCCATGCGAGGATCTGTGCCTTCCTGCTCAAGCGAACGTGCCATCGATCGACCCCAAGGGTCAACTCTGTCTCACGTGATAGCTACAACATCCGGGCCTCCAGACTATCAACATGCGGTGAAAGTTCACCCGTAAACATTTGGCGCCGTCTGTGGGAACGAGTTAACACCCATGTCATCAACCACATCGACAACGATTCGTTCCGCTAATCAAAGTCCTGAACAACCAACTTCTGAAAAGGGAAAGACTTCGGGCTCCAGAGGATGAATCCGTATCACCCCCTGGATCTTTCTATCCAAGCTGCCCTTCACAAGACAAAGAGGTAAACCAACTGCATTCCAGCAAGTCTCATCTTCCTTGGAGAAGACCGAATGGCGACGGGAGCTTCCCCCAGGCTCGAGCAGTGACGAGAACACCATCGAGACCAATCCAAGCCCCTAGGGGTCGGATCCTCTCCGACGAAGCCCGCTTGGGTCAATCACACCTCCGATCAACTTAACTCTGCCTTCATCGTCGCTCACGACGTCGCCTCCATGGCTGAAGTTGTCATCTCTTTCTTGATGGGATCGCGAGACAATCTCGTCGAGCTACAGGCGATGATCAATAGTCGAAGCTTCAGATCTGACCATGGTCGATCCTTCAAGCATGTGTCTGATCATCGACACCCGACCCTCCGAGCCAAGGTCCGATCCAGAGGAGCCACAACTCATCTGATCGTTAATGACCATTCAAAGCTCCCAGAGGACGATACGAGCACATCGTCCCATGCTAAAGATCCAAGCCCGTCGTCCCCCGTTGAAGCTCGACCAGGGAGGCCAAACGTCGTCAAATCTCAATCTGGGCCACTGACTCGACTTCATCATCTTGGAGGAGGAATCCGCAACCAATCCATGGAATCAACCAAGCTCTGACATATGCCTTCGATCGGATTCCGTCGTCAAGCCTTACCAAGATCGAACGGTGATAGATCCTCACCCAAGCTCTGTCCGAGCTCCTGAAACTCATTCAATCTTTGCCAGATCTCCCCGAGATCGACCCAAACTCAGAAGAGCCGATCCGAGCTCCAGTCCAAGCTCAAAGGCCGTCGACGACGCCCACCGTGCTGTCAGTCACCATGGCTATTAGCTCCCACTGGCTGTCAGAGCAGGGAGCAATCACCAAGAGGATGACGGCCATCGAGGAAATGGTGGGCATGGACGTGCTCTGTAGCGACAAGACCGGTAGCCTCACCCTCAACAAGCTCAGCGTCGACAAGAGCCTCATCGAGGTCTTTACAAAGGACGTCGACATCGACGCGGTGGTCCTCTACTTCGTGAGGGCCTCCAGGGTCGAGAACCAGGACGCCATCGATGCCTCCATCGTCAACATGCTCGCCGATCCAAAGGAGGCGAGAGCCAGAATCAAGGAAGTGAACTTCTTGTCGTTCAATCCGGTCGAGAAGCGCACCGCCATCACCTACGTCGATGGCAGCAACAAGTGGCACATGGCGAGCAAGGGCGCGCCAGAGCAGATCATCGACCTCTGCGACCTGAAGGGCGACACCAAGGACAGGGTCCACGAGATCATCGATAGGTTCACCGACCGCAGTCTCAGGTCATTGGGCGTCACGAGACAAGAAGTGCCCGAGGCGATCAAGGACGACGAGGGAGCCCCCTGGAAGTTCTTGGGCTTGCTCCCGCTCTTCGATCCCCCCAGGCACGACAGTGTCGAGACCATCCATCGTGAACTCAGCCTCGGCTTCAACGTCAAGATGATCACAGGCGATCAGCTCGCCATCGGAAAAGAGACCGACAGGAGGCTCGACATGGGCACCGACATGTACCCTCTTCTCGGCGACAAGAAAAACGAGGTGGACATCAACGAGATCATCGAGATGGCCGCTGGCTTCGCCAGAGTCTTCCCAGAGCACAAGTATGAGATTGTGAAGAGGCTGCAGGACAGGAAACACATCTGCTGCATGACCGGCAACGGCATGAATGACGCCCCGACACTGAAGAAGGCCGACATCGGCATCGCGGTGGTGCCACCGACGCCGTATGCAGCGCGTCCGTCATCGTCCTCATCGAGCCAGGGCTCAGTGTGATCATGAGCACGGTGCTGAGCAGCCGCGCCATCTTACAGAGGATGAAGAACTACACGATCTACGCCGTGTTCATCACCATCCGCGTCGTCTTCAGGTTCATGCTCCTGGCGCTCATCTGGAAGTTTGACAACTCGCCATCCTCCTTCGACCGATCTCAGAGGAAACTTGACCCAGTTGTAATGCCCTGCTAAGCTACTGCACAAGTACTAGAGGGGGGGTGAATAGTACTTTAAAATAATTAAGAGTCTAATTCCTAATTACCTTGCAAACTCTACCAAACAATGCAGAAATGCGGAAATGTAAATGTTAGACAACAAAGAAACAATCGCAAACAAACGATATTACTGGGTTCGGATCCACCCAAGTCTCCCCGACTTGTTCCCGGTGATCCTACGTCCCAAACACCCAGATCCCCTCTGGATACTCGAGTTAGAAACCCTAACTCAAGATTTCCACTATGAAATACTTGTGAAAAACCTTCACAAGTCAAATCATACACAAATGAACTTGTGACTCCCACAACCCGGGATCACAAACACACTCTCACAACCAAGAGTGAAACTTACAATATCAAAGTAAATGAAATAAAGATTCTTACCGACAAAATCCTATGCCTTGAGTAAAACTTACGATTTATGGCAAAACGGATTTTGAGGAAGATGAAGAGGCACCAAACCCTAGCTCCAAGATGTAGATCAGCGATGGAGAGCTATGGGGTTGTTGGTGACCTAGAATCAAGCACTTGGCTTGGAAGGCTCACAATCAATGAATCTCTCTTTTGAAATAAGAGTGATGAGAGATTCAAGATTGGAATGGAAGAACTTTGAATGAGGAATGAATGCTTTCTCTTTGATCTCTAAACTTCTCTTAATATCAGCCTTGAGTGCAATGAATGCAGCACATCAAGTATATATAGGTTAGAGGAAAGAGGGAGAGAAAAACGTTTCAATTAAAGCTCCAACGGCTCTATTCTGAACCAAACTAGTCGGTCAAAGAACAACCACTGACCGACTAGTTCATCAACTAGTCGGTCGGTCAATCAACATGAACCGACTAAGTGGTGAACAGAGAATAGGTCGAAGTTCAGACTAACAGAACTAGTCGGTCAAAGAACACTTGCCAACCGACTAGTTTCACAACTAGTCGGTCGGTGAGTCAACTTAGACCGACTAAGAGATAAAACAAATAGTCTGAGTACAAATTGATTTAGTCGGTCCAAGAACAAAAGTTGACCGACTAGTTCATCAACTAGTCGGTCGCCAAATGAACATAGACCGACTAACGATAAACAGTAAGTTGGCATGTACAGTAGAAGCTCAACTAGTCGGTCCAAGAAGCATCACTGACCGACTAGTTCACAAACTAGTCGGTCGGTGAGTCAACGTAGACCGACTAACTGTAAACAGTAAAGAGCTATGAATTGACTGCCGCAAACTAGTCGGTCCAAGAAGCTTGGCCGACCGACTAGATCACCATCTAGTCGGTTGGTTCTTCTTCTTGAACCAGCTAACATGCACAAGAAGTCGCGAATCGAAGCGCGAAGCTTCGGGAAAGTTCGTATGGACTTCTTACAAGATCCTAGCTCTAAGATAGGAGCGTTATGAAGATTTAAACCGTAAGACCTACTCAAGGCTTAACATTCTACGAAAGAAGCTTAAAAGACTATAAATAAAACTTGACGATACCGTCTTCAAAAGCTTCAATCGAATCTTCATGACTTCTAAAATGGTCCATAAGCTTCAACAAAGCTTTAGGCATATGATCATGTGCTTTGAGAAGTCTTGAGACGTCGCTTGGGATGTTCATATGAATTTGGCGACGATCTCCATAACTGCGCTCACAAAGAGTTAGTTCACGATATATTTATGTTTGTTCATCATCCAAAACCAAATCCGGGGAGTCCAATATCCAACATTCTCCCCCTTTTTGGTGATGACAAACCAACATAAATAATAATTAAAAATAATGATTTAAATGTAATTTACTTACTCCCCCTGCATTGATGACACGTTAATTCCAAAATTAATAATAATAATACGCATCAAGCAGACGAGTAAAGTATAAAAAATGAGAATCTATTATTGAAATATCGGATTTGAAATCCAATTTTTATATCTTAACTCCCCCTGAATCTAATATATCAAATTAGATTCTTGGAAAAATGCTTAAATTATCATTTAGCACATGTCATTATTATATCTCTCCCCCTTTGGCATTAGCAAAAAGAGTGGGAGGAGATCAACGACAACAACAATGGCTTCAAATGTAAGCACGGGAGTCATAGAATATGACCACGGTCCAAATGACACCAAAGAGAAATACGAATGAAATCAAAGCGTGTCAATGAGACCAAAGTCAAAAATCGATAAATAAAATCATCAAAACTCAAATTAATTTTACGAATTGATTTATGGAATATACTCTCCAATATCAACATTCTTGGTTAATTTAGTGCATGGAAAACAATTCTATGTTTCCATAGAAGAAATTTCTATTTAACCAAGTTATTATCGTCGAGCGACGATATCACACATCAGAGACATAAAAAAATTATATAATGTGCACAAGAGAATGAAATGTCAACATCGACGTATATATATATAAAGCATGAGTACATCAAAATGATACATCGACACCATACATAAAATCGATCCAACGATCGGGGCACAAAATACAACACCATATCACACAAATATCAGAGTGTCACAAAACATACATCACCATCAAAATACACCAAAATATATGAAGATACATCAAAATACATCAACATGTCAAAATCATCCAGAACCACACTCTATCCTACCCAACACTCTCTCACACTAGATCTATCATCCAAGGTGCATCGGAGAGTCCTCAGAGAAGCTCAAGAGGAAGTGTAACGACCGGTTTTTCATGTACTTAGAATATCTATATTATATATATACTATATGTGTTTTGGTGGATTTTCTCCTTATGTGTGGTTTTCGTCTCCGTAGCTTTCGTTTTCGATCGTTTCGTCGTGATTTTCTAGCTTCTTCCTTAGGATCGTCGATTTCGGAGTAAGTCATTCGTGACGGGCTTCATATCGGTCATATCTTATTGTTAGATCAAGCCTAGGAGTCTTAGGAATCGATCCCGGAGCTTCGCGCTCCATTTCGGAACTTTCTGTGCACGTTAGCCGGTACAAGAAGGGGAACCGACCGACTAGATGACGATTTAGTCGGTCGGCAAACCTTCAGGTACCGACTAGTAGGCTTTGTTAAATGTATAGGAGTTACTGTTTACTTTTAGTCAGTCTAAGAACAACCACCGACCGACTAGATGTGAAACTAGTCGGTCAGAACTTGCTCTCAGACCGACTAGTTCCTTCAATCAATTTCACCTGAGTTACTGTTTATCGTTAGTCGGTCCAAGAACAACCACCGACCGACTAGGTTGCAAACTAGTCGGTCAGCCATTGTTCTTTAACCGACTAATTCATTTATCATTTTGTCGACCTGAGTTGCTGTTTGGTGTTAGTCGGTCACAGTTAATCGACCGACCGACTAGTTGTTAAACCAGTCGGTCAGGCAACCTTCTTTGACCGACTAATCACCCCAGAAACCCTAATTTTTGGGCAGCCGCCGGCTGTGCCTATTTAAACCCCCCCCAAACGTTTTTCTTTTCTTTTCTTCTTTCATTTCTCCTGAGCCTCCTTCTTCCCCAAATCATCCTCCATCTAACCCTAGCCCTCCTCCTTCATCAAGAGCCTCTCCCCCTCTCCATTTTGGCCGGCCACCACCTCTAGGTCGCCGGAAAACCCCCAAAACCCCCAAAATCCCATTTCTCCATGTTTTCTCCCCATTTCCAGATCTGAACCCTAGGTTTCCCCGGATTGTTTCTTCCGTCGCCGTGCTTGCTCGGCATCGTTCTTCCGCTAACAACTCGGTAATAACTCGATCCTTTAATGTTCTCATAACCCATTTGTGTTTTTGTGAAACCCTAATAAAACTAGGTTGGATGTTGTTCTAATATTGTTTTGCCATGGCAGCGATCTCATCTCCGTAGTTAGCATTTGCGTGACGGCCTCGTTGATCGTCATCCTCGGTGCTAGGCAAGTAAAACTTGTCACCTAGGGTTTTAGGCCATGTCTTAGGCCATTTGCTTGTCGTAGCGTAAAAGAGACTAGCCAGTGAAATGATAGCTGGCTAGACGCCTATTTGATCTAGTTTGACAACGAAACTAGATCCGTCACCTCAATTGATCTAGCTTGACAACGAAGCTAGATCCAACCCTTTAACTTGTTGTTCATGCATATTAAACTGCCTTGTTTAATTCTATATCTGTACGCCTTACTACATGCCATGCCATCCGTGTTGAATGTCGCATTCGTAGCACACGCTACAATACTTGTGTTTCCTGGCTCGTGTTCCAGAAGCGGGCTAAATGAGTTGCTAACCCCAACGCCCGGATTCGTGAGGCTAGGTGCATCCTACGCCAGAATTGTTTATTGATTGTGAACTAGACAACAAGCTCTTGTGCGGGGCAACCCTGGCTCATTTACTGAGCATCGTGTACAGGGACCCTGGCTTGATTACGTGTGGGATGGGGTAAGGGTTAAGCGGCCATTCAACTGGGAGTATGCCCGATCAGCAACTTCAGTTGTAAGGCGTAAACTCTGGGTTTTGGGATAGTGTTAAGCGGCCAATCAGTGTGAATGTCCAACAGTTCAGATGTAAGGCGTAAACATCTACAAATAACTTGAAATCGTGACTAGTGAAAAGATTGAGAATGTTAGTAGCTTGGCTACTCCTGTCATGCCATGATAATTGTTTTCTTGCACCCATTGTTACACCATGTCTTACTTGTACGCTCATGCCAAAATTTCCATGTCATGCATCATACTATACCTGCTAGGTTGTTAGTTTACCTTTCTTTTAGTTTCCTTGCCCAAGTCTTTTAGACTTGCTGACATGTGCCCCTTTACTCTTTTGGGTGACACATGTTAGATCCTGAGCCTGAGTTCATTGTTGAGGACGAGGTGTTTGCTGACGCTGAGCCCGAGCCTGTGTTTGACGAGGACTTCGTGGACACGGGTGATCAGTCGTAGAGACTGTTTGTGTTGTTGTTTAGGCTGTTTAGTTGTCGGTGCGTGGCACCAATACTTTGTTATGTTTGTCCTTGTTGGCCTTGTTTTGGGCCTTTAGACTCTTTCTTTTAGCCTGGTGGATTTTCTGGATGTTGAATTTAAATTTTGATGTTGGACAAACTCTGAGATTTGAGATTTTATTTATGTCTCTCCTTGTGTTATTATTGTTGTTCCGTTTGTGGTTACAGGGACCTGCTTATGTTTTATTGACGCTTATCGGGTTTGGGGCTTCACAGCTCCACTCTCGTGCGGACCTTTTCACGTCTCGCCTCCATTTTAGGGAAGCGGGGCGTGACAGGTTTTGTTGGTGGCCCATGCAGGTCCCTCTGTAACTGCGAATATTGGAATAACGATAATAATAATAATAGAATGTCCAATAAACTAAGTTCGACATCCGAGTCATAAGCTATGAGTCTAATCTGTCTCGTTTTCCGTGTCAATAGATGGCAGGAAGGCGATTTACCCGTGGTGGCGGTAGCGGTGCACCCCCTCATGACGAGGAGCCTGAGCGGGAGCCAACCAATGGGGAGATGATGCAGATGATGCTTCAGATGATGCAGGTGCAGCAGGGCATGCTCCTGCAAGTCCAGAATGCTCCAGTTGTTCGGGGTGCTCGGGCAGTTCAGGATGCCCCTCGCTCCGAGCCGGGAGCGAAGCAATTTCGGGAGCTGGGTCCCGCATATTTTGATGGGTCTGAGGGTCCTCTAGCTGCCGATGAGTGGATTCGGAACATAGAGGATAATTTGAAGATGGCCAAGATCACCCCGGTTGGATGGGTTGATTTGGCGAAGAGGCAACTCAAGGATAATGCCCGGAACTGGTGGGATGCGGAAGAGAAGCTGTTGGAGGAGCCGATAGCTTGGGCTACCTTTAAGTCCAGTTTCGATGAGGAGTTCTTTCCGAAGGCTGCTAGGAAGGAGATGTTGCAGCGCTTTATTGACCTGAAGCAAGGGAGCTTGACGATGGACATGTACCACCAAGAGTTCACTAGGCTTAGTCGGTTCGCACCGAAGATGGTGCAGGATGCTGATGAGAGGGCTCAGAGGTTCCTGCAGGGACTTGCTTTGGAGCTACAGAGTTTTGTGTCTTCCTCTGATCTGGACTCTTATTAGAAGGTTCTGGTCGCTGCGAGGAGGCAGGAGCTGAACCTGAGCCAGAGGAGAGGACATGTTGCTGGAGCTCGGAAGAGGCCTATGGAGTAGGCCAGGACGGTGGTTAGGCCTGGTTTCAAGCCTAATCATCCGGTGCAGTTCAAGAGGCCAGGAGGGCCTAATCTGAAGACTTGCCATTTCTGCGGCAAGCCTGGCCACATCAAGGATCAGTGTAGGAAGTTTCTGGGTCAGTATTTGGTTTGTGGTGATGCTTCTCATGTCGCGAAGGATTGTCGGCATGCGAACCTGCTGCGGAGGGCACCTGTTGCAGCACAGCCGTTGCAGCAGAGAGCGTCTGTTCCTGCTGGACGTGGAGCAGCTCTTGTTCCACAGAGGCAGGCTTTTCAGCAGGCCTTTCCACCGAGGCGACAGGCTTTTCTGATGACCGCTGTGGAGAACAGAGCGGTGGATGAGGTTATCGCAGGTAATCCTCAATCTAGCCGTTACTTTCCTAGCTAGTTTTGATTGTTAGATTATGTTGTTTGCTTGCACATGATCGTTTGCTAGACTAGGGTTTGATTGTTAAATTGCTTGTTAGGTGTGATTTTGGTGTGCACATTTCCTGCACGAGTCCTCTTTGACTCAGGTGCATCGATGTGCATTATTTCTCGGAGCTTCGTGGAGAAGCATTCCTTATCGACGTCCCCTCTTCCAAAGAGTTGGAATATCGTCACAGGAAATGGCGTGGTCTCGGTGCATCTTGGTTGCGATTCTTGCTCGTTGGTGGTTTGTGGACATGAGCTTTATGCTGATTTCATTGTCCACGACATCATCAAGGATGGATTGGCTTGCGAGCTTCTATGCTACGATCGACTGTCGGAAGAAGAAGGTGGTGTTCGAGATTCCCGGACATCCAGTATTTGAGTTCTGTCGGGATGGTAGTTCGCTTGGTCCTGTCAGATTTCGGGCCAGGCCACTGGAGATTGTGGCTTTGCAGATGGAGCTGGAGAGGCCAGCGGTTGTGCGGGACTTTGATGACGTCTTCCCCGAGGAGATGTCTGGATTGCCACCTGATCAAGCTTTAGAATTTTCTATTGATATTGTTCCGGGAGCGCAGCCGATTTCGAAGGCGACATATCGTATGGCTCCCGCTGAGTTGGAGGAGTTACGGAAGCAGCTGGATAAGCTTTTGTAGAAGGGTTATATCAATCCTAGTGTGTCTTCGTGGGGAGCGCCGGTGTTGCTGGTAAAGAAGAAGGATGGTTCGCGTCGCATGTGCGTGGACTATCAAGAGTTGAATGCGGTGACCATTAAGAATAAATACCTGTTGCCTCGCATCGATGATATTTTTGATCAGCTTGGAGGTTCGAGAGTGTTTTCGAAGTTGGATCTGAGGAGTGGTTATCATCAGCTGAAGGTAAAGAAGGAAGATGTTCCGAAGACGGCATTCAGGACGAAGTATGGACACTATGAGTTCGTGGTTATGCCTTTTGGTGTAACCAACGCTCCCGCAGTTTTCATGAATCTGATGAACCTGATTTTCTACGACTTTTTGGATAAGTTTGTCGTTATCTTTATTGACGAAATTCTGATCTATTCAAAGTCGGAGGAAGAGCATGCCTCGCACTTGAGGACAGTGTTGGAGATTTTGAGGAAGCATCGGTTGTATGCTAAGTTTTCGAAGTGCGAGTTTTGGTTGGACAGAATTGCTTTTCTGGGGCATGTGGTAACTGGCGATGGAATTTCAGTGGATCCCGAGAAGATTAGGGCCATCAGAGAGTGGCTTGTTCCGCAGTCAGCATCTGAGATTCGGAGTTTCCTTGGTTTGGCTGGATATTATCGGCGCTTCATCAAGGACTTTTCCTGTATCGCCGAGCCGATGACTAGATTGACTCGGAAGGATGCACCTTTTGTTTGGTCGGGTGATTGTGAGAATGCCTTTGGTGTTCTGAGGGAGAGATTGACGACTGCCCCTATTCTTGTTGTGCCTGATCGCAGTGGAGGATTTGAGGTCTTTTGCGATGCTTCCGGCAAGGGTCTCGGTTGTGTGTTGCATCAGCACGGTCATGTTGTGGCTTATGCTTCGCGTCAGCTCAAGACTCATGAGAAGAATTACCCGACACATGACTTGGAGTTGGCTGCTGTCGTGTTTGCACTTAAGATTTGGAGGCACTTCCTGCTGTGTGAGAAAGTGAATATCTTCACCGATCACAAAAGCTTGAAGTATATTTTTACTCAGAAGGAGCTCAACATGCGACAGCGTCGATGGTTGGAGCTAATGGCGGATTATGAGATTGATTTGCAGTACCACCCTGGCAAGGGGAATGTGGTTCCTGATGCGCTGAGTAGGCTTCCAGCGGTGATGATTTTGACTTCGCAGTGGAGATTGCAGCAGGATTTTTGTGAGTCTGGTGTTGAGATTGTTCTACCTGGGGAGGCCTCTTCGTTGATGAGTATGCAGATTCAGTCGACGATCGTGGATCGGATCAAGGCTGGTCAGGTTGGGGATGCTAAGTTGGTTAAGATTCGGGAGCAGGTGGAAGCCGGTCTGCGGACTGACTTTTTGATTCATGAGGATGGCTCGCTGAGGTTTGGAGCCAGGTTGTGTGTGCCAGCTGGGGATATTAGAGAGGAGTTGATGGTGGAGGCACACAGTTCGCCGTATTCTGTGCATCCTGGTGGGACCAAGATGTACAAGGATCTTCGTCTGAACTATTGGTGGCATGGTATGAAGAGGAGTGTGGCTCGGAGTGTGGCCAAGTGTTTGGTTTGCCAGCAGGTAAAGGCGGAGCATCAGCGTACGGCGGGTTGCTACAACCACTTCCGATTCCGGAGTGGAAATGGCAACACATCACCATGGATTTTGTGACTGGACTACCTCGGAGTCCGAAGCAGAATGATGCGATTTGGGTGATTGTAGATCGATTAACCAAATCCGCGCACTTTATTCCATTCCGAGTAGGACAGTCCACTGAGGCGCTAGCGAGGAGATATATGGAGGAGGTCGTGCGACTTCACGGAGTCCCCGTGAGTATTGTGTCGGACAGAGACACGAGGTTCACATCTCAGTTTTGGCAGAGTTTGCAGAAGAGTTTGGGTACGCGTCTGAGTTTCAGCACGGCGTACCATCCGCAGACGGATGGCCAGTCCGAGAGGACGATTCAGATCTTGGAGGACATGCTGAGGGCGTGCATGTTGGATTTCAAGGGTTCGTGGGAGGACCATTTGCATTTGGTGGAGTTCTCTTACAATAACAACTTCCAGGCATCCATTGGCATGGCACCTTTCGTCGCGCTTTATGGGCGGAAATGTCGATCGCCATTGAGTTGGGATGACATTGGTGATCAGGAGCTGTTGGGACCTGAGATGATTGTGGAGTCCGTGGATGTTGTCAGGAACATTCGGGAGAGGTTGAGGATTGCTCAGGACCGTTTTAAGCATTGGGCGGATGCTAAACGCCGTCCCTTGGAGTTTCAGCCGAGCGACCATGTGTTCTTGAAGATTTCCCCGAATCGTGGTGTGATTCGCTTTGGGAAGCGAGGGAAGTTGAGCCCGCGATACATTGGACCGTTTGACATTCTGGAGAAAGTTGGCGAGGTAGCTTACCGCTTAGCCTTGCTGCCCACTTTGGAAGGAGTTCACAATGTTTTCCATGTGTCGCAGCTTCGTCGATACATTAGCGATCCATCTCACGCTGTGGATTTCTCGGAGATTACCGTTCGCCCTGATATGACGTATGACCAGCAGCCAGTGCAGATTCTGGACAGGCGTCAGAAGTCACTTTGGAACAAGGTTGTCAATCTTGTGAGGGTGATGTGGCGACACGGCTCGCCAGGAGAGTCTACTTGGGAGAATGAGTATGAGATGCGAGAGCATTTCCCACTTTTGTTTCCGGACCCGTGATTATTGGAAATTCCAAGGACGGAATTTTTCTTAAGTTGGGGAGGATGTAACGACTGGTTTTCCATGTACTTGGAATATCTATATTATATATATATTATATGTGTTTTGGTGGATTTTCTCCTTATGTGTGGTTTTCGTCTCCGTAGCTTTCGTTTTCGATCGTTTCGTCGGGATTTTCTAGCTTCTTCCTTAGGATCGTCGATTTCGGAGTAAGTCATTCGTGACGGGCTTCATATCGGTCATATCTTATTGTTAGATCAAGCCTAGGAGTCTTAGGAATCGATCCCGGAGCTTCGCGCTCCATTTCGGAACTTTCTGTGCACGTTAGCCGGTACAAGAAGGGGAACCGACCGACTAGATGACGATTTAGTCGGTCGACAAACCTTCAGGTACCGACTAGTGGGCTTTGTTAAATGTACAGGAGTTACTGTTTACTTTTAGTCGGTCTAAGAACAACCACCGACCGACTAGATGTGAAACTAGTCGGTCAGAACTTGCTCTCAGACCGACTAGTTCCTTCAATCAATTTCACCTGAGTTACTGTTTATCGTTAGTCGGTCCAAGAACAACCACCGACCGACTAGGTTGCAAACTAGTCGGTCAGCCATTGTTCTTTAACCGACTAATTCATTTATCATTTTGTCGACCTGAGTTGCTGTTTGGTGTTAGTCGGTCACAGTTAATCGACCGACCGACTAGTTGTTAAACTAGTCGGTCAGGCAACCTTCTTTGACCGACTAATCACCCCAGAAACCCTGATTTTTGGGCAGCCGCCGGCTGTGCCTATTTAAACCCCCCCCCCAAACGTTTTTTTTTCTTTTCTTCTTTCATTTCTCCTGAGCCTCCTTCTTCCCCAAATCATCCTCCATCTAACCCTAGCCCTCCTCCTTCATCAAGAGCCTCTCCCCCTCTCCATTTTGGCCGGCCACCACCTCTAGGTCGCCGGAAACCCCCCAAAACCCCCAAAATCCCATTTCTCCAGGTTTTCTCCCCATTTCCAGATCTGAACCCTAGGTTTCCCCGGATCGTTTCTTCCGTCGCCGTGCTTGCTCGGCATCGTTCTTCCGCTAACAACTCGGTAATAACTTGATCCTTTAATGTTCTCATAACCCATTTGTGTTTTTGTGAAACCCTAATAAAAATAGGTTGGATGTTGTTCTAATATTGTTTTGCCATGGCAGCGATCTCATCTCCGTAGTTAGCATTTGCGTGACGGCCTCGTTGATCGTCATCCTCGATGCTAGGCAAGTAAAACTTGCCACCTAGGGTTTTAGGCCATGTCTTAGGCCATTTGCTTGTCATAGCGTAAAAGAGACTAGCCAGTGAAATGATAGCTGGCTAGACGCCTATTTGATCTAGTTTGACAACGAAACTAGATCCGTCACCTCAATTGATCTAGCTTGACAACGAAGCTAGATCCAACCCTTTAACTTGTTGTTCATGCATATTAAACTGCCTTGTTTAATTCTATATCTGTACGCCTTACTACATGCCATGCCATCCGTGTTGAATGTCACATTCGTAGCACACGCTACAATACTTGTGTTTCCTGGCTCGTGTTCCAGAAGTGGGCTAAATGAGTTGCTAACCCCAACGCCCGGATTCGTGAGGCTAGGTGCATCCTACGCCAGAACTGCTTATTGATTGTGAACTAGACAACAAGCTCTTGTGCGGGGCAACCCTGGCTCATTTACTGAGCATCGTGTACAGGGACCCTGGCTTGATTACGTGTGGGATGGGGTAAGGGTTAAGCGGCCATTCAACTGGGAGTATGCCCGATCAGCAACTTCAGTTGTAAGGCGTAAACTCTGGGTTTTGGGATAGTGTTAAGCGGCCAATCAGTGTGAATGTCCAACAGTTCAGCTGTAAGGCGTAAACATCTACAAATAACTTGAAATCGTGACTAGTGAAAAGATTGAGAATGTTAGTAGCTTGGCTACTCCTGTCATGCCATGATAATTGTTTTCTTGCACCCATTGTTACACCATGTCTTACTTGTACGCTCATGCCAAAATTTCCATGTCATGCATCATACTATACCTGCTAGGTTGTTAGTTTACCTTTCTTTCAGTTTCCTTGCCCAAGTCTTTTAGACTTGCTGACATGTGCCCCTTTACTCTTTTGGGTGACACATGTTAGATCCTGAGCTTGAGTTCATTGTTGAGGACGATGTGTTTGCTGACGCTGAGCCCGAGCCTGTGTTTGACGAGGACTTCGTGGACACGGGTGATCAGTCGTAGAGACTGTTTGTGTTGTTGTTTAGGCTGTTTAGTTGTCGGTGCGTGGCACCAATACTTTGTTATGTTTGTCCTTGTTGGCCTTGTTCTGGGCCTTTAGACTCTTTCTTTTAGCCTGGTGGCTTTTCTGGATGTTGAACTTAAATTTTGATATTGGACAAACTCTGAGATTTGAGATTTTATTTCTGTCTCTCCTTGTGTTATTATTGTTGTTCCGTTTGTGGTTACAGGGACCTGCTTATGTTTTATTGACGCTTATCAGGTTTGGGGCTTCACAGCTCCACTCTCGTGTGGACCTTTTCACGTCTCGCCTCCATTTTAGGGAAGCGGGGCGTGACATGAAGGTGGAGGATCTGCAGCAGCAGCAGGCTCTGCAGGAGTGGAGGTGGTCACCGGATCAGCTGTAGTGTCCACGGGAGCGACGGTAGTGGCCTCGGGAGCACCAGTCGTAGCATCCACTGCAGGAACGGTGGCAACAGGAGTACTCTCGGGGTCACCAGCAGAAGAGGCAGCAGCTCCAGAAGTGCCCTCGGGGGCACGAGTAGAAACACGAACAAGCTCATCAATCTCCTCCCCATCCAACTCCTCCTCGTCAGAGACTTACAGAGGGATCTCAATACCAAGGTGACGAGCGATACGTGCAAGAATCTCCTCAGTACGAGCATAACAAGACTCCACATGTTTCACTGAACGTGTGAGCTCGTCAAGAGTGGTAGAGGGAGCAGCTGAGGCAGAAGCAGATGCTGAAGCAGCAGGGGTCGTCCGCTGAACATGACAGAGCGCCGCAAGAGACTTCTTGACGGCCGTCACGTTCAGGGGGGCCGAGAGGGCGCTCATCGTCACGAGGCAAGGTGACACGAAAGTGACGGAATACGAGAGTCAACAAGCACGGGAATGGGATATGCGCAGACTTCGTGGACTTCCGGATACACTCGAAAGAATCCATCTTATCGAGTATGATCCGGGCCCAGTTAATCTCGCTACCCATGAAGATGGCATAGATCAACTTCAAGAATGGCTGGGATGGCAAAGAAGAGGAGCCGTACTTAGGAAGTAAGCACGGCTTCAGAATCAGGTTTAGGATCCAAGCATTAGGCTTGAAGGACTTAGAGGGAACGCCAATCATGGCGGGAGGAATCTCGTGGAAGATCTCAGAAAGAATGACCTGATCGAGTGAAGAGATGTCATCGACGGAAATATCTGAGGGAAGGAGGCCAGACAAGGAGACACCCAAAACCTCTCCTAAGATTTCTGTCGTGAGGACTATCGGAGTCCCCAAAACAGTCGTCTCAATCGAGTGGGTCTCGTCGTACTGACCCCGGACACGGTTGGCATAGAAGAGTTTCACTAGGTGAGGGTAGGGGTGTGGGTTCGCCTTCGGGTCATATCGAAGGTAATCGAGAAGACCGAAAGACGAAAGAAGATCAGCTAGGCCTATGAAGTCAGAAAACTGTATGAAATGCTCCAGAAGCATCGGACAGTGTTCGATACGGTTGTAAGCCGCGAGACACAACGGGTCGTCGCGACACAACGAAATATCGACACCGCCCACCGGCATCGGACCCTTTCCCTTAGGCTGACGAGTGGAAGTACGGGGTCAGGAGCTAGACTCAGGTTGCCTAGGAGGAGGTGAAGGATCCCTATGGGTCTCAGTCTCGGGTCGGTATTCGGTGTCGGAATCCGAAGCACCGGGAGTGGGAGTACGAAAAGATGAGGGAGACACTGTTTCCTTCGTAGGCTTTGGCTTTGGCTTAGGTTGAGCTCTAGGTTTGGCGGTCGTCATCCTCTTCTTCTTGAGAGGAGGCGAAGACGACGAAGGTTGGGTAGTCTTAGATCGGCGTTTAGGTGGGGATCGCGTAGGTTGATTGGGATCCGTAGGAGTAGGTTCAACGGTCATTGGCGAAGGGCTCGTAGGACGGATCGGGATTCGTGTTCTTGCCATAATCGAAGCAAGAAACAACGCAATCAGCACAAGAGATCGAAGAAGACAACCCTAAACAAACCCTAGAAGCCGAAACCCTAGAAGAGATAACCCTAACCCTAGGAGCAAAACCCTAACCCTAGGTAGCTAGGAGAGGGAGGAGGATCACCTAGATCGACGGACGGCGACGGAGAACGGCCGGAAATTGATCGGAAAACGGCGGAGGGAGAGGTGGAAGACCAAGGGTTTTCGGGGGTTTTGAGCTGGAGAAGAAAAACGATCGACTAGAATGAGTTTAAGTCGAATAGATTGGATTTAAGTCGGTCGGAAGCTCAAAAGACGCAACTGTCCCCGTCACAATTAGTCGGTCACAGTTCAAGCACTGAACGACTAGATCACCATCTAGTCGGTCGGTCAATGAGCTTGAACTGACTAGTTGCAAACAGTGGCAGAAGCCAAAAATACTGACAAGAATTAGTCGGTCTAAGCTCATCCACTGACCGACTAGATCTTAATCTAGTCGATCGGCCAATAAACTTGGACCGACTAAGAGAGTCCAAAAAATTTGAAAAATGGAAATTTTGAGTTCTCTCCTAATCGCACTTCGACGAAACATCGTAACTCTCTCATTAATCATTATACTACCACATTAAACATCGAAAATCTGAAATTTGACGTTGACGAACAAATCGAGCGAAAATTCCGAAAATTCAACAAAAATCCAGAAAATTCCAATAAATCTAGCATGTGCAAATATAATGAAATTGAATAGCATGCAAGATTATTGAATAAAAATGAATCCTAAATCTCGGATTCACCCATAATCCCCAATTCTCGACGCAACCGCACAAAGGAGTCTTCCTTTAGGGGTTTCGTGAAAATATCGGCGATTTGCTTCTGGGTTTCAACGTACACTAATATGATGTCCTTTTTAGCAACATGATCATCTAAGAAATGGTGTCGGACATTTATGTGTTTCGAACGGGAATGGTGTACCGGGTTCTTGGAGTGACATATTGCACTTTGGTTGTCCACCATGATAGGGCAAGTATCACAGTTTATACCAAAGTCTTTAAGTGTGTGTCTCATCCAAAGAACTTGAGCACACGCGGCACCGGCGGCAATGTATTCCGCCTCGGTGGTTAAAAGTGATACAGAATTCTGCTTCTTGGAAAACCAAGAGACAAGAGAATTTCCTATAAAATGGCAAGTGCCACTAGTACTTTTCCTGTCGGATTTACATCCCGCATAATCTGCGTCACTATATGATATTAACTCATACGTGCTAGATTTTGGATAAAGTAATCCAAAATCAAGTGTGTAACTTAAATAACGGAAAATACGTTTTATCGCTACTAAGTGAGACTCCTTAGGTTGAGACTGATAACGAGCACATACACATACGGCAAACATAATATCGGGCCTACTTGCGGTAAGATATAGTAAACTACCTATCATACCTCGATATAGACGAATGTCTACATCTTTACCGCTCGTATCCTTATCAAGATGCGTAGTCGTGCTCATTGGAGTCTTCTTCCCGGAGGCATTCTACATTCCAAATCGCTTAAGCAACTCCACCGTGTACTTCGTTTGGTGGATGAAGATTGCATCGTCCATTTGGCGAATTTGGAGACCTAAGAAATACTTGAGCTCACCCATGTGGCTCATCTCAAATTGATCCTTCATCACATTAGAAAACTCTTCGCAAAGAGCAAAGTTAGTAGCACCGAAAATGATATCATCAACATATATTTGAACTAAAATTATATCATTATTCGAATACTTAACAAATAATGTGGAATCAACTTCTCTCATTTTAAAACCCAAATCCAAAAGAAAATTCTTTAAACGGTCATACCAAGCTCAAGGAGCTTGTCTCAAACCGTAAAGTGCTTTCTTAAGTTTAAAAACATGATTTGGAAATTTTTCATTTATAAAACCCGGAGGTTGAGAAACGTAAACTTCCTCACCAACATCTCCGTTTAAAAACGCACTTTTAACATCCATTTGAAATAATTTAAAATCCTTATGGCATGCAAAAGATAACAATAATCTAATTGATTCTAATCTAGCTACCGGAGCAAAAGATTCTTCGAAATCAATACCTTCCTCTTGACAGTAGCCTTGAGCAACTAACCGAGCTTTGTTCCGGACGACGATTTGGTTTTCGTCGGTCTTGTTCTTGAAGATCCACTTTGTCCCTATGACGGTGTGGTTCTTCGATGGCAATGGAACAAGCTCCCAAACCTCATTCCTCTCGAATTGAATGAGTTCCTCCTCCATGGCTAAGATCCAAGCACCATCTTCGCACGCTTCATTAACATTCTTTGGCTCAATCGAGGAGGCAAAGGAATAATGAGCGAAGTAGTTCACTTGCGATCTCGTCTTGACATTATCATGGATATTGCCAATGACTTGCTCATGAGGATGGTCACGAACGGTATGAAGCCGTTTGGGAATTCCTTGATCACTAGGAACATTCTCAAAAACTTCATTAGTTGGGTTAGTCTCAATAGAATCAATAGAATTATTAGAATTAGAATTACCAATTGAATCACATAAGACATCCATAGAGTCATCATCATTAGTAATTCTAGTTGGAACAAATCCTTCATTAAATGATACATGAAGCGATTCCTCGATCGTTGAGGTTCGTTTGTTGTATATCCGGTAGGCTTTGCTACGTGAGAAATACCCAACAAAAATCCCCTCATTGGATCTTGGATCGAATTTGTCCAAATTACCATACGTGTTTTTAATAAAGCATTTTGAACCAAAAACACGAAAATGTTTAACTTGAGGCAATCTACCAAACAACAATTCATAACAAGTTTGTTTAGTGCCGGGCCTCAAAAGTATTCTATTAAACACATAGCAAGCGGTGTGTACTGCTTCCGCCCAAAATTGATGGCCAAGTTGGCTATCATCAAGCATAGTGCGAGCACACTCCACTAGCGTCCTATTTTTTCTCTCAACAACACCATTTTGAGGAGGTGCACGAGGGAATGAAAAGGTGTGTGTAATACCAACTTCATCACAAAATGTCTCAAAAGACTCATTCTCAAATTCCCCTCCATGATCACTACGAATAGTGACAATGGTGGTTCCAATGAGATTTTGTACTTTCTTAACAAAAATTGTGAAGTTTTCAAAAGCTTCATTTTTATTACATAATGAAAATACCCAAGTAAACCTAGAAAAGTCATCAACGATGACAAGTCCATATCTAGCATTACCTAATGAAGCAACTCTAGTTGGCCCAAATAAATCTAGATGTAATAGCTCGAGAGGCCGCTTAGAAGAAATGCTTTTCTTAGGTTTAAATGAAGATTTTGGAAGCTTGCCCCGTTGACACGAGTCACAAAAGCTTTTCTTTTGAAAGACAAGCTTAGGGAAGCCTCTAATAGAATTTAACTTGGAAAGCTTAAATAGTGTTCCAGAGTTCACATAACCAAAACGTCTATGCCATAAGTGTTGCTCACTTGTGTTGGCAATGAGACATTGTTCATGTGATCTTGGAAGATCTAGGATATATATATCCTTATGGCGTGTGCCGGAAAACAATAATTCATTATTATCTTTTCTTAAAATATGGCACATTCCTTTCACAAAGCTAACTTTGTAACCTTTGTCACAAAGTTGGCTTATTGAAATGAGATTGTGGTTTAATCCTTTAACAAGGTAAACATCACAAATAAGTGGTTTAGAAGGATTACCCACTTTGCCAACACCTATGATGGTTCCGCTCTCGTTGCCTCCAAAGACTACCCGGTTCCCATTTGCGATGGGCACCACTCCGGAGAGCAATTGAGCGTCACCCGTCATGTGTTTTGAACACCCGCTATCGAGTATCCAATTCCCCTTGGAGCTAGATTTAAAGTTGTTGCTCCGTTTCTTTCTCTTTTCCTTGAGTACCTAAAGATAGACAATATCGTATCATGGTACCCAAGGTCATTGGGTCCAAAAGATTAGACCTTTGGAAGCCAAGTCCAATTGGACTTAGACTTCCCCACATAGTTATCACTATGCACAACATTCGAAAAATAAGCATTCATGTAAACTTGTTTTTCATCCATGCGTGTGTCCTTTGGGCTCCAAATAGTGAAAATTTTGGGAGCCCTCATCCTATTGGGTGCATGCATGCGTTGTTGATTTCTACGTGATGCATGTCGTGGATAGGAGTAAGGAACATGATGAAATGGTGCATGCGGATAATTATTCATACGATGATGTGGGTGAACATATGCATGTGGGGGAACACGTGCGTGAGGGTGTCTCACATGGTGTGCACGTGCCCGTGGACGTGTAGCATAAAAATCATCATATGTGTGAGCCGGTGGAGTAGGACGTGTGTTCCTACGTGGCATAGTATTGGTGTACATGTAGGCATGACCCTTCTTTGGAGGTCCACCTAAAGTGGGTTTCTTTTCGAAAGAGGTGTGAACGAGGAGGAAGCACCATTGGTAGTTGAACTACCAATAGAGTGTTTGCTACCACTCGTCGAAGCATCGGAAGTTGGCCTAACAAAGGTAGTGGCCGACTTGGATGAATTTCCCAACTTATACCCCAAACCAATGTGGTGATTGGCCAGAGGTAAGTCATTTAGGATATTATCCAAATGGCCCTTACACTTATTGAATTCATTGATTCGGCCCAATGTGCACCATATTTCTCGGTGAGAAAACGCATAGAAGCATCCAAAGTGGATACTTGCGATGTGAGCACATAAACACGAGATTTGAGATTCTCGTTCTCAATACTCAAAGTCGAGTTTTGAGAAGTCAAATCCGCTATCTTGTGTTCCTCCGAATCTTCAATGCTAACATGTTCAAGTTGAGACTTGAGATTTACAATCTCATTCCTCAACTCTTCAACAATGGTGTCGTTATTGGTGATGACAGTTTTAGGCGTGGTATTTATGCTAGCTAAATCATCTTTTACCTTAGTATATCTATTTACTAATTTAGAGTATTTAGACCATAATTGCTCATTAGCATTTCTAAGGTCATCCATGGTTACCTCATCGCCTTCGTTGTCGCTGTCATCAGAGGAGGAAGATCCTTGATCATGCTCCTCTCTTGCCATGAAGCACATGTGTGCTTGCTCCACCTGCTCATCGTCCGACTCTCCGCTTGAGGAATCCTCGGAGTCGGTGAATGTCCCGACAAGCCCCTTTTTGTACCCTTTCTTGTACTTCTTGGACTTGTAGAACTTCGGCGCCTTCCACTTCTCCTTTTACTTATTTTGAGGACACTCCGCTTTCATGTGTCCTGACTTGTTGCATTTGAAACACAAAGGAGAGGAGGCGTTAGAAGAACCAAATTTAGCTTTGTTCTTATAGTTACCTTTCCGAAAGAACCGGTTGAACTTCTTTGCCATGAGTGCCATGGACTCCAAGTCCAACTCGTCCTCCGAGTTTTCATCATCTGTCGATGTGGAAGTTGATGGAGCGGCCTTGAAAGCAATAGCCTTCTTCTTTGGCTCGTCTTGCTTTAGGTAGGACTTCATCTTGTCCTGCAACTTCAACTTGCTATCCTTGCGTACCTCATAAAATATTAAGGTACCCATTAGTTGAACAACGGTATAGGTTTTCATGTCATTATCTTCCTCGATGGCGAAGGTCCGTTTCTCCCAACAAGAAGGAAGTCCATCGATAATCTTCGAGACTTTCTCCTTTTGGGTGTAGGTTTTACCGAGAGCCTCCAAGTCGTTTGTGATGTCGACGAAGCGAGCATAATACTCCTTCATCTTCTCACCCTGTAGCATATGAAATAACTCGTAATCTTTATTAAATACTACGAGTTTAGAGTCACCTTACTAGTCCCTTCATGCAAAATGAGGAGGGAGTTCCATATTTGATATGCACTCTTACATGTGCATATCTTATTGAAATCCTCAGGCTCCAAAGCGCATTGCAAGGCGTTCATTGCCTTGGCATTGCTTACCTCCGCGGCGATCTCCGCGGGAGTCCACTTCTCGAAATCTTCTTCGGTGGGCTCGACGTACTCCTTCATCGTGGTCCTCCATAGTGAAGCACTCCGGAGGAAAGTTTCCATCCGGCATTTCCAGTACCTGTAGTTGGTACCGTTGAAGAATGGAGGCCTCGTTGAGGAGTGTCCTTACATTACCGAAGACGCTCCTTCACGGTTCTTGAAGGTGCTATAGTCGGAAGGTGGACGAACGCTTTTGTTGTCGTTGGCAGACATAGCTATAGACTTGGCTTTGATACCAAATGTAATGTCCTGCTAAGCTACTGCACAAGTACTAGAGGGGGGTGAATAGTACTTTAAAATAATTAAGAGGCTAATTCCTAATTACCTTGCAAACTCTACCAAACAATGCAGAAATGCGGAAATGTAAATGTTAGACAACAAAGAAACAATCGTAAACAAACGATATTACTGGGTTCGGATCCACCCAATTCTCCCCGACTTGTTCCCGGTGATCCTACGTCCCAAACACCCGGATCCCCTCCGGATACTCGAGTTAAAAACCCTAACTCAAGATTTCCACTATGAAATACTTGTGAAAAACCTTCACAAGTCAAATCATACACAAATGAACTTGTGACTCCCACAACCCGGGATCACAAACACACTCTCACAACCGAGAGTGAAACTTACAATATCAAAGTAAATGAAATAAAGATTTTTACCGACAAAATCCTATGCCTTGAGTAAAACTTACGATTTAGGGCAAAACGGATTTTGGGGAAGATGAAGAGGCACCAAACCCTAGCTCCAAGATGTAGATCAGCGATGGAGAGCTATGAGGTTGATGGTGACCTAGAATCAAGCACTTAGCTTGGAAGGCTCACAATCAATGAATCTCTCTTTTGAAATAAGAGTGATGAGAGATTCAAGATTGGAATGGAAGAGCTTTGAATGAGGAATGAATGCTTTCTCTTTGATCTCTAAACTTCTCTTAATATCAGCCTTGAGTGCAATGAATGCAGCACATCAAGTATATATAGGTTAGAGGAAAGAGGGAGAGAAAAACGTTTCAATTAAAGCTCCAACGGCTCTATTCTGAACCAAACTAGTCGGTCAAAGAACAACCACTGACCGACTAGTTCATCAACTAGTCGGTCGGTCAATCAACATGAACCGACTAAGTGGTGAACAGAGAATAGGTCGAAGTTCAGACTAACAGAACTAGTCGGTCAAAGAACACTTGCCAACCGACTAGTTTCACAACTAGTCGGTCGGTGAGTCAACTTAGACCGATTAAGAGATAAAACAAATAGTCTGAGTACAAATTGATTTAGTCGGTCCAAGAACAAAAGTTGACCGACTAGTTCATCAACTAGTCGGTCGCCAAATGAACATAGACCGACTAACGATAAACAGTAAGTTGGCATGTACAGTAGAAGCTCAACTAGTCGGTCCAAGAAGCATCACTGACCGACTAGTTCACAAACTAGTCGGTCGGTGAGTCAACGTAGACCGACTAACTGTAAACAGTAAAGAGCTATGAATTGACTGCCGCAAACTAGTCGGTCCAAGAAGCTTGGCCGACCAACTAGATCACCATCTAGTCGGTTGGTTCTTCTTCTTGAACCAGCTAACATGCACAAGAAGTCGCGAATCGAAGCGCGAAGCTTCGGGAAAGTTCGTATGGACTTCTTACAAGATCCTAGCTCTAAGATAGGAGCGTTATGAAGATTTAAACCGTAAGACCTACTCAAGGCTTAACATTCTACGAAAGAAGCTTAAAAGACTATAAATAAAACTTGAGGATACCGTCTTCAAAAGCTTCAATCAAATCTTCATGACTTCTAAAATGGTCCATAAGCTTCAACGAAGCTTTAGGCATACGATCACATGCTTTGAGAAGTCTTGAGACGTCGCTTAGCATGTTCATATGAATTTGGCGACGATCTCCATAACTGCGCTCACAAAGAGTTAGTTCACGATATATTTATGCTTGTTCATCATCCAAAACCAAATCCGGGGAATCCAATATCCAACACCAGTTTGCCGAGCTTTGAGCCACCCTCTGAGCTTGCCAAGCTCCCCTGCCTCCTCCAAGTGACCATCGCCCGAACTTTCTTCGGGCATCTGAGCAGCCCTTCCGACTGGCCACCGAGCTACCGCTTGACGAACTGTCCCTACCAGGCTACCGAGCTGCTCCCGCATCTGCCTGAGCTGGCTGAAGTAGTTGTAGAGCATCTCCATGTTGACATCACTACGAGGATAGAAGATCATGCCGAGCTTATAGGGCCACCCCTGTCGGGCTACCGACCAAGCCGAGCATGTCCGACAGATCCAACCAAGTGGAGGAGCTCCTATACCAGCATAATGGTGACGCCGTCCCCGAATTCGGAGGCGCATGCCTATTGGACTTCTCGCTCGGGACTACAGAGGGGAGATCTTGATGGGAGGCCGCCCTGTCGAGCCGCTGAGGAAACCAGTCTGCTCCTGCCCTCCTCCCGAACTGCCGAGGATATTGATCCGCCATCCGGACAAGCTGACGGTCAAGTCGAGCTGCCTCACTGCCGAGCGGATCCCCATAGTCGTCCGAGTTCGAGCATCGAAACAGCTCATCCGACCGTGCCGTTGGGCCCCAGCTTGCCGAGCTGTCGACCCCACCAACCAATCCGACCAAGCTACACGTCTGGACTCTGTTCGGACATCCGAGCCGCCCTTCCGAAGGGCAGCCAAAGCTACTGCTGGACGAATGGCCCCGATCGGGCTGCCGAAGTGCTCCCACATCCACCCGACCGGACGAAGTTGCATATCACCACCGTGGAACCTTCGAAAGTCTTCACAAGGTCCTCACCCCTTTGTCGGCCATAAGTCGAGGGGCAACTCCACTCGCAACCGAACGAACGGATCGGTCCTAAGGATGGGGGCAACTCCCCCAGCTGACCGACCCACTCGCTCATTGGCCATAAGTCGAGGGGCAATCCCCCCTGCAACCGAACAAACGGATCGGTCGTAAGGCTGGGGGCAACTCCCCCAGCTGACTGACCCACTCGCTCGTTGGTCATAAGTCGAGGGGCAATTCCCCCTGCAACCGAACGAAGGATCGGTCGTAAGGCTGGGGGCAACTCCCACAGCTGGCCAATCACTTGGTTGACCATAAGACCGGGGGTCACCCCGTAGCAGGCCAATCGACCCGTCGATCGTAAGGCTGGGGACAACTCCCCCAGCGAACCGACCAGATCGACCGTAAGGCTGGGGGTAACTCCTCCAGCTGGCTGATCACTCAGTTGACCATAAGACTGGGGTCGCCCCGCCCAGTGGGCCAATCAACCCGTCGATTGTAAGGCTGGGGGAACTCTCCCAGCAAACTGACCATATCGATCGTATGGCTGGAGGCAACTCTCCCAGCAGGCCGATCACTCGATTGACCATAAGACTGAGGGGTCGCCCCCCAGCGGGCCAATCGACCCTTCGATCGTAAGGCTAGGGGCAACTCCCCCAGCAGACCGACCACATCGACCGTAGGCTTGGGGCAACTCCCCCAGCTGGTCGACCCACTCCTTTGTCGGTCGTAAGTCGAGGGGTAACTCTCCTCGCCATCGAACGAACGGGATCGACCGTAAGGCTGGCAGCAACTCCCCCTGCTGGTCGACCCACTCCTTCGTCGGCTGTAAGTCGAGGGGCAACTCCCCTCGCCATCGAACAAATAAGAACGGTCGTAAGACTGGGGGCAACTCCTCCAGCTGGCCGACCGAACTCCTTCGTCGGTCGTAAGTCGAGGGGCAACTCCCCTCGCAACCGAACGAATCTCGGACCGACAACTTATTGTCACTGGTCGGCTCCGCAAGTCGGACCAATTTCACAAAAGGAGCCACTTCTCCCCTTATACTACATCTCCCGACCTCAACCTCAGCAACGGTGGAGCTCGAAAGATGTGGGCAATTGATACGACCATTTTGATCGGGCCCGGAGGAGCCAAGTCAACCACGACCAGTCAACCAGCCTACTACGGCCTTGGGCTCCGGTCCAAGGATCTCACGGGCAGGTCACGATTCTCCACCTAAGACGAAGGCCCAAAAGACCGCCCACTATCCGTAGTGGAGGAAACCGCTCCCCAAATTGAGGGACCACTCGCCAAATATGGCAGCCAAATTTATGGCAATAACTCACCAATCATGGCTCGACTTCATGGCCATCACTCCAGCCATCATGGCCCGCCAATTATGGCAACCAGCCATCATGGCCATGACATTCATCACATCATCAAACGTGGCAATGATGGGGGTCAATGTTTCCCCATTAGCATGTCCTCATCAAGAATGGTAATGATGTCTCATCATGGCCCATTACTAGGAGACTGGCCTATATGAAGAGGAAAAATGCATCATTACCAGGGGCTGATCACCAAGATCTACAGAGGATGTATCACATACAAACTCTCACCTTCTTCCACCTAATATATTTCTCCTCCATTGCTCGGTCAGAGGATCGGTGCTTGATCTCTTTGCGAACCAAATCCGATCCCATTGAGCATCTATTAGACAGCTCTGACTTTGGCATCGGATGGGAATTGGTCAGAACCAAGGTCCGACCCCCTGACGAGCTCTCTCGTCTGTTCAGGTCCAGGAGATCCAGTGACGCTGGGGCTACCCCTCAGCGTCTTCCCAGCAGGAGCCGAGCACCATCGTCCCCGAGTATGCTCATCTCCACCACCAGGAGGTCGTCGCTCTGCCGAGGCTACCCTTCGGCAAGCCGACGCGAGGATCCGTGCCTTCCTGCTCAAGCGAACACGCCATCGATCGACCCCAAGGGTCAACTCCATCTCACGTGATAGTTACGACATCCGGGCCTCCAGACTATCAACATGCGGTGAAAATTCAGCCGTAAACAATATATATAATAAATTTAGAAAATTACCCAAAACCCTCTGAAGATTACAAAAAAATCCAGAAAAATTCTGGAAAATTTTCAGAAAAATTCTGGAAAATTTTCAGAAAAATTAGAGAACAAAATATGAGGGGATTGACAATGAAATAAATGTTTTTTGGGGATAAACTAGCTTGATGATATCAATAAAATATATTTTTGGGTATATTCAGTTTTAAAATTTTCCAGAACATGACCCAATTGACCCGGTGCATTTCGCGGGCGGCCCGAAGCCTCCGTTTCCACCACATACCTCACGAAAATTTTCATTATGGGTTAAAGTCCCACGAAATTTTCATGGGTATGTCATATAAATCAAGGAATCTTAATAACAAAAGATTAATTGCACAATTGATCATAATTATATTTTTTGCATGCATCACTTAGTATTTTTTTCTTGTTTCACATGAATTCCCTATGATGACACACTTAATATACATATACTCATAATTATAATGATGTATTATGGCACACGATTAATTATAATTTTCAAAAGTCTAAAAATCATATCTATGTTGACGATTGAACCTGAAGTTCAAATCGAATGTCAACATCCTTCAAATCAAATTAAAAAAACGATGGATTATGCGAAAACAATTTATAACATCTTCTTAAAAAGATGCACACTTCGCGGTATATAGATCTCACAGATCAATGATATATATAGACCAATATGGACACCAGAAGTTTGTCATAACACCGCTAAATATTTTTATAACAATAATCTCACTTTATAAGGAATGATTTCTATATCTAGTCTTGAATATAAGCATATGCATGTAGTCGTGACTAAATAGATAATTGAGAAATATATTCGTACACACACATTTATTTCCCTTATGCATGTTTATCTATTCACATAAAAACTAAATTACTCAAGAAAATAATGGTCTGAAGACCATATATGAGCATTCAAATGGACTTTCAAAAGTCACACATAAATTTTAAAATTGAAAGTATAGAAACAAGCTCATTCTCTTGAATATGTCCCCTTTAGAGATACTAATATTCATTCTTCCTTATAAATAACAATGTGGAAGACTGAAAACAGGAGAAGTCTAGGACCAACAACGGCCTGATATATATAAAGAAAGGAAAGATATGATATACCTCGACATGGAATAAGCAATGGTAAACTAGACCAAACCCAGAAGTTTTGGTAAGACCAATACTGATATTTGCAATATGAAAGGTTATTAATTTATGCCATAGATAATATAAACAAAGCTAATCTAACGACGAATTTCGATGTAGCTATTGTATACTAAGCTATTCCCCGAGCACACTTAGACTTTGAAAAACTATAATTAGTTGCCATAACATAATTAATAGGAGTATGTTTCTAAACTTATTAATACGTGTATGCTTTTTATAAACTCTTTTTGTTTATATGCATTTCATGCTACAGCAAAATTTTATGCTTTATTTTTAGCATATGTGAAACCATTATAGATTGACACCTCAAGACGTATGCTATTAATAGCATTTCACCCTACAGATAGTCTAGTAGAAAACTATTTTGGGACGTCTGACTTGAGATTTGGGCTTTGCTAGCCTGAATACTCTATATGAGAATGCCCTCTCTGAAAAAGAAACTTACAAAGTTTCGATGGATATTCGTCAAAACGAAATCCTACTAAATGACTCAAGAATATAATGGCCTTGAAAACCATACTTGAGCGTTCAAATGTATTTTCAAAATTCCTAGTTAAATTTGAAAAGAGGAATTAAATGGAACCCATGAAGTGTCCAAAATCGTCCAAGTTTTAAACTTTAGAACGATACAATATACCATCGTGGATTGATTATGCAAGACATCATTAACCAATCATATAATTATGAAGAACATGAATTTTCTTCAGAAGGGCGCGGTTTCATTATCCCATTTAACGGGAAAAATGATTACGAGATCATCTCCACTACACGTGGACATTGACTCTCAAAACTTCCTCTAATAGAATTTAAGATGATATATTTACTATCATTATTAAAATAATAAGACCTCTGGGTCTCTTGAGAGTACTTGATGGATTAAAGTGGACTTATCCACTCCCTACATAGGGCTGATGATGTAACTTAGTATACTCATCTGTTTATTCTCTAAAAATGGTCATAATCAAACCTATTATCCAACCGCAATCCAGCTTTTTCACAGCATATGTGACACATTATTAAATGACGGGAACATTGGATAATACTAGGAAATCAACCATAATTTGCAACTGGAATAAAGTTGAACACCCTGGAGTCCGTGTTCCCACTCAAACTGGGTTATATGAATAAATCATTAAAATAATTTAAACTGATTACTCATCCGTTAAAAATCCAGTTGCTGGTGACTGCATGGGGATATGCAATTACACTGCATTCATATAAAAAGTTTCCGAGAACTCCTAACGGAGAAAGCGTTTAGAGCACATCTTAAAGATTGTGCCATGATGAGTATACATCCCCATATCACCACTATAAACCATCAAATGCAGTCTTAGAACTATTTATCAGAAGTAATTACCCCGGATAAATAGATTCCGAGCACTCCAAATAGGGGAAGCATTTAGAGCACATCTAATACATTGTGTCTTGATGGGTCTTATTTAGAGAATCGATAGTGAATATTAGATCCTGAAGATCCTTCACATACAGATCTCTTTAAATTCCCAGTATTAGGCTCAACATGGATATTACAATCATCCTTGAGCTTTAAGCTCAGTTGACCGTTTCAAATATCATGAATAGTGATGTGATCATGAAAATCCACACTAATGAAACTGTTAAACCATTATCAGACATAGTCATTGACAATATAAATATTGTCAAAATCACACATCCATGCTATTAAAAATCTAGCTAGGATTGACATCCCAAAAACAATGGATGCAATCCACTTATAGCAGAAGTGGATGTCCTCAATGAATTAGAGGACATACCACGAGGCTCCAATGAGAGGAAAACTCTTATAGACTTTTAAAAAATACCACCACAAGAAAGTGAGATCATCTCCATGTCCTCTCCCTTTACAGATCCTCTAAAAGAGATGAATCTGAAATAAATTGAAGTATTACTGTATAATGTACGTACATGGGAAGCCAGGAAGGTGTTTGGATAAAAAACACACTTGTCGACAACTTATTCACGTTTCATTTTGCTACTAAATGTGACAATTATAAATATCGTTCCATACTCCATTGCCTGAAGCAAATGTAGAGATTGGCCAAAAATGTGGAACAAGGCAATAATAAGCTTAGCTGGACTCGCTTATGAAACGTGAAGTGTTTGGACCATAAGTCTTGATATCAAAAGATATCAAACTTGTGGGCATAATGAGTATTGAATAAACACAAATAATAAATAAATAAAATCGTTTGCTATATGCAACATGCTATAGCTTAGAGGTTTATTTCGCTGAAACCAGAAAGTAATCATGTAAGATGAGCTTTACTCACTTACAAAATTATATAAACTGATGCATCAGGCTCCCTGATTATGTTTGTGACATTCCTGCGATTGGCAAAGGAAAATTTGGTTTTTTGCTGTTATGGATGTTTGACAGCATACACTTATGGATTTATTCCTAATTTCCTCACTTACCTAGATAGACTTTGAGCTATTTAATGAAATAAATAAATTACAACCAAGAGAGTTCCTTAAATCAAACAAGGACTCCTACTAAAGGTTGCTTTTGCATTTTTAAAAAGAGCAAAGAAAATGATTTGAGATTACATTTGCAAATGACTCAAATCTCCTGAAGAGAAACCTGAAATAGCTGTTTAAGCCTAACTATCAAATATGATATGTACCACCTAGGCAAAAATCTTGGCTTATAGAATTATCATCCTGAAGATGAAACCATCATCCAGAAAATGAATGATCATCCAGAAGATGAAACCATCATCCACACGATGAATGGCCATTCAGAAGATGAATAATCATCCAGAAGATGAAAACATCATCCAGAAGATGAATTATCATCCCGAAGATGAAAAACATGTGACATTAAACTTCATACACCCGAAGTTGATGAAGAAATATGGGCAATGCAATCCACTAAATACACCTATTGGTTGTATGGATGCACATTAAGACCCATTTCGTTCACTGGAAGACGTGAAGGATATCATAGGTCCTGAAGTGCATTACTTGCGTGTTTTTGGTACACTCCTTTATATGGCCAACTGCACGCGTCTCTAGAGAGCGTTGACAGTAAATTTGTTAGCCAGATACAGTGCAGCATCTGCATCGTACCACTGGACCAAAGATATGTAGCTTCTGCGCTACCGTTAAGGGTCAAGGATCATCCTCTATGTTAAATGTATCTACAGATACATGTTACAGCTTATCGCAATGACTACCACAAAGGAACGACCAACTCCTTGAGACCTGCAAAGTATGCTTCTAAGGCAACATCAATCCCACCATTTCGATAGGCTCATCATCCAAGAAGCAAATCATGAGTATGCACATGCAGGTCCTGCAGTATCTCGCAGGCACAGTGACGACTGGGTCAGAGACGTGAAGCTATCTATCGAGTCTACAGACCACTCCTCTTCAGAAGATCTCCTTAAGATTCAGTAGCTAACATAAATGAATGATACTTGTATAAATGAGCGATACATGTATAGATCAGTGATGTTTTGTATTTTGTACTTATTCTCGGAATATTTTAAGAGATTGATGTATAGTTTCCTAGTAGATCTGTAAGCTTGTAGCTTGTACAGATCAGAGGGAGCGAAATGAGTGTTGTACTCTTTTTCCTTAGCTATTGGTTTTTTCCCACTGAGTCTTCCATAGCTAAAGGTTTTAACGAGGCAACCTTATTGACTCTGGATCCAGAAGTATCCACTCCTAAATGCTTCTACAAATCAGGAGAAGTTATGGAGAACTGTACTCTTTTTCCTTGGCTATTGGTTTCTCCAACTAGGTTTTCCATAATTAAAGGTTTTAACGAGTCAGTAATCCCTAACTTAGGATCTAGAAGTATCCACACCTTATGATACTCATAAGCACTATGGATCCTGCAGTATTCATATGTTAAGTATACAACGATGGTTAGATAATGGGACGTGTTATGAATGGTCTTAGAACCTTTGGTATCCAAGACACTTAGTATCCAACCATGAGTGTAACAATGAATGTAAAGCTACTTAGTATTCTTCTCTATGTAATAGTACTCTATATAAATATAGTCTATGACATCCACCATAGAAATTGATTCTCAACAGCATATATGTGTTTTCATTTCGGGTGAGATGGCACATTCATGTACGAAATGATGTCCCATAGAACAAAAGATGCCACATGAGAGAAATCGTTTGCTCCAATTGGACATTGTAACGGTAGACCAGCTGCCAAGGAAACGAACACGAGTAAAGCTTCGAGATTAAACTCCCAAAGAGGAAGGCCGAAAGCCGGCCCAGTTAACGAAAGGATCGGGTTTGTTCGAAAGACTGGCCCACTGGAGCATCGTCTCCCAAGGGGCAAAAACCCTACTCTCTCCCTCAATGCGCGGGGACGGACCAAAACCCCGTGCCCTCACAACACTCCCTTCTTTCTCCATTCTCCGATTCATTCACAGCAGAATCTAGGGCGTCCAAAGTTTATTCTTAGCGCCAGTTCTTCCCCAATTCCTAAGAGAGATGAAGAATCTGAAGATTTCTACGGCTGCATCGTTTGATATCGATCTGCAATCGGAGGGCGAGTCCATCATCTGCTCCGCTTTCGACGTCGAGCGCAATCGCGTGTTCTTCGCCTCTTCGGCCCATTTTGTCTACGGCCTTCAGCTCTCTTCGTCTCATGTGAGCAGCTCGAATCTCCTCACTAATTAGACTTCAAATTATCGCTGCGGTTGGTGTTAATTTGAGTTATTCTTGTAAAATGGGATGCAAGGCTGGCTATATTCATCAAAGCTACTACTTTATAGCAGCTTGTCTTTTTCCCCCCAAAGATAGAATTTTTACCGGAGAAAATTTGAAATAAAGTTGTTTTATTTGTTAATGCATAAAATCAATTAAGCCCAGTTTTGGAACGGCTGTAGCAAAAATGCCTACTAGGATTGGATATTGACAACATTCAATTTTAGGCCAAAATTTTTAATTTCGGGGCTAAGTTAACTATAAAATTTTGAAGTATGGTGACTAACATCCGTTCCCAGACGACCTAAATTTTATTTATCTATCGGCCACAAGCACAAGGTACGCCCTGTCTTCTGTTTGATTTTTGTTTAAGTTCAGTCCCAAATGCAATTTCTGTTCTCTTAACCGAACATGCCTCCAAAGTTACAACCAACATAATGAGAAGAATTTCCCACAATTTTCATGCTTTTAGAATCGTTTTATTTTATAACTTGTGCAAAAACTGGCCATATATATTTTTAGTTAGTGATAGTTGCAATTCTTTGTTTTTTTGAGGAGATGGGCAAAATTACCCAAGTTATTAATAGATGATCACGAATACAAACTGGTAGTGATAGTTGCACTTACGAATTGCAGGCATTAGCGGAAAAAAATTAATTTTGAGAAAAGAATATTCCTTATTTATTTGGAAATCCAAAAAAAAAACACAAATTGTTTCTTTCTTCTTTTCTTTTCTTTTCTTTTCTGTTTTTGAGATTTGGTGTTTATGACAAATAAAACTTTCTTACGAATGTCTCCTGTTGCAGAAAGGAAGGTCAGGGAGTAAAGCTCTTTTATCTGCGTACACCGAGCAAATAATTTTGGAACCAGATGATAGTGTGGTAGCTATGGACTATTTGATGGAGAAAGAGGCATTGCTAATTGGAACATTAAATGGATGCCTTATATTGCTCACTGTAGACATCAAAACAACTGAAATTGTTGGACGGGTGGAGGGTGGTGTGAAGAACATCTCTTCGAGTCCGGATGGAGCTCTTCTTGCTGTGACAGCTGGTCTAGGGCAGTTGCTAGTTATGACTCATGATTGGGAAGTATTGTATGAGACTGACCTTGACCATCCACTTTCTGAGGTAAGTTGCTTTTATTCTTTCTAGATCTTACATATTATGATGCTAGAGTTTGGTGTGGTTTAAGTGGCGTCATTTGTATTTTCCTGTTTGGTGATACCTCTGGCGAACTTAATGTCAACTATCATGCTTATGCTCATGCACCAATTCATTATCAAAGATTTGCATATTTTCTGTTGTGCATGTGTCCCTCATACAGAGGATGTGGTAGCACTATGGGCCTTTTCTCCCTTTCCCTTGTCCTTTCAATGAAGGGAGCTACTATTTACACTACACAATTTGGTAAACAGATTACATTATAAGCACACTACATTGCTAATTTGATTTTTCTTAAAATTGCTAAGCACATTACAATTAATTTTAATTATGCGCTCCAGCTCTCCCCCTCTCCTTAGTGCACCACATTCTCTTCCTCTCGCATTGGATGCCTCATCATCATCATCATCCTCTCCCCATACACTCCTCACGCCGCACCGCCACTGCCTTTCCTCCTTCTCCTCCACATCCCGGGCAAATGAATTGGTTGCATGTGTACTAATACCCACACACCATTTGCCCTGCTCGGGTTCTAAATCCCGAGTACTATTCATTCATTTGATTTTGTACTAATTTAATTCAAATGAATAGTTTATATTTATTATATATGTGTGTGCGCGTGCGCGCGCGCATGCATGTGCAAGGAGCAGTCTTCATTCACCTGATGTAGGTATCTGTATCTCCCATATGATTTGATTCATGCTTGCGGTGAGTAGGATTCATTCATTTGATTTTGTACTAATTTAATTCAAATGAATAGTTTATATTTATTATATGTGTGTGTGTGCGTGCGTGCGTGCAAGGAGCATGCTTCATTTGAGTTTGTACTAATTTAATTCAAAAGAGCTGGCTTCGTTCACTTGATATTCACCTAATGTAGGTATCTATATCTCCCATATGATTTAATTCATGAATGCGGTGCTTGGGCCCCGAGGCCCGAGCATCAAATATGGAGCTCGGGCCTGTAGGTCTGAGCGTCACATTTGACACATCCCTAAAAACTGAGCACATCAAAATGCATGTATTTAAATTATATTTTGGTGTTAATTGATTTTTTAAATTAAAATGAGCTCATATGTGGTGTTCATAAATGATTGATTCAGATTAGTTTTATTGTTCACAATTTGATCGTAAGTGATTTTTTTGGGTTCAGTGTTGATTGTAATATATATTTTTGGGTTGAGTGTTTGTTGGGTTTAATTATACACACTGGGGAAGAGGTTGTGAGAGGAGGAAAGGAGGCGGGGAGAAAAGGAGGAGGATGCGGGTGCTGGCGGCCACGTGAGGAGGATGGGACTGTGGCTGGAGAAGTGTAGAATATTCATAATTGAGAGGTGTGCGGATGAGAGAAAAAATGTTAAAAAACGGCGATGTTAGCTAATGATATAACATGGATTAAGACAAATGCAAACTTGTAAATAAAGTGTAGTGTGTTTAGTATTTTTTGTAGTGTAAATAGAAGCTCATCATATCCTTTCAACTAACATGAACTGACCATCTATATTAGTCAAATGCTTTTATTGAAGCATTGATTTCAGATGTTGTTTTACTTTTATTGGTTTCGTTTATAGTTAATGAAGTCATTTATACTGGATTGCTTGCCTAGATGTCTGTTTGCAACATGCACTTAAGTTAATAAGTCTGTGCTTCATCAGTTGATTAAATTTATTACCAGAATGGTATAAAATGCGATATGGATGATTCTTCTCATAATCAATTCGAAGCAACTATTTCTTGGAGAGGTGATGGAAAATATCTTGCTACTCTAGGAGGACTTCACGATTCTTCCTGTTTACAAAAGATTAGGATTTGGGAGCGAGAATCTGGCACTTTGCATTCTTCTTCCGGGTCAAAGAAATTCATGGGAGCCTCCTTAGATTGGATGCCCAGTGGAGCTAAATTGGTGGCAGCATATGATAGGAAGCATGAAGATAAGCCTCCTCTAATCGTTTTCTTTGAAAAGAATGGACTTGAGAGGAACTCATTTAGCATTGATGAGCCAGTAGAAGTCAATATGTTGAAATGGAACTGTAATTCAGACCTTCTTGCTGCTTCTGTTTCTTATGATAGTTATGATGCCATAAAAATTTGGACCTTTAGCAACTACCATTGGTACTTAAAGCAGGAAATACGATACTCAAAGTTAGATCAAGTAAAGTTCATCTGGGATCCAACAAAGCCATTGCAGTTACTTTGCTGGACTCGTGGTGGCAAGATTATGGCTTACAACTTCCTTTGGGCGACTGCTGTCACGGAGACATCCACTGCATTGGTTATTGATAATTGCAATGTATTAGTTACACCCTTTTCCATTTCCCTCATGCCACCGCCTTTGTCTTTGTTCACGTTGAAATTTTGTAGTGCTGTTCAGGACATTACTTACCTTAGTAAAACTTCAAAGAACTATTTTGCTGCATTCCTGTCTGATGGTAATTTATGCATTACTGAGCTCCCCAGAACTGATACATGGGAGCAGTTTGAAGATAAAAAATTTATTGCTGAAGCATCATCCCCTGACCTGAAAATTGGAACACTTATGCATCTGACGTGGTTAGATTCACACATTTTGCTTGGTGTATCATGCTGCTTGGCGTATAACTGTACAGACACTTCATTTAGGGGCAATGTACTTGATTGTCAACATTCAGAATGTTCCCATGGTTATTCTTTGATTGAGATTGAACTTGAATGTTCGGAGGATTCCATGCCTGATTCAGTGAGTTCTTCTGGTTGGCACACAAAGGTTTCCAAGCGCTTGTCTTTGGAAGGGCCTGTTATCAGTATTGTCCGGAATCCTGCCAAAAAATGCTCAGCTTTTGTTCAAATGGTTGGTGGTTCCATTCTTGAGTATTTGTCAAATACAGGTTCTTTGGGGGAGTCTATAGGGTCACATTATCCTGAGCCTGATTCTGAAAATGGATTTTCATCGTCATGTCCATGGATGAAAGCAGTTTCTGTATGTGACAATGGCATTGTGAAACCATTAGTTTTTGGGCTTGATGACAATGGTAGGCTGCATGTTGGGAGGAGAATATTATGCAACAACTGTAGCAGTTTCTCATTTTACTCCAAAGCTGGCATTGCTGTAGAGGGAGTTGTTACACACTTGCTGCTTATCACCAAGCAGGATTTGCTGTTTATTATCAGTGTAGATGACATTTTGCATGGTAATCTAGATGTAAAATTTGAATGGCACAACATCATCCCGAATCGGGGAAAAGAAAACAAAGACTATCTATATATTTGGGAAAGAGGGGCAAAACTAGTTGGCGTTATCCATGGGGATGAGGCTGCTGTTGTTTTGCAAACCAACCGTGGTAACTTGGAATGTATTTATCCTAGGAAACTTGTCCTCGTTTCTATAATCAATGCTTTGGTTCAACAGCGTTTCAAAGATGCATTGCTCATGGTAAGGCGACATAGGATAGATTTTAATGTGATAGTTGATTGTTGTGGTTGGCAAGCATTCATTGAATCAGCTACTGACTTTGTTAGTCAAGTAAATAATCTCAGCCACATTACAGAATTTGTTTGTTCAATAAAGGATCCGGATGTCATGGATACTTTATACAAGAATTATATTTCTATTGGGACCTTGCCTCGAGCTAGAGAAAATTCCCAGGGTCTTGGTACAAATAGTAAGGTTTCATTGGTGCTGCTGGGCATTCGAAAGGCTCTCCTGGAACATGTAGACGAAAGTCCAGCACGAGAGCTATGTATATTGACCACGTTAGCTCGGAGTGAGCCCCCTGCTTTAGAAGAAGCACTGGCCAGAATAAAAGTGATGCGTGAATTGGAATTGTCAGGTTCTGATAATAGTCGGAGGAATTTATATCCTTCCTCTGAAGAGTCTTTAAAACATCTCTTATGGTTGACAGATTCAGATGCTGTTTATGAAGCAGCTTTAGGCCTATATGATTTGAACCTTGCTGCCATTGTAGCATTGAATTCTCAGAAGGATCCAAAGGAATTCCTTCCTTACCTCAAAGGATTGCAAAACTTGCAACCTATTGTCATGAAGTACACTATTGATCTAAAATTGTGCAGACATGAGAGGGCACTTAAACACATTGTATCTGCAGGTGATGACTACTATGAAGATTGCATGAATCTCATGAAGAATAATCCTGAACTTTTCCCACTGGGTCTTCAATTATTCACCAACAATTTCAAGAGGATTCAAGTCATGGAGGCATGGGGCGATCATCTTCACGAGGAAAAACTTTTTGAAGACGCTGCTTCAACTTATCTATGTTGTTCCTCATTTCAGAAGGCCTTGAAAGCATACCGTGCTTGTGGTGATTGGAAAGGCATGCTTACTGTTGCTGGAATCCTGAAACTTGGAAAGGCAGAAGTTCTCCAGCTAGCAAATGAGCTCTGTGAAGAATTTCAGGCACTTGGAAAGCCCGCTGAGGCTGCTAAAATCGCACTGGAGTATTGTGCAGATGTTGCTAGAGGCATTGGATACTATATAATGGCACGAGAATGGGATGAAGCTCTCAGGATTGGCTATATGCATGAACGGGATGATCTTGTCTCTAATGTCAAAGATGCAGCTCTGGAATGTGCCAGTACAATGATATCTGAATATAAGGAGGGGGCAGAGAAGGTAGGCAAATATTTGGCTCGCTATCTAGCAGTGCGTCAGAGAAGATTAGTCCTTGCTGCTAAAATTCAGGCTGAAGACAGTTTAGTAAATCATACTGATTACGATACTGTTTCCGAAGCCAGTAGTAACTTAAGTGGCATGAGCGCGTACACCATGAGGTATGCTTCTTATTTCTTCTAGATACTTCTGTGTGTGTTCTTGTGTTAGCTCCCTTTGTTGGTTTTATCTAAGATATAGTCCATGATGCTATTTGTCTTGTGTGTTTTTGTTTGAAATATTTACTACTCATTTTTTACTATATACTAGCTAATCAGTTTTAAAATGCATATATAATAACCAGATTATAGAAAGCTACGTTCACTGCCACCTATATTGTTGGAAATTACATCTAGTTATCTGGAATTGTGCAAAACGGCAGTTTGGGACAGTGGGAGTATTTGAAAACATTGCGTTTGCCCAGTCTGTTATTGTAACTGTTCTGACATGTTTACTAGGGGTACGTGGTTCAAAACATGGTCATCTGAAAGTAGTATGATAACTTCAATTAGGGCGATCATCAGATGGAGGGCACGGTTAACCCAAATTTATACCTGGAGCTGATGTTATTCATACTTTAAAAATGCAAATTGCATGTTGTTTATTACGAATATAAATTGTTGGATGTTAAAAGCCAGTTTCTTCTAATTCAGGCCACAACTTGCTTGCTTTTATTCACATGCATGACAGGCTTCAGCCTTTCTGCCAATATTAAAAAGAGGTCACATTACGTCTAAATTACAAGCCTTATTCTGACTTCTCTATGGGTTTAGTAATTCCAGAGCTTCTTCTGTTGTGTCATGTGAGCAAAATAATCATTTGTAACAAACTTAATCATTCAATGAAACGTCTATGTGTTTTGGTGCTGTTTGTTTGATGCTTTCATTACTGTTTGATTACATTTTGGTCTTGCTTTTTCTGTGATATGATAGCCTGATTGAAGTAATTGCTTTGTTTAATTGTTAGGACACGATTGATATTCAAGGGGAGGCATTGAATGTGATGAATTCTAGAAGTTGCACTAAGGATTATAATGTCCAACCAGATGCATACGCCAATAAATATTAAAAGAGAGTTTGAGTTGTACTGAAGACTCGAGAATAATAATAGGTTGATGAAAATATTAATTAGAGATTGAAATGAAGTTTCGAAAAAGCTTGTATAAATATTGTTGGTCATACTACGAGGACAACTAGGGCAAATAGTTCTTCTGTGATGACTTGTCCAAGCATGGAAATGTGCAATTTGATAAATAACTTGGCAGTGGAGTCCACTGCATTGGATTATGTATTTGTTAAACCATGGCCAATTTTAACATTCCTCCTACTTATCAACCCTTATTCGCAAAGTTGGTTCATAATATTTGCATCTGGTTTAACATCTGCTGCGTCTGGGGGAATGTTTGTTAATATTCTATTCTACTGTTCTTGGTATACAAAAAATTCAATAAAAATGCTATGGTGAACACAAACCTTTGATTCAAAATCTTTTGGCAGAACTAGTTGTATTCTATGACCTAAACATTATCCTGGTACTTAATTATTAATTTTAGTCATTATAAAGAACTCAAAAACTTGGATAACCCCAAATTTATCCCCACCCGTTACTATCACTGAGCCAACCCTTAGTATCAATTAACCTAGTTTGTTACGGTGATATCTGGTAGTCAGAACGGATATTTTGTCCTTGCAATAGTTGATTGCTAAGAAGATGATAATGATCGATCCGGCCCACTTGGGGCCTAATTTATTGGGTTTTGTATTATTTTATTATAGTAGGAGTATTTGGGTAATTAGACATTTAATTAGAAGATTATAAATAGGGGAGAGCCGGCCGGTCCTAGTTATACTAATTTTGATGATTTTGTGAGAGAAGAGATAGTTCTTCGAGATCTTCGGGAAGGTGCGGACGTTCCTTATCAATCGGCGTCTTGGGAGAGCGATTATCCCTACAAGTGTAATCAATTATCTTATTTTATTTCAGTTTTTGCTAATAAATTTCAGATTTAGTTTGGATCCTATTATTTTGGTATCAGAGCGCCGTAACAATCCATGACGGCGTCGACTAGATCGAAGGACAAGTTCAAGTTGTTGGAGGAGAAGTTCCATGGTGAGATCGAAGGGATAAAAAAAATCGTTGGCGGGGCACGATGAATCTATGGCAAGGTTGACAGCTTCCGTGGAAAGGTTGACTGCGAAGCAAGAGAAACAAGATGAAGCACTCGCACAATTGATTTTTTAGTTGACAATCTGATGCGATTCGCTAGGGATTTGACGATAAAAAGAGGATTTTTATTGGATCTCAGATCTGAAATTATAGGAAAACCTACTACAAATCAACTACTCGCTAAATAACAACTACAATTTAAAAGGACGACTAGCTAAGGATTAATCTAGGGGATAAACTAATAAAAAGAAATACTCTCTCAATTTTCGCATAAGAATTAGGGCCGGCTCAACCCCCTTAAATAGCCAAACACCCCCCAAAAGTCATTTTACCCAAATGCCCCTCTTCCCAAATACCGGCCGCAACACTACTCCGCCCCGGAAAAACCACCTTGTCCTCAAAGTGGTGCGTGAAGGGTATGGTCAGCTACTCCACGTGCAGGTGCTCCGGATCATCGTCCACGCCGGCCTCCAACATTATCACACTTTCTTCTCCCTCTTCTTCGTCATTCACTATCAGGATCTGAAGAGTACGATTTCCGCACCGGTGCCCTGGGGTAAACTTCTCGTCGCATTTGAAACACATGCCCTTGGTCCGTTTGTCACGAATCTCTGCCTCGGTCATTCTTCGTGTATGCCCCCCAGGTCGTAGTTCCATCCCCTTCTCCTTGGTAACCACTGTGCCGTCAGTGGATGTTGCCCCTCATGCGGCCCCCTTTTGTCCTCCTCCCGGATCCGGCACTCTAAAGGTAGAGCCTCCCCACGTTCCGCGAGCTCTCCGCTCCGTCTCCTGGTGATCCTCCACCTTCCTGGCCAGCGTCATCATCACGCGCAAACCCACGGGCTCAAACTGCCTCAGCCCCGACCTCACCGTAGGCTTCAGCCCCGTCATGAAACAGCCCTCCAGTGACTCCTCAGAGACTCCCCGAACTCGGTGGCAGAGCGACTCGAACTTCTTGATGTAATCACCCACGCTCCCCTCCTGCTTCAGCGAGTACAGTCTCTCGAACACGCCGCCAGCCGGACCTCCTCTAAACCGCTCTGTCAAGAGCGTCGTAAACTCAGCCCAGGTCTGAAAAGGCTGCTGCTGATCGGTCCAACGGAACCAACCCAAAGCCTCTCCCTCCAGACAGACCCCTATCGCCCGCAGCCAATCCTCTCCCGGGACAGCGGACACCTCCACGTACCTCTCCACCCGGTAAAGCCAGTCGTCTGGGTCTCCTCCCTCAAAAACAGGCACCTCCAGCTTCCTCAGGCGCCTCTCGCCAGCGAATCCCCCTCTCTCCTGCGGCTGGAATCCTCCCCTGTGCTGGTATCCCTGTCGCCTGTCTGGAACGTACGCCTCAGCCCGCTCACGGTAGCCCCCCTCTGCTCCGTGCCCCTGCCAGCCTCCCTGATGGTGTCCAAACTCCGCCTGGTGCCCTCCTGGAGGATCCTGGTACGCTCTCCAATCTCCCGTCACTCCCCCAAAAGGTGGGGGCTGAGTCGACGGGCCTCCTGTTGTCTGGTGGGGCCCTCCACCCTGCTGCAGTCCTCCGCCGGGTCCACCAAAAGTCTGAAAACCTCCAAATTGCGCTCCACGAACCTCGGGTGGGGCCCCCGGGGGACGAGGACCCTGCGGATCCAACTGTCGGACGTCCTGGGGGGCCGGTGGGCCCCCCAGGGGTCGGGTGGGCCTCGGATCCCCCCTCTGGGGTTGGCCGAGGCCCCCCAGGCCGCCGCCTGGGCCGGCCGGCCCTGGAAGTGGGCCGGCGGGCCCCAGGCGGCGGCGGCAGTGTCTGCCGAGGCCGCCTGGGGGGGGGGGGCGGCAGGGTCGGCCGCCCCTCCCATGGCCCTGGCGGCCTGCCGCCGCCTCCCAGGGGGTTCGCCGACCCCCCAGATGTATCTGGGGGGCCGGCGGCCACCCTGGGGGGTTCCGGGTGGCCGGAACTCCCCCACAAGGGCTTGTGTCGTCGCGGCGCGGCGGCGCGTGGGCTTGGTGGATCCCCCACGCGTTGTCTCCTTGGTCAAACCCTCCATCGTCGTCTAGATCCGGTTCATCTTCCAAAAAAATTGTCTTTTTACCCTTGTCCTTCGCCAAAGGTGGCTCCTTTTTGCTCGGATCCGCTTTTGGGATAAGATGAGCGGTCAACGCCGCTATTGCCTCCGTCAATTCCGAAAGTTTTGCATCCGTTTTCCCTTGATTTGCTTGTATCTCCGCCATCTTGGCCTCCGTCTTCTCTTGATTTTCTTTTATCTCCTTCCGGATCTCCGCGGCCGTCTCCGCGTCTTCCTTCATTAGATCGATGAAACCCTTGCTGATTTGGGCTTCAATCCTCTCAACCTTCCCCTCCAAGATTTCAATCCGCTCCGTTGCACGCGTGTTTGCCATGGATCAAACCGCTCTGATACCAATTTGATGCGATTCGCTAGGGATTTGACGATAAAAAGAGGATTTTTATTGGATCTCAGATCTGAAATTATAGGAAAACCTACTACAAATCAACTACTCGCTAAATAACAACTACAATTTAAAAGGACGACTAGCTAAGGATTAATCTAGGGGATAAACTAATAAAAAGAAATACTCTCTCAATTTTCGCATAAGAATTAGGGCCGGCTCAACCCCCTTAAATAGCCAAACACCCCCCAAAAGTCATTTTACCCAAATGCCCCTCTTCCCAAATACCGGCCGCAACACAATCATCATGGAAAAGGATGGAAAAGGTGATGAAAACCCTAAATCAGCAGCAAAGGTGTCTTCTTTGGACAAGGGAAAGCATGTAGTACGAGATCTGGAGGACGGAAGGATCACAGACCTCGATATCAGCAATCTAGAGGCGGAGGATGTTGATCGAGAGGCCGACGACCTCGGCCGTGGCGTCCACAAGCATTAGCGGCATCGACGGGACCCCAGGGGCCCTTCCTAGGGTTCCACGGGTTACCAGGGACCCTGACAGCGGCGCACCCTTTCACCGGGGTCGACAGCCCCAGGCGAACTGGCTGGGGGCTTCGCCGGGGCCTGTCGACCCCCGACAGGGCCCCAGGGCCCTCTCCGATATCCGACAGGGCCCGACGGGCCCTCCACAGGGCCGCCCGGCCCCACAGATGGCCAGCTACCCCCGTGAGGGGGTTCTGACTTCCGGCAGGGCCCGACGGCCCCTCCCCAGGGCCGCCTGGGCCCCACAGATGGCCAGCGACCCCCATGGAGGGTTTTTGACTTCTCGCGAGGCCCGACAGCGCCTCCCAAGGGCCGCCTGGGCCCCACAGACGTCCAGCGAGCCCCTTGGGGGGTTTTCGACTTGCAGTGAGATGGTGGTGAGCAATTTAGAGGTTATCCGCCCTATTCGGAGGACCCAGCACATGGCTACGATGATGGATTTGATCCGGGAGTCTTTCAGGAGTACGTGGATGATGGAGGAGGGTGCCAGGACCCTCCCGACCTTCAATACGACGATGATAGATGGCGATGCCCCCTTTCTCCAGGAGGGGCATATTGGAGACTTTGAGGGAGGGTACAGAGACTACCAGGAGGGGCATGATGGCCGGTTTAGGGGCGACGACCGAGGAGGCTACGTGGGACGGGGAGAGGGACCCGGCTGTGGTTATGGAGGTCGCAGGAGGGGACCACATGGAAGACATGAGACTCACCAGGAGAGGTGGCAGCACTACCACCAGCCCAGATATGTCGAATGATGAGGAGACCAGGGGATGTTCAATATGGACAGGCTGCGTAAGCTGAAGATGCCTGTATTCGACGGCGTGGATCCAGTGTCGTGAATCAACCGGGTAGAGAGATTCTTTAGAGTCTCTCGAATGACTGAGAAGCAGAAGCTGGAGGCGGCATGTATTTGTCTGGATGGGAAGGTCCTCGCTTGGTTTCAGTGGAAGGACGCGATACGTCCTTTCCGCTCATGTGAGGAGATCAGGAAACAGATGGAGAGATTCAGAGATCCACATCTGGAGAATGTGAGGGCACAATGCGAGATTACCTTGAGAGGTTCGAGGCCCTATCAGGACATGTGCAAGGTGCACGGAGTGACTGACGAGACGAAGGAGAGCACTTTCATGAAGGGGCTAAAGGTCATTATTCGAACATCGGTTCGCATGCAGAAGCCTCAGAGCCTGATGGAGGCCATGGAGTATGCTCAGATGGCGGAGGGCTGTCAGTTGGAGGAGAGAAAGGCGAGAGGTGGTTGTAGTGGACCGGTTTTGCACAGTGTTCCGACCGCGACATGAGAATAGAAGGCGGCTACATGGGCGGATCGGGCGAGTATTGAGAAGACTGGGGATTAGAGCAGCGCACTGCCAGTAGGGGGTCAGTCCAGGAGGATTACTAACGCCGAGATGAGGGAGAAGAGGCAGAAAGGGCTGTGTTTCAGATGCGATGAGCGGTTTACCCCATGGCACCACTGTGGAGTGCACGAGCTGCAAGTGCTGATAGCCGGGAAAGACGAGGAGGATGACGTGGAGGATGACAAGGTCGGAGGAGTAGGACCGTCAGAAACTTCATGCACCACCTTGAGGACAAGGTGAATTTTCGGGGGCGGAGTAATGATAGATCCGGCCCACTTGGGTTCTAGTTTATTGGGTTTTATATTATTTTATTATAGTAGGGTTATTTGGGTAATTAGACATTTCATTAGAAGATTATCAATAGGGGAGAGCCGGCCGGCCCTAGTTATGCTAATTTTGATGATTTTGTGAGAGAAGAGATAGTTCTTCGAGATCTTCGGGAAGGTGCGGAGTCCTTTATCAATCGGCGTCTTGGGAGGACGATTACCCCTACAAGTGTAATCAATTATCTTATTTTATTTCAGTTTTTGCTAATAAATTTCAGATTTGGTTTGGATCCTACCAGGTAATTGTAGTGGATTGGAGAGTCTGGACTTCCTTGGAAAAGTTGATGCATGTTATGGCCATATACCGATGTCCTGTATGACTTGCTCACATCTTGTTGGAATTTTGTGTTTGTGGGTGTGGGTGGGTGGTTTTTTTGGGGGTGGGGGTCTTCTTTATAGTCGAGTGATCATAATCTGTTGTTGCTTACCAAGCCTTTTACCTGACCACCGACTTTTTGTTGCATGAGTAACATAGTCTCTGCTTTGTTAATGTGATTTACTGCATCTGCATGCATAAAATGGCACCATAATAAATTGATTTCGTCTTGCCATTTTAGTATTGCCACATATTGGCAGTTCAATGCAGCTTTATATTTCTTTTCAGTCAAGTAACAGTTCTCTTGTGAACTAAATTGCTATTTAATGGCCATGTGCAGAGCCAGGCGGGGGGCAAATGGGGGTAATTGTCCCCACTGAGCGTGTTCAATTTTAGTAGCTAAATGGCTTGGTTATTACAATATAATATTTGGTTGAGTTTAACTTATATGCAAGATGAACTTGGAATGTTTGGTAATTAGGTTTGTCGTTAATACTGACACTTCCAAGGATGCAGGTTCAAAGCATATTAATGTCACTTTTATTTATTTTTCTTTATTAGCCTTTTGTTTTTCATCTTTTTTTCACTTCTCTTTTCCTATTTTTCTTATTTTTCCCCTATTGTTCGACGGGTGCCTTCTCTATTGTGATTTTCTTTTTCTCTTTCACTTATAATCTAAGGCTATATTTTTTGCATTTACCCTTCTTTATTACTTTTATTACTTTTCTTTGCCTTTATTTCTTATTTTTTCGCAATGGTTCGACGTGAACCCTTTTCATTGTGATTTTTTTCTTTTATTATTTTTTAAAATATAAGGCTTTGTTTTTTATTTCACTTTATTTTTTATTACCTTTCCCCCCTTTTTCACTTTTCCTTTTCCTTTCTTTCTTCTTATTTTTCTTATTTTTAACTATGTTTTGAAGTAAATTTCCTTTATCATGGGGTTTCCTTTTATTCTTTTTGTTTTTGAATTTAAGGCCACTTTTTAATTTTCTTTTTAAAAGCTCTCAATTTAAATTGTATATGAAACAAACAAAATCAAATGTTTTGTATGAAATAAGGTATCAATGTGCCTAATATGGATGTAATTTTTTTAGTAACATAAGGCTCAATAATGCACTAACTTATTTTATTATAATGATTTTTTGATTATGATAAATATGCAAGTTCAGAAGCTTAATAATCGGTTTCATAGGTTGACACAGATATACTTTTAGGGGTTGCTTGCTAAGTTCATATGATTATCTCTTTTTTCAATAAAGAGACCAAATTATCTAGCACAATTTTATCCAAATGATGTTTTCTTTAATAGAACTCATGAAGATAAAGTATAAACAATATGCCACTTCTAGTTTTATATATCAAGTCAAATAAGAAATTATTAAAATTGAATGGCATGATAAGTCCCGTAGAAAGGATTATCAAGACTAAGATGAATAAAATATATCTGTTAGTGTTAGAATTAGGGTTTGGGTGGCAAACTTGTAATTTTGGGCTTCGGGGACATTTTTGTAATTTTGTACAAATCAGTCCATTATATATGGGTGGAGGGACTAGGGCTATAAACTTATATTGAATTTGGAGAATATTATTGAAAAGAGAATATGAGTAGATCCCTTAGGTAATGGAAAAGCTCTGCTTTCTCTCGAATGGAAGCTTGGGAGAGCGGCTTCCTCCCGAAAGAAACCATCTTATCTTTGTATTACACTTTATATCTATAAAAACTAATTTTTACCACTCAAAACTCTAGAAATTTCTATCGGTTGGTTAATTTAATATTGAAGTTAGCTTTGGTTTTACCAGTTGCAATAGCTACAATTGATAGAGAATTTCTGTATGAATATAGTAAAAAGTTGATATTAAAACTACATCAGTTGATGAATGATTACTTCATCATGTCTATTGAAAAATATATATTTGATTCCATTGAGAATGAATTAATCATCAAGCAATTTTAGGATATGAAAGCACATCATTATATAGTTCCAGTTTGTTTTTTATATTGATGGTAAAACCAAGGTTTTAGGTATCGGTTTCGGTGTGGGTATCGCTCCGCCCAAAATTTAGGTTTCGGTATCGGTATCGCCCGTTTCGGTGGTTTCGGAAGCAAGTTTCTGTTTCGTCCGTATCGTCCGTATCGGTAGTTTCGGTATCGGTATCGGAGGTACGTTCCTGTATTTTCTGTATTTTTTGTATTTTTCATGTATTTTCATGTACATTACACATTTGTAACAAAAATAACTAATTAATAGGTATAAACGAACAATAATAAAAATTGATGAGTCATATTTATGGCATCGTAATACAAAAGCTGAATAAAATACATCAAAAGATATAAAAATGAAGAAAATAAATAAAAAGAAACAATTCTTGAAAACCGCCATGACCACCTGAGTATCCACCGGCATACGATTCTTGAAATATTTCTTATATGTGATAATTTCACATCCCTTCAATTCAACGGTAAGCCTCCCGAATACCAGTAATACAATAAAAATGGCTAATATGATGCGTATAGATAATAGAATTATGTAAGCATGCAGTCTGTAGTTTGAATGAGGCGTGCACGTGGACATATGCAGTGCTTATGATACTGGCCTTTTCCATTAATCAGGTTAAAGACCAGTATCATAAGCACTGCATATGTCCACGTGCACGCCTCATTCCAACTACAGACTGACTGCTTACATAATTCTATTGTCTATACACTTCATAATGGCTGTTTGTACGGTATTACCGGGGTATTGGGGTGACTTGCCGTTGAAAATTTTCTTTTGAATTAAAGGAAAGGAGGATAATTACATAGAAGAAATATTTAAATACTCGGCATTTAAATGTGCCATCTCACCGGGCATGGCCTCGACTTGAAAATGGAACATGCAGACGCATTCAATTTGAAAAATCTCTGCATGACCATCTTTTGGTGCTTGGAAGCATGTCATCACATCGATGGTTAACTTATAAACTTGTAATCCTGCAACGAGTTAACATGTAAAAAGTTGTAAGTAATTATGAAATATAGCTAACAAGTATGAAATACATCTAAAGTTTATGAAATACCTCTAAAGATCTACATGTATGTTTCGGGATTATTTGTATTTTCCGGTATTTTTCTGTATTTAGCAGTTATGAAATATAGGTAACAATTATGAAATACAGCTAAAGTTTATTATATACCTTTAATGATCTGCATGTATTTTTCGGTATTTTTCTGTATTTTTCGGCATTATTCTGTATTTTTTTGTATTTTCCATGTAATTTCATGTATTTTTCTGTTCACATTACTCTTTTGTAACGACAATTAACTAATTAATAGTTAGAAGAGAACAACAATAAAAATTGACGAGCCATATATCTGAATTCATAATATAAAAGCTATACAAAATACATTAATAGATACAAAAATGAAGAAAATAAATCAAAAGATACAAAAATCTCATTCGTAGTTCTCATCATCTGGCTGTTGTGCATGGTAGTATGAAGGATATGAATACTGCATCTGTTCCGGGGCTAAAAAGATATCATCATGTTATCATATGCTGAGGGCCGGCTCTGCTAGGGGTGGCAAAATGAGCCCAACCTGACCCGATCCGACCCGAACCCGGCATCCTTAAGCGGGTATGGTATGTGCCAATCCGGGTTAAGTAGGATCCGGGTTGACCCGACCTGACCCTGATAAAATCCGGGTCGGGTATGGGTTTGGTATGTCAACCCGGATGACCCAAATTCGACCCGGTTTACTTTCTTTATATATAAAAAAATTTATATAATGACTTCACTACACAGTTGCAAGGGGAGTTGTGCTTATACGATTTGAATAGGTGTCCTCTTCTTTAAGAGGTCTTGATTCAATTCCTTTTACATACAACTTTTTAGTTAATTTTATTATTTTCGTTAATAAAATAGTAACGTTAATTATACTTCCTTGCTGTCATCAGTGTGGTTAAAGCGATGAGCTGCTGGAAATTATGCAACACATAATAAATTGTCGATGACTCTTAATAAATAGCTGGATATTGAAAAAGGAGCAGTTGTGTATAAGTCAAATCTTAACACGACGGGTTAACCCGAACCCGACCCAGAAATTTTCTGGGTTACCCGAACCCGACCCGGATTCAATTCGGGTCGGGTTAGGGTTTACCACTACCCGGGTCGGGTCAAATCTGACCCGACCCGAACCCGAACCCACCCGACCCGTTTGCTATCCCTAGGCTCTGCTCGATGAAAGGCGTGTCATGACTGCCTTGACTGCTGGACTGCTCAGTCACGTTCGGACTGTACCTGTATTGACTATCATAATCAGCATAGACATCAGAGTGTCTGTACGGTGCGCAATAACCGCCATGACTGCCTGAGTATCCACCGGAATACGATTCATGAATGGCAGGAATATCATAACCTCCATAATAATCAGAAGAACGTTGATACCCTTGATATTTAGAGTGTCTTCCGTAGGTATCGTCTCCCCGTTCTTCACTGTGGTGCTGCCTATCATGATCTCTATACCCATGCGAATGTTGTGTATCATAAGCATGGTCCTCACGTCTCACAGTAGGGCGAACGGATGCCGACGTACCACAACGTCCGTCTGTAGGACCTTGGTCATCGGGAGACGAAGCATCATCACAATCGTGTCGAGCCTGAGTGGCTGCCTTCTTTCGCTTGTACGTGATATTCGCTGGGACGTGACTTGGACGTGACTTGGACGTTCTGCTTCCACAAGCACCTCGTCCAACCAAGGATTGTCTCTGTCATCGAGCACACTGTCTTCTGTCTCACTGGTCCATTCCTATAATGGATCATCCTCGTAGAAAATCTGATCCAAATCGATCAGCTGGTGATCGTCCTTCTCGCTCCTTCTCACATGTCACCCGCCTTTTAAGGTGTTCCATTGTTAGCATGTTCCTGGTCTTATTAGTGTGAATGAGTGAGAAGGTAGTCCAGTTTCGTTTACAGTTGGACGAAGAGACCGTTTGGCTCAATACACGCACAGTTAAGCGTGTAAGAGTTGGAGCTTGATCTATCCCAACGCTTATCCACCATTGAGCTGCAAAAAGTTCCAGTGGTCAGGAAAGATGGATCGGTTTATGGGGAACATATAGAAATCTAAGATCCATATAGATATATGGAGTGACACTTGTTATTGTCATTTCCGCCTTAGCGGAGCCGAAATAACAAACTCTCATCTTATAGGCCTCCAGCTACAATTATCAATCATAATTTTAGAATGTGAATTACTACATCGAATCATATATCAAATTAAATATATCGAATCATATATCAAAATAAAAATATCCGAATTTCATTTACCTCTATGTCAATGTCAATTTGCTTCGAGATGTCTAGTACAAGCCTCTCGATCACGCGTCTGAGTCCAACCAGCACCTCGTCGGCATTTGTTGCATTGGAGGAGTACTGAAAACGAGGATCCAGAAAATAGCCTGCAGCATGAATATCTTGATGTAGCTGCTTATCCTATCTCTTGTCGATCATGTCCCACCATTTTCTGCATCCCTTACCAACATTCTTCCGAATTTTCTCTTTTACACGGTCCATGGCCTCGTAGAGATACCCCATCTCGGCCTTATCTCGCCGTCGACCATTCGAAGAACCTTCAACTGGGCTCAAATACGGCGATGACATTAGAGATAGACTGCCAGAATTTATCGCCTTGAATCAGATCGTACACGTTGCCAACGGTCCTATCTTTTGGTTTAAGCATTGGAAAGTTATCGGACCCGTCCCTCGATGTGATCATTCTCTCAGGTCATCTCGATGCGCGTACAGAGAGTCCGAAGCAATGATGTGGGTCACAAATCTTTTTATCGCGGGCCTGATCAACTCTTTTCCACTCGTCTCTCTTTTCATTAAGCTGAGCACCCATTCTTTGTTGTATATGAATTCTGTTACCATCTGACTTTGTGCGACGATATTTTTCACTACTTCTTTTGCCATGTCAGAAAATATATAGTCGATACAATGCGCCGCACACAGGGTCCAATACAGATGCTGTCTCTTTCGCTTCAGTAGCGGCCCAGCTGACTTGTAGTTTGCCACGTTGTCGGTAACTACTTGGACTACTCTATGCTCCCCAATTGGTTCTACATATTTGTCCATAAGATCAAATATCTACGGACCGTTCTGGAATTAGTCGGTTGCATTCCCAGAGTCCAGGAACACTGTCACGTGGGTCGAATACACAAGGAAGTTAATAATCTTCCTTCTGTTTTGTGTTGTCCAGCCATCGCACATCAGTGTGCAACCGTACTCATCCCACTGAATATGAAAAGTTTCTACATAATTTTTGATCTTTTCATACTCCACGTCCAAGTATGTGTGTGCCAGCTCCCAAGCAGTGGGTGGAGCAACGCCACGTCTCAATTCCCCAATAGCATTTACCATGGGCATGTAATATGGGCTATTGGTCACATTGTATGTGATGTGGTTGAAGTAGAAAGATTTGGCCATAGCTCGGCCACAGGCCTTGGCATTCTTCATGAAGGTATTCTTTATGGTTGACTGGGGTTTACCCTTCTTCGTTAGAGAAAAAGGGTCGGCATCGGGTTTGAGAGCACCGTTTGGTCTACCGGTTGGCTCAACATCGCGAGCAGAACTGCACCTGAACATACCGGCCATTCGTCCGGCACGACTACCCGATCTGGCTAGCCCAAAGGCCCCAGACCCAGACGATACTGCTCACATCCATCTGCCCTCATTTCTAATCTCTTCTTCGGCAAGTTCTTGCCTACTTCTAAGAGCTCTTCTAAGGTCTCTTGCCTCCTCGGTGTCATCCTCATACTCATCTGAGTCATTTGATATTTCCTCCGTATGCTTTTGCCCTTATCTCCTCCTCGATCATCTTCTTCTCAAATCTGGCCTGTACCCTTTCGTTCTTCTTCTGAAATATGTGTGCTCTCATCTCTTCACGCACTTCTTTCGGTGCCTAAGAGGCATGTCTGCACATCCCCGGTAATTCCCGTCAAGCCTTCCTTAAGGCGAGACACGCCTCCATGCATTTCTATCCAGCAATAGTTGCACATTACTTGTCTATAGTTATCTGCAATCATTTTACAATGAGGCCACCCAATATCCACCGTCTTCTCCTTTGGAGTTCTTCGAGACATTTTAATTACTGCAACATATAACACGGGAATAATTGTAAGTAAAAACTTATTGGGAAGTTAAAATTATTATCACACAACAATTTATGTTTCATAATAATTTAATTTATTAATGGCTACCCTAATCAGGTATTTGGAATCTGAACAATTATCACATAATTAACTTACAACATAACCGCATTAATCGAACAATAATTATCACATAAGTATCACATATCTAATCTAAATTATCACATAATAAAAGAGATCTATTTTTAAAAAATGCAAACATTTATAGTGCAAAAATAAATACTAAGAATTTTAACATTTATAGACATTTTCACTTTTTTTCTAGCCATTTTCAATAGAAAATTTCACATTTTAAGTATTTATTAGTATTTCATACTAGTATTTTATGAAAATTTTCATATATTTAAGTTTCATATATTTTTACTAAACAGTTTCAAATTTTTTAGTATGTTAAAGAATTTTTCTACCATCTGTTCACTATAGATTTTCAAATTTTTTAGTATTTAGTAGTATTTTACTATTTAGTAGTAGACCGTGGTAAACAGTACTGTATAAGTATCAAAAATATTGTATAAGTATCGGTATCAGTTTACTATAAAATTTCTTATAGCTAGTAACTATTAAATATATGAAATTTTTTAGTTCTACTTATATAATTTGTTAAAATTATTAGTATTATTAGTATTTATTTAGTATAAAGTATGTAGCATTTATTAGTATTTTACTTTGTTAAATAATCTATTATATAGTTGACAACTTTTTTGAATTCTAGGGCTGACTAGGACAAGATAAAGAGTGGCTGAGATTTGATCTTGGTAAAACAATGGTTGAGATTGGATTTTGTGAAAATTTTAGATGGAAAACTTAAATTTTGGGGGAGGAAAAGTGTCTTGAAAACCAAAACTTTGAAATTAAAAATTGGGAAAGATTGTGGAGATTAAATTTTGGGTGGGAAAGTGTCTTGTGAACCAAAACTTTGAAATTAAAAGTGTATTGGGAAAGATTGTGGAGATTAAATTTTGGGTGGAAAAGTGTCTTGGGAATTTTGGGGGAAAAGTGTCATGGGAACCAAAATTTTAAAATTAAAAGTGTCTTATGAAAAATTGTGGAGAAACGTGATCCATTAAACTAAACAAAGTAAAAAATTAGCGTAAAAAAATACAGCGGAATAACAAACTAGCTAAAAAAATTTAAGTTAATATCGTCACCGAAAAATACCCTGAGGTATGTTGTTCCGCGCCAAAGGCACCTCCGCCGAATTTGTTGTTCCGCGTTAAAGGCGCTTGCGCCGAATTTGTTGTTTCTTGTCGAAAGCGCTCGCGCGTTGTTCCGCGCCAACAAACGGTGCCAGCGCAATCTTTTTACGCGAATTTGTTGTTCCGCGCCAAAGGTGCCTGCACCGAATTTGCTGTTCCGCATCGTAGGCGCTCGCGCCGAATTTTTTTGTTCCGCACCGAAGGCGCTCGCGCGGTGTTCCACGCCGAATGCACCCACGTCGAATTTGTTGTTTCGCGCTAAAGGCTCCCGCGCCGAATTTGTTCCACGCCGAAGGCACCCACGCCGTATTTGTTGTTCTGCACCGAAGGCGTTCGTGCCGCCAAAATTTTTTACGCTAATTTGTTCTTTTAAATTTTAGCTGTGGACATAATTTTTTGGGGAACAAAGATTTCGGAGGGGAAAATTTTAAATGAACCGTGCCCGCGGGCACGGTTTATGACTAGCCAATATTACATTTGATGACTGTTTTTGAATTCTAGGGCTGACTAGGACAAGATAACGAGTGGCTGGGATTTGATCTTCGAAAATGGAAGGTTGAAATGAAGCTGTGAAACCATGAATGTGAGTTTTGAAATTTGGTCCACCTTTGAAATGAAGGGAGCTTTGAAACCATGAATGTGAGTTTTGAAATTTGGTCCACCTTTGAAAGAAGACAGTGAACCACTTTCGCGTCGAAGGCGCCCGTGAAAATTTTTTACGCTAATTTGTTGTTCCGCGACGAATGCGCCCGCAAAAAAAATTTTGTTGTTCCGCGCCGAAAGCGCCCGTGTCGAATTTGTTGTTCTACGCGAATTTGTTGATTCGCGTCGAAGACACCCGAGCCGAATTTGTTGTTTCGCGCCAAAGGCGCTCGTGCCGCTAAATATTTTTAAACTAATTTGTTCTTTTACATTTTAATAATTTTTGGGAACAAAGATTTTGCGGGGGAAAATCTTAAATGAACCGTGCCCACGGGCACAAGGCTTTTTACGCTAATTTGTTGTTCCACGCCGAAGGCGTCCGTGCCGAAAGCATCCGTGCCAAATTTGTTGTTCCGTGTCGAAGGCGCCTGCGTCGAATTTGTTGTTCCGCACCGAAGGCGCCCGTGCCGCTAAATATTTTAACGCTAATTTGTTCTTTTAAATTTTAATATTTTTTGGGGATCAAAGATTTCACGGGGGGAATCTTAAATGAATAGTGCCTGCGGGCACTGGTTTTTTACACTAATTTGTTGTTCTGCGCCGCCCGCGCTGAATTTGTTGTTTTTCACTAATTTGTTGTTCCGCGCCGAAGGTGCCAGTGCCGAAATTGTTGTTCCGTGTCGAAGGGGCATGCACCGAATTTGTTGTTCCGCGCCGAAGGTGCCCGTACCGAAATTGTTGTTTCGTGTCGAAGGGGCAAGCACCGAATTTGTTGTTCTGCGCCGAAGGCGCCCACGCCGAATGCACCCGTGCTGCTAAATATTTTTACGCTAATTTGTTCTTTTAAATTTTAATAATTATTTGGAAAACAAAGATTTCGCGGGGGAAAATCTTAAATGAACCGTGCCCGTGGGCACAGGGTTTTTACACCAATTTGTTGTCCTGCGTCAAAGGCACCCGAGCCGAATTTGTTGTTTCATGTCGAAGGCGCATGCGTCAAATTTGTTGTTCCGCGTCGAAGGCGTCCGTGCCGCTAAATATTTTTATGCTAATTTGTTCTTTTAAATTTTAATAATTTTTGAGGAACAAAGATTTCGCGGTGGAAAATCTTAAATGAACCGTGTCCGCGGGCACAGGCTATGACTTCTACTATACAGTTGATATCATTTTTTGAATTCTAGGAACTCACTAGGACAAGATAAAGAGTTGTTGGGATTTGATCTTTGAAAATGGAATCTATTATATCTATTATACATTTGACAACTTTTTTGAATTATAGTGCTTTCTAGGACAAGATAAAGAGTGGCTGGGATTTGAGCTTGGAAAATGGAAGGTTGAGATGAAGCTTTGAAACCATGAATGTGAGCTTTGAAATTTGGTCCAGCTTTGAAATTTGGTCCAAGTTTGAAATGAATGGAGCTTTGAAACCATGAATGTGAGCTTTGAAATTTGGTCCAGTTTGAAATTTGGTCCAGCTTTGAAGGCAGCCAGTGAACTAGTTTCGCGCCAAAGGCGCACGCGAAATTTTTTTACGCTAATTTGTTGTTCTGCGCCGAATGCGCCCGTAAATTTTTTGTTGTTCTGCGCCAAATTTGTTGTTCTACGCGAATTTATTGTTCCGCGCGGAAGGTGCCCGCGCTGAATTTGTTCTTTCGCACCTAAAGGCGCTCGTGCCCTTAAATATTTTTACGCTAAAGTGTTCTTTTAAATTTTAATAATTTTTTTGGAAGCAAAGATTTCGCAGGGAAAACTCTTAAATGAACCGTGCCCGCGGGCACGGTTTTTTACGCTAATTTGTTGTTAAGCGCCGAATTTGTTGTTCTACGCTAATTTGTTGTTTCGCGCCAAAGGCGCCCGTGCCGAATTTGTTGTTCCGCGCCAAATTTGATGTTCCGTGTCGAAGGCGCTTGCGTCGAATTTGTTGTTTCGCGTCGAAGGCGTCCGTGCCGCTAAATATTTTTACGCTAATTTGTTCTTTTAAATTTTAATTTTTTTGGGAACAAAGAGTTCACAGGGAAAAATCTTAAATGAACTATGCCCGAGGGCACGTGTTTTTGTTATGCTAATTTGTTGTTCCACGCCGAATTTGTTGTTCCGTGCCGAAGGCGCCGGTGCCGAATTTGTTGTTCCGCGTCGTATTTGTTGTTTCGTGTCGAATGTGCTTATGTCAAATTTGTTGTTCCACGCCAAAGGTGCCAACGTCGAAGGCGCTTGTGCCGCTAAATATTTTTACGCTAATTTGTTGTTCTTTTAAATTTTAATATTTTTTTGGGGAACAAAGATTTTACGGGAGAAAATCTTAAATGAACCGTGTCCACGAGCATGTGTTTTTTACGTCAATTTGTTTTTCCGCGTCAAAGGCGCCCGCGCCAAATTTGTTGTTCCGTGTCTAAGGTGCATGTGCCGAATTTGTTGTTCCACACCGAAGGTGCCCATGCCGCTAAATATTTTTACGCTAATTTGTGATTCTTTTAAATTTTAATAATTTTTTGGAGAACAAAGATTTCGCGAGGGAAAATCTTAAATGAACCGTGCCCGCGAGCATGGGTTATGATAAGTGCTTATATAATTTGTGAAATTTTTTATATCTATATTATTTTTGAATAGATAATGTTTTTTTGATAGAACTTACAGTGTAATAGATACTAGATAGTGTATTTTCACTATTTTAAGTATTTTTAGCATTTCTAGTATTTTTTACTCTTTTCAGTATTTTTATAGTATTTCAAAATTCAAAGTATTTATATATTTTAGTATTTCCAAGTTTCTAACATCTTTTTACTGGACATTTGTACAAGTTCTAACATTAGTTTTACTAGAAAATTTTAGTATTTTTAGTATTTCATATTTACTATTATTTTTAATTTTTTAAAACCTTTCTAGTACTTCTACATGTTTACTATGTTTACTATTTTTAGTATTTTGTAGTATTTCTATTGTTTTTTATAACCCATTTTAAATAAGTTCTAACATATTTTTCTAGAAATTTTAGTATTAGTATTTCATATTTACTATTATTTTTTACTGAAACCTTTCTAGTACTTATATAAGTTTAGTATTTTTATTATTTTTACTAGTATTTCATATTTACCAGTATTTTTAGTATTTTAGTTTCTAGTACTCATATAATTTTAGTATTTTAGTATTTTCATTATTTCTTTAGTATTTTTTAATATTTCTATAATATTTGAACCCCTTTTTAATCATTTCTAACATCTTTTTATTAAGAAATTTTAGTGTAAACTAGAAAATACTTAAATACTTATATAATTTATTAAATAATAATTTCTAAATTTTTTTCTTTAAAATATAATCTATAGTAATTTGTAATAGATAAAATATTATGCAAGAAATTATAGTGTAATAAGTAGTATATTTTGAGTATAATAAAATATTTATACGGTGGCCAAGTACATTACATATTTTCCTAAACATACACTCTCTTATTTTATACAAATGGCAAAATTGTAAATATAAATGATTATGTTTAGAAACATGATAAATGTGAATAGCATCACCCACTACCGGTCATTAATGATTTTCGCCTTAAATTTCGACTTATTTATGATATTGCATTTTATGTATTTTGCATCGGTTAATTGAGTGGTATACTTGTAATTAAATGTAATATGATCAGCAATTATGTAGTGACCGCACTAAACTCAGGCTACAAAAACCACTCATATTGTTTCAATTATTTACGATCGTACTATTCATTTTATTCTTACGGTTTATAGTGTGATGGCAAACTTGTAAATACATTTGATGTTTTGAACAAATTAAAGGGCGACCAGTAGCTGGCGCTGTCGCTGCCGGTCGCCCTTTAATTTGCTCAAAATCTCACACGTATTTACAAGTTTTCCATCACGTTCATTTCTGTGTTTTAAATAGGATGGCATTATTGTAATTAACGGACATTTTGTGGTCAAAGTTGTAGACGAGATAATTTTCATTATAATAGGCTAACCTCGTCGATCTGCGTCGAAATTTCGAAATTTCCTTCGAAAATTTTCTTTCCCCCGATGGCGACGTAGCTGTCTCTCGCTTTCGACTTCCCCTGCATTGAATCACCAAGCTCCGACGAAATCACAAGCTCCTACGAAATCTCCAAGCGCCGGCGAGTCTCTCTTCCTTCGATTTAGGGCAAGGAGACGGCGACAGGCTTCAGCGCCACCTCTAGTGCACAACGACGGCGAAGACGATGGCTAAGGGCGAAAGGTTAGGGCACAACGACGGCGAAGGCGTAAGCTTGGGCAAGGCGATGGCTAGGGCGAGAGAGATAAGTTTTTTTGTTTGGATTTAGTTTATATTGATGCTTGCCGTGGATTTCTATTCCTCTTTCCCTCTTACCCTCTTCCCCTTTATATGAATTTTTGATTTTTCCGAGTTTCGACTGCTCATTCACGAGGGACACTATGCATTCACGGAGCTTCATTGATTTTGTTCATTCACGGGGTCATTATGCATTCACGAGGGTTTATATTTTTGTCATCTTCATGTTCAATCACGGGGCTTCACTGTTTGTTAACTTTGTTTGCCTGTCACCTTCGTTCCTCTATTTTTTTTCAAGTTTTGTCTTCTTCCATCATCAGAACTGTTTTCTGATCACCTAGTGTTGACGGAACCCTAGGGTTCCGCCCGAAACCGATTCATATACCCCTGTATCGGATCGGTATAGGGCGGTATCGGTCCGATACGGCCGATACCTCAATCCTTGGGTAAAACTATAATTCTTGAAATTTTCTATTTTTGAAAATATTTTTTTTCTTATTATGTTTTGGCCCTCCATTTTTTCTGGCACCACAAGGAATTGTTAGATTGTTTTTTTATTAAAGATGAAACTATGAATTTTTACAATTACTCTTCCTTTTTAAACATAAAAAATTTCTTTATTATGTTTTCACCATCTTTGTCAAAATTTTCTGCTCCATCATTGTTCGTGGTAAAGCAGACTCGGTGGACCCTTTTTTCCTTGCTGTTGTAGCTGATGTTACGAGGAGGTTGTGGGAACATAAAACCCCATTAGGTTGTGTTAGAAAAGAGAAAATATTAAAGAAGGAAAGAATAAGAGGAGCTTGATTAGTTCTCTCCATGTATATTTATCTATCATGCCTAATTTGTTATAATCACATACTTTAGGCATGTAATTAGGCATGCTTGTATACATCTATCATGCCTAATCACATGCCCAAAATATGACATGTGGATCCTTTTTCCCTGCTGTTGTAGCTGATGTTATGGGCGAGGTGGCGGGGCCATAAAACCCCATTAGGTTCTGTTAGAAAAGAGAATATTAAAGAAGGAAAGAATAAGAGGAGCTTGAATAGTTCTCTCCATGTTTTTATTTATATTAAAATAATTACACATGCATTACAAATCTAGATCTAATATGCATGCCATTAGTTAATAAACTAAGTAAAGTATGACATGTGATACATCATATTAATCACATGCTTAAATTGTAACTATAGGATTTGAGAGAAAAGAAAAGAATTATATTTTTTGGGGATTCCAGAGAATAGCTGAGATTCGATGATCTAGAGGAGAAGAACTCATCTTTGTATATAGGAGCCGCCACTGCATCCTCCACATTTATAACCGCTCCCGACATTTCCTTAACCGACCCGTGATTCTCTCAACTGACACGTGAGACTCGATTTGTTAGTTGAGGAAAATCCTCAACTAATCTAATCGGGTCGGGTACCGGGTTATATGGCCATATCAGGCCAAAACCTGCTTACAGCTCCCACTTGGCCTGAAATGGCCGAGTGCATTCTGGTCATACTCCCGCTATCCTTGAGATATATTGCATGATGTAATTTCTTATACTCTCATTATCTGTGAGATATGCATATTTTATTCACTGAATACAATCATTATTCATGATTGTCTCCTTTCATTATTCATGAAAGTTTCCTTGACTTAGATATTTCTAAGTCCCATCAAACCAACATGTTTGCTGAATGTACCTGCTGGAATACCATTTGTCAAGGGATCAACAATCATATCACTTGTAGGAATGTACGTCAACATTGATTTCTTTCCTTTCCATTATATCATGCATGCAATGATATTGTATCACAATGTCTTCCTTTGAAACTGTTTGCACCAATGTGGATTAAGCTAATGGCTGCTTGATTATCACATTACATCCACCAGTTTGAGATTTAAATCTAATAGGAACCTTCTGATCTGGACCGCATGAGTAGCTGCCATACTGTAGGCTATATACTCAGCTTCTTGTGTGTATCTCGCTACACAACCCTGTTTCTTGCTACCCAAGAAACAGTTGCACCACCAAAGATGAACACATGTCTTACAGTTGTCTTCCTGTTATCTTTGTTTCACCAGAAATTTGCATCGGAGTAACTAAGAACCTTAAGTGAATCTGTTTTATAAACCAATTTATTGTGCACAGTACCCTTTATATATTTTAAAATTCCCTTAACAGCTTTCCAATGAGTTGGACCAAGATTACTTTGATATCTGCTAACCAGACTAACTGGGTATGCTAAGTCTGGTCTAGTACACATCATTGCATACATCAAACTTCCAATTGCCTTGAGCATATGGAACATTTAGCAGGTTCTGTCCCTTTTCAGGACATTGTTCTTTACATAATTGCTTCCCCATAACTAATTGTGTAGGCACCGGATTGGAATTGTATATCCCAAATTTCCTCAATATTGTATGCAAATATCTTTCTTGGTTTAAACTTAACATTCTAGACTTCTGATCTCTAAGGATCTGTTTCCAAGAACATAGGATGCATCACCTATGTTCTTCATCTCAAATTCACTTCAAAGTATTGATTTAATCTTCGTCAACACTTCAATATCATTTCCAGCAAATAGAATATCATCCACTTACAGAGATAATATCGTAAAACTGGTCCCACTTTTCAAGACATACACGCAATTATCCAATTTATTTGCAGCAAAACCAAGTTGGATATTTGAATTGTGAAATTTGAGATACCACTATCTAGATTGTTTTAAACCATACACTGATTTCTTTAATTTATAAACTGTTTTTCTGTCCCTCAACTTGAAATCCCTTATGTTGATCAATATATATTACTTCCGTAAACTTTCCGTTGAGGAATACAGTCTTGACATCCATCTAGTAGAGTTCCAAGTCAAGATGCGCAATGATCGCTAAGATTATCCTTATGTATGCAATCTTAGCTACTCGAGATTAAGTCTCCTGATAATCAATACATGTTTTTGAGTAAATCCTTTTGCAACTAACTTGGCCTTGAATGTATTAACAGACCCATGAATGCGATATTTCTTTTTAACACACATTTACATCATATGGACTTCCTCTCTTCTGGTAAGTCGCATATATCCCGATGTTTCTCTTAATTGAGTCTAGCTTTTTTCATGGCCTCAAGCTATTGATTTGACTCAGATAATTTCCTTGCATCTTATAATTCAAGGGATCATCTTGATCATCTATATCCATATTCACTGAGAAACAAGATGATTCACATTAATATAAATAATAATCATCCATCTATGCATGTGTTGTTCGGGGTCTTTTGTTGCCACTAAGAGTTCCATGTTGGACAAGTTCAGCTGGTTGATATGCCATAGGTATATTCTCAGTTACAGGTTTATCTTCCATAATTGGATGTTGTACGTCATCCATTATGTCCAAGTCATCATTAGGAACATCATCTAAGTCCAACAAAGATGGCACATTTTCTTGGACTTGTTCCATTTTTTCTAGATTTTCTAGAAAAGTAGCATCTTTACTCTCAATGACTCCTTTATTTTTTTGGAAGCACCTGTATCCTTTAGATTTTTCAGAATATCCTATGAATATACGTTTTACGATTTTGAGATCTAGCTTATCTCTAAATTGATATGGAATGAGAACATGTGCCACGCAATCCCATTTTCTCAAATGACTTAAATTGGATTTGTGTCCATTTCATATCTCATACGGTGATGTCTCGATTGATTTTGTAGGAATTCTGTTCAGAACATAATTTGCAGTCACTATGGCTTATTCTCAAAAATACTTGGAAAGTCCAGAAAGTGATAACATACATCTCACTGCATTCATTAATGTTCTATTCTTTCTTTCAGCCGTACCATTCTGTTGCGGCGTATAAGGCATATTTGTGTGCTTTTTTATACCGTATTGGATACATTATTCCTCAAAATCCTTTTGAGTTGAATTTCCCACCTTATCAGTTCTTTAACACTTTTATGTTCCTTCCAAGTTTTCTTTCTACTTCTGCCTTGTATCTTTTAAAACTTTTAAAGGCTTCAGACTTTTTGTTTAAAAGATTCACGAAAGTATACTTAGAATAATCATCGATAAAGGTTATGAAATATTCCTTATTCCCACGTGTCTTTATGCTCAAGTGCCCACAAACGTAAGAATGAATTAATTCCAACAATTCATTGGCCCTTTGACCTTCCAAGAATGCTTTCCTGGTCATCTTCTCAGTTAAGCAATGTTCACATGGTAATGTCCTTACACTTGTCAATTTCGATAATAAATTCATTTTGATTAACGAGTCCATGTTATTGTTTCCAGGACGACCTAATCTCATGTGCCAAAGATCATAATTAGACAAGAAACACGAGAAATAGTTCAAATCATAATCTTCATTTCCAATTTCAGATTTTACAACAGAAAGACAGAATAAATTATGCCCAGACACAAACTTACCTATATCAAACACTTATTTGTCTTTCCCAATAGAGACACTATTGTTGTAAAATCTCATTTCAAGACCATTCTTCAGCAAAGATAGGAACACCGACCAGATTTTTCCAGCACATCTTTGAGGATCATGATGCTGTCCCCAAGATCCAATCTGTATGAACCAATATATTCTACATCCAGATAGGTATTATTTCCCATGTATATCAGTTGGTCTCCTTTCTTGAGTTTCTGGAAGTCGACAATTCTTTTCTTCGTCTTTGCTATGTATAAGATATCACCCGAGTCAATCCACTCGCCTTCAGCATCAGTTGTTGCAGCGTTGCATTCAATAACTTCAATGAACTCTCGATTTCCATATCCTCCTTGTTCGGAGCGTTTAGAGTTGCCCTTATTCCTTGCCCGAAGACAGTTGGTTTTGAAGTGACCATACTTCCAGTAGATGTAACAAGATTCAAGAGGTCCTTTTTTCCAGCGAGCTGATTGCTGTCCAGATCTATTGAAGGATGGTTTCACAGGTCCAAGACACTGGTTCCCATGTGCCTTCCGGTATTGAGCAACATTCGCCTCTTTCTCTTATATAAGGTTGGCGTCTGAGCCTTTCCTCCTAGCCAAAAGGTATTGTTCAATTACCAACTGAGCTGGCAAGTCAGTGACACGCTTAACAGTTACATTTAGTCAAAGCATAGTGACAGCCATATCAAGCGACATTGGCAAACTAATTATTCAGAATAGTTGCCACCTGTAGCTTTTCAGGAATTTCAGTTGCGGTAGTGGATAGATCCTTAGTTTTGACAATCATCTTATTCACATGTTCGGTGACATTGTCACCTTCCTGTATACGGCATGGATTATACTTATGCAACATGAGTTATATGTTCACATATGAGGTAATGTCATTCTTCTCTTAATTAGACCGTCACATGTCCCTGGTAGTACTATAGTTTTCGAACACTTTAATTAGGTTATCTTCTATGAACATAAGCATAAGACTTTTAGCCTTTTTATCATTAATTCTTCACTGGTCTAACTCTGTCTTATGAGCATTTGTGAGATTTTCAGGAAGAATAGGAGCAGTCGACTCAATGACACTATCTAGATTGTCATGTATAAGTCCGTATTTTATTTTCTGGCGCCACATACCATAGTTGTAACAGTTTATGTGTTCTATCTTAGCCAGTTGAGACGCAATCAATTTACTTGACAATTGTCACTGATTAATGAGATAATTTGGTTCAGGTACATGCTGCAAAAATAAATGCAGTGAACCGATCAACTAAAATTAAATCTAATAACATACTTAAAAATCAAAATTTAATTTAATGTGAGTGACCAATTTTATTAGGTTAAACATGACTATAATAATATGGTGACAAAAAAATCTTTATCCTTTTTTAAATTAATGGGTGAACCAAATTATAGTTTAAGTTGTAAGGGTGCAATCACGCAAATATAATAAATTGCAGGAATAAAAATAAATATGCCAAGAAACCTGATTTGGATGCATGGATCGAGACGCGAAATAAATCTGACGTGATTTACACGCGGATCGGGACGAAGCACCTCGATGAAACAGGTCGTGGAAACTCGTGCAAAAAGTGCCCAGTCATGGAAAAAACTGCAAGCCCGAATGCGTGCAACGTACTTAGTTCTTTGCTTCACAATTTTTTGTTCATCGCCGGAGATGAGGAAAAATTTGTGGGGCCCGTTGCTTTTTGTGATTTGATGGGTAAAAAGAATTGCTCGGTGACGAAATAAGAAAAGGGGGGCCCCACGATGCCTCACACACGTGCATGGACGTGTGAAGCTCTGAAGCTCTGTTATGCTTTTCTTTCGCGTGGGAGAAGTGGGGCCTGCCACTTGAAGAAGAAAAAAGAGGGAGGTGGGGGCACACGTCGATTTTTGATCATAGGTGGTGCTGCTAATTTTTGTTGACCAATTCTCGGGAATGGAGAACGACGGTATGATCAGTCTGCCTCAGCCTGCATGATGGCCTAATCTAAGCTTACACCCTTTTGAGATCATGTGCATGGGCGAATTTGGTGGGGGCCCGCAGCCTGCCACGGCACGTGGGAGAGGTTGGGCCTGTCGCCGGAGGTTTGTGGCAAAGACTTGATGCGTGGGAGAGGTGGGCCCCCCATTGGATGAGGCAAGAACATGCCCTCAGTGTAGGTGAACGGCGTTGTTTTGCGCCTCGGGAAATAAGAGCAGCAACGCCTCGAGAAGAGAGCCGCTTGTATATAATTCGCCGAAGAAAAATTTCTGACGGCACATGAAGATCGCTGGAGAATGGTGTTTGGATCGAGAAAAGTGGGTCTGATACCAATATATGGTCTGAGAGAAAAGAAAAGAATTATATTTTTAGGGGATTCCGGAAAATGGTTGACATTTGATGATCTACATGAGAACTTCTCTATATATATAGAAGCCAACATCACACTCTCCACCCGTATAACCACCCCCGACATTTCCTCAACCGGTCCGTGTTTCTCTTAACCGACATGTGAGACTCGGTTTGTTAGTTGAGGAAAATCTTTAACTAATCTAATCGGGTCTGGTACTGGGTAATATGGCCATGTCAGGCCAAAACCCACTTACAGTAACACCTCCTTCAAGCTGAAGTATATTTATCTATCATGCCTATCTTGTTATATAAAGAGAAAAACAAAATCGGATGCACCTTTAGTAAAAATATCTGCTAATCGATTTGATGAAGAGATGTAAGGAATGCTGATTCAGTTCTTGTCCATGATATCTCGAAGAAGATAACAATCTATTTCAATATGCTGAAGCTTGTTCAAGAAAAATTAAATTACTAGCGATACAGATTGCATCGTAATTGTAACAAATCATGCGTATGGACCTTTAATCTGAAAATCCAAGCTCTTACAAGATGGGTTTAGTCACATCATCTTGCATGTAGTGTAAGCCATAACTCGATATTGCTTCAGCAATAAAGTAAGCATGACATAACATCTGCTTCTTGCTCCTTCGAGTAACTACATTTTCTCTTACACAAGAACAGTGGCCGGTAATGGACTTCATGTCTTTCCGATCACCTATATCGTTTGAATCCAAATGACCTTAATCTTAAGATGCCTATATCTTCTATGCAGCAAACCTTTTCCTGAACACTTCTTGATGTAAACTAAAATGCATAAAGCAGCTCGCTAGTGAATATCTTTTGACTTGTGCAGAAACTAATTACCACTCCTACACCATGAGCGATGTTCGGCCTCATCATTGGAAGATAGATGAGTTTACTAACCAATCTACTGAAGTACGCTACACTATTATGTTGCATTTTAGGACCATTGCAGAAAACCAAGCACACGAGACTACAAACAATCACACAAGATCAAGAAGAACACCAAGATAAACGTGGTTAGGCTGAAGAATCGTAGCTTACATACACATGTATCAATAGAGATCACCATATAAAGAGAAACAAGATTACAAGATGCACATTCATCTCACCAATAATCTCTTCCATTTACCACATACACCTAATATCTGTCCCAGAGTCTCCTCTCAACCACCTATTAGAGAGGAATCTCAAAAATTTACACCGTATCTAACAATAAGAGATATATATATAGTGACACAATGAATTCCTATTCTAGTATAATTCTCATATAAGGAAACATATTCTAATATGATTTTTTATAATGTAACCCACACAACTAAATAACCAAAATTCTAAGCCAGTAGAACTTCTATCATGGATCCAATTTCTTTACCCGAAAAGGATTTCTGAGTTGAATCCAGCTCTTGAATGTAATCCAAATTCGAACTCTTGTGTGTTTGTATCACAATTCTTAAAACTTTATCTTAAAACTGACATAAAAAACCATTGGATGCAATACCTGCATATGAAATATAATCATACAACTACACCTTGGCTCGTATCCAACGAGCCACACAAAGTCGGAGTTATACTGTTCTTGTCTTTCCACTTCATAAGCAAATCCACATATACACCATACTTTACCTCCTAGAAACATTCTATACGTTCATCATAATCTCCAACCGAGCACTCATGATTGCTCTCATATCAAAGCCTTGACAATTATGATCACTACATCATACTACATATCAGTCAAAACTGAGCACTTATGATGCTCTGCTGTTACGTCCCTGACAATCACAATTATTTACATGGATCTCCAATTAAGCATTCATGATGCTCACATGACAAGTCTTGGACGCTTGCGATCACTACACTATGCTATATTTGGATTCAATCACCATGTCTAACAACCACGATATACCTATTGACGTATAAATCATGTGCCACACCATGCCTTGAAGCACACCTGTATTCAAATCATGGGGCTACATCACCTTACCATTACCATCAAAACCACCATTGACCTTTTGATATCGAACCTGCATCTGATTTCCTTGTACTAGTTGATCCTACAATTGACCTTTGGTACCTGCTCCAAACAATGACATTCGCCTAATCTGCATCAACCATTGCATCCGAAGTATTGAAAAATATAGGGTTCAACATCTGGATCGCCTAAATCGGCCCTGGACATCCAATTTGCAATCAATCTTGATTGTTAGATAAACAATCTTTTTTCTCTTCACGTTATTGTTCTCGGCACTGAGCGGTACTGCAGCTTCAATAACCACAACTTTTTTAGCGTTTTCCTTTTTCTTCTTCTTCGATCTCGTGGTGCAAACGATCTTCACATGATCTCCTTCATTCATCTTGCAAACTCAACCACGATCGAACATAGTGAGGCTACCAACTACCAATTATTTGGGGTTTTAAAGATCATTGTAGGAAATCATACACTTAAGAAAACGAACAGTGATCAATACGAACATCAAGCTATACGTGGTTCGGTCGATCAATCTTAGCTTACATTCATACGGCACCAATAAAGAACCTCACCATGCAAAGAGAAACAGGATTACAATATGCACAATTATCTCACCAATAATCACTCATATCTTATATACATACCCAATCTCTATCCCTAAATCTCATCTAAACCAATTATAAGAGAGAGAACTCCCAAAAGACCTCTTATCTAATAATAAGATATACATACATACATAATGTTTCAAGAAATTCTTATTTAAGTATAACTTTTATACAAGAAAACATATTTTAGTACAAATCTTTTTATTTATAGCCCACAACTAAATAACCAAAGCCTTAGGCTAATAAAACTTCTATCATGGATCCAATTCCTTTATCCAAAAGGAATTCTAACCTGAATCCAACTTTTGAATCAAATTCAAATTCAAACTCTTGTGTGTTTGTGCCACAATTCTTAGCACATTCAACTATTTTCCTAACTCATTCCGTAATCCTACATAAAAGTACTTGATTTGAACACGAGCAACCTTGTCTCCTGCAGCAACAAGGCAGATTTTTGTTGGGAAAGAACCTTTTCACGGACAATGAGCGATATTAATTCCAAGAAAATAACTGAGTCATTTCATATTATTGGTCACAAAATGCTCCTTGAGATGTTCTTTGGTTTTTCATTATCCCTTAAACAACGCTCTTATTGAGAAGAATATCATCTACTGCAAGAATTACTGACTAACAGAAGAACAATGAATAAAAACAAAGTGATCGGCATAATACCTTTTGAAGCCTGTCCTATAATTATCTTGCTTAATTTATCAAACCATGCACGGGGTTCTGTTTGACACCATGTAAAGCCTTCTTGAGCATGTAGGCAACATTGTCCCTGACGCGATCGTAAACCAGGGTAATTTTGTAATTTTGGGCTTCAAGGGTATTTTTATAATTTATGTTATTTTGGAAAAATCAGCCATTAGCCATTATAAATAGATGACGGTAAGGGTTAGAGATTTTATGCTGAAATTTTGTGAGGAACTTGTTAGCGGTTGATTTGATCACTATTTTGTGGAGAGTGTGGCCGTCCTCTTGAATTGGTGGCTTGGAAGAGCGGTCCACCTCTCGAACGTGGCCAACTATCCTTGTTTTCATCTCTTCTCTAATAAAAATCATTTTTACTTTCCAAAATCCTGTATTTTCTTCATAAACACTAGAGAATCCTATCAGTCTCCTTAAGGTTGCTCTATATACACCTTAAAATCTCCATATAGAAATGCATTCACATCAAGTTACAACATCTGTCACTGCTAATTATAGCAATCGAGAAAATGTAAATGGAATTTAGTCTGTCTACTGGAGAGGTAGTCCCTTGGTTGTCCACTATATATGTCTATGGATAGTCTTGAACCACCTTTCAAGCTCTATATCTACCAACTAAACCATTTGCACGATATTTAATAGTAAAGATCCATCGACAGACCATGACAACTTGTTCATATGAAACATGCACCAAGTCCTATGTTTCTCGAGAAAGTAAGACATTCATTTCATCATCCATGGATTGGTTTCAGGTTGAGTACTTTATTATCTCTTGGTAATTCTTAGGAATAGAAATAGACGAAAGTGAAAGTGCAAATTGTTAGAAAGAAATTAGGTTATCATACGCGACAAAATTAAAATTAGAATGAACTCTTGTAGATTGTTGACCCTTTTATTGTGCAAAAGGATCTTCTAGAGCAGAGATGATTGGAGCTGATGGAATCCCAGATGATGATTGTGCATGATTTGTAGTAGAAGATGTAGGATTGATTGATGTTGAGGTATGTTGCACTGCATTTGGATGCCTGCTGTAAACCAAACCTGGAGTGGTTTTGAGGCCAGCTAATTCCTGTAGTGGACATTGCACATGTTGGGGAGGAGGTACACACTGAGGTATTGATGTGAATTTAAATGAAACATGGCAAACTTTGATGCAAATATTATGCGCTACAACGAGTATCATGGTTGAAGGTTTCGGTTGATACACCTGGATATCGGCCATTTCGTTTCGGTCCCGGGGGGTAACGAGACCGAAACTTGGGGGTTGTTCTGGTCTTGGCCGGAACGTTACTGTTTCGGCCGAAACTAATTAAAAGAAGAAGAAAAGAGAGGAGGAAGAGAGAACATCAAAACATGAAGGGAAAAATGAAAAAAGTTCTACAACTACATAAAAAAAGAAAAAAAGAAGGAAAAAAAGAAGAAAGAAGAGAGAGAGAGAGAGAGAGAGAGAGAGACTTACCTTACCTCCCGGCTCCCGCCTCCCGCTTCCCCGAAAAAGAAGATCCCACCACCTCGAAAGATGAAGAGGAGTTAGGTCACAAGAGTATTAAGTAATTAGGGATGTTGCTCATATTACACATTTTGCTAAACATTTTGCATTTATTTACAAGTTTGCCATTGGCTTTACAATTTTAATGTCAAACTTGTAGATAAATGCAATATGTTTAGAAAAATGTGTATGTGACTAGCAGCACCACTAGTGTATATTGAAAGTGAAATTAATGTTTACAAGTTTGTCATTGTATAAGCAAAATATGTTTAGCAAAATATGCATTTCTAATTTTGATAGTATTAAATAAATATGTAAATACATATTATTATACAAACTTGATAGTATTTGATAGTATTTGTTTAATACTTTAGTTAAGTATTTGATACTTTAGTATTTGATAGTAGTAGATAGTATTTGATATGTATTTAAATGTTTAAAACTACCGATACAGACGAAACGAAACTCAGTTCTGAAACCGTCGAAACGGTCGATATCGATACCGAAACCCAAATTTTCGGAAGACCGATACTGAGACCGAAACTGAGACCTAAAACCTTGGCGAGTATGACTTCCAAAAGTCAAATGACCAAGGGGCAGAAAAAAGGGTCATATATTATCTAGGTATTCTTTTACCTGTTGCATGGGAATCACCTTCCCATCCATATGGATGTGTCTGCGGCCACCTCACTGTAACCATCCGAGTCAAATATGATGCAGTGTGTCTTAGTGTGTCCTCGTCGACAGGGCATTTATTGAATTTTCATGTAGAGATGTTAGCCTTTATATAATGAAACTCAAAGTACTTGCCTCTGTCACTACGTGTCGGTGTCTTTTGATTCTCTCTAGCCCAATATTAGGGGCGTAAACAGGTTGGACTCATATCGGATTCGTGTAAAATCTGAACCCAAACCCGATAAGAAATTTGGATTTGGACTAGGGTTCATATTGGCATCCCTTATTTTTATTGGGTTTGGGTCGGATGCGGGGTTGAACTAAACTTGTATAAAAAACAAATAGAAATTCTTTTTTAATGATAGTTTCTTTTTTATTACATGAAATTGATAAAGTTTTTATTGTCGTCTCATCAAATCATCTAAGTTTTTTCCCTAAACTTTATCACCAAGATTTATAAAAATTTCTAATAATAAGCGTTATTTTCATAAGCTTCTTTCTAGTTTGGGCTAACTAGCGGGTTATTGGGGTTGTTATCGGCTTTTTGAATTTGACAAGGTCATACCAGAACCCAACGCGATAAGAACTCGGGTTAAAAATTCTAGATCAGAACTCAAAAAATGCCAGAACAGTTGGATTAGGTTTTGAGGTTATCCAGTACTATTTACAAGTCCTACCTACTATGAGGTTGCAACTGCAAAATCCAAGGAACCCTCATCACACTCCAAAGCTTCATTTGGCAAAAAGAGTCGGGTTGGGGTTGTATGGGTTTTAAGTGGAGGGCATGGGTGAGTGTTGGAGGTTTCAAATTTTGTGACAACCTGTCCTTGAGCTGTGTTATAGTTTAGGCCTTTCCCCGCAAAAGTAGGGGGAACGTGCATAATTAAAAATCTCACGGCTACCTTCAACTCCCCTTTCTCTACTCCAAGCCCATTTGGGATCGTTTGGCAAGAGTCAGTAAGAGTTGAGCTTAATTTAATGCCAACTCTTGTTGTCAAACAAGGCCTGAACATTATTGGCCATATACCATAGTGATTTTGATATCCATGATGCTCATGAATAAGGGCTCTTACTTTTTGGCAGAACTCAGACCCTCTGAGCTCTGGTTAACAGGGTAGTTCGAAAAGATAATGGATTGCTGCCATTTTGGTTAAGAATGCAATCTCAATGCCACATCTGAGTTGCAAGACAAGAACTTCTCATATGTAGAATCACTTGAAGGCATCCACATATGAAAGGTGTTCCATATGGATCTAGTGGGCATACTTGACTTACATGAACTTGACGATTCTGTGGAATGATCTAATATGAAATGGGTACATTGGTGTAAGCTATAACGTATGCCTCCAATTCTTTATACACTAATAATCATATCCCTCCCATCTCAAAGAAAACCAAAATAAATAAATAAAAAGCAAAATGATATCAAATGATTTTGAAAAATGTCCTCCAAACTGTTAATTCTAGGGTGTATTTGGAGAATATTCTTGATTTAGCGGCTAACGTTCTAATTGACTTAAGGGGAATATGCAAAATATTCCCTGAATAAGCTTTGGAAGAAATTGAACATATGACAAACTTAATACTAGAACTAAGAGGGGGCTTGTATTTTGTACATCAGAACCCTATGTTTCAAGGACATGCCTCCCCATTGTAGACACGACATGCCTTCATGCATACAATACTAAAATGCATATGACACACATGCCCAACACTTTTTTTAACACGACAGCTTTACAATGGAAGTATCCATGTTACGGAGGAAATTGCCTTAAGGTTGAGAAATTATTTTGACAAAGTATTTGATATAACAATGTTAATGTTACCTGAAAATACTAAACTACCAACCATCCGTGATCCACATCACACGTTCGGAGTTGTGTTACATTAGGACATGCCACACCATCGTAGACATGACATGCCTTCATGCATAAAATACTAAAATGCATAAGACACGCATGCCCAACACTTTTTCTGACACGACGCAGCTTTACAATGGAAGTATCCATGTTACGGAGGATATTGCCTTGAGATTGAGAAATTATTTTGACATATGATATGATATAATAGTGTTAGTGTTACCTGAAAATGCTAAACTACCCACCATCCGTGATCCAAATCACACGTTTCGAATTGTGTTACATTAGTGATTTGAAACAGTAGAGTTAATGTTCGAACTTTTAACACTTTTAACACTAAATAAAATATCATCGTATTAATCGCACTAAACAATATATCATCAGTATTAAGATGAGCTACACATTTTGCTAAACATCTATATTACAATTGAGGGCAGATTTTGAATTTGTCCTATGTGGCAATGTCACATCAAGTTTTGGAGGGAAAATTTTGGGTTGAAGAGAAATTTGTTGGGAATACACAAAAACATTGAAATTAGGAATAGCCTTTTAATATTAGTTATGAAAAAAATGTTGTGCACACACACAATCTCATCTTGGGAATGAACGCGAGCTGTGGGAGAATGAACGCGGGATATACTGCCAACTCATTGATCCGCGTTGCAAAACCCTGTAAAATTTCGATCTCATCTGCTGATATTTCAGGGAAAACTAATAATTATTGATGTTTGTTTAAAATTAGTGGGTCCAAGATTTTTAAATGAACAGTGTCCCACGGGCACGGCTTATATGTATATGGTGGGGCGCCGAAGGCGCCCGCTAAATTTTTTAACGCTGATTTGTTGTTTCGTGCCTAAGGCACTCGCGCCGAAATTGTTGTTGTACGTCGAATTTGTTGTTCTACGCCGAAGGCACCCACATCGAATTTGGTGTTCTGTATCGAAGGCGCATGTGCTGAATTTGTTGTTCCGCGCCGAAGGAGCCCACGCTGTTTTTTAATGCTGATTTGTTGTTCCGCCTGCGTCGAAATTGTTGTTTTACGTCGAATTTGTTGTTCTGCGCCGAAGGCACCCACGTTGAATTTGGTGTTCTGTGTCGAAGGCGCATGCGCTGAATTTGTTGTTCCGCACCGAAGGCACCCACGCCGAAGGTGCCTGTGCCGCTAAATATTGTAAGCTAACTTATTGTTCTTTTAAATTTTGGCTTTGAAAAAAGAATTTCGGGGAACAAAGATTTCACAAGGGAAAAACTTAAATGAACCGTGCCCGTGGGCACGGGTTATGACTAGTTATAATACAAATTGTTATGACACATAAATGCATGTGTGTGTGTGTAAAAATACAGTTACTCTATAGGTATCTTGTAAATTTATTTTTTACTTCCCATTACGTATGTCTTGATTTTGCTAACAAGCAAAGAAGCTTATCCCCAACATACCATGTAGTGAACTAATAGTGTTCTACGTACCAAAGCAACCAATGTTCCTTATAACATTGTGCTAGAACTAACGGGATTACTGGGGGTAACAATTTTACCATGGTGATGTAGAAGCTTTTTTTCCAAGGATGGGTCCGGCTGTTCGTTTTAGTTTCGGACCTAGGCGATTCAAAGCCAAAGCAAAAACTTGATATTGTTCAGTTTTTGCTCATTTTTTCTACATTTTGTTCTGTTTAAAACAGTGCTTTTTGTTAGTTTCATTAACGATTCAATCAGATCAAGCACTAAACTGAAGAAAGAACAAGAAGAATGAATACCCAGATCTTTAAAAATAAAAATCTAATTTTAAGATGATCTTTTTGGGGCCAGAAAATCTTTACTCAGCAAAAAATTGCAAAAAAAAAAGAATACTGATCGAAGGGTGGAAGTCATACCCCGCCCGCTTGATGCTGCCTCTTGCTCGCTTACAATTTTCACTTGCATGCTTGCTCGCCGATGTTGCATGCTGTGCTGATCCGGGACTGAGTGCAAGAGAGAGTGAAGGAGAGACCACGAGAGAAGATGCATGTTGATGTGCTTGCATGCTTGCAACTTCTGCTTCCTGGTTCCGAGAACAAGAGGACAAAGGACAAGAGAGATCGAAGAGGTAGGGAGAGATCAAATAGGATTTAGGGCAATCTCACTCCCCCCCTTTTCTTTGCATCTTGTATTCAATGATTAAATGTTTTGGGCCGGGTCGGCTTGATTTTAATTGGATCTGAAGGACATGCAAAAAAAAAGGGTCGCTTTTAGGTGCATAAGATTAAAACGAATTGGATACGATCCAAACGAAAACGCTTATATGGTTAAAGTGATGACTTTAGGGTGCATATTTATTTACTTTAACAGTTTTACTTACAATAAAAATCTATATTTTAATCTATATTTTAATCTATCAATATTTTTGGTAGCGCTACATCGTAAAAGCAAATCTGGCGTTATATTATAGCTATATAAAGAAAATGCAAAATGAAACCAATACCGAAACCGTTAAACTCGTAAAAACGTGTCAAACTTAGTTTTTTGTGAAGGAACGAAACTGGAATCAGAACCAAGTTCTCAAACCGTGGTTTTTATGATGATGTTTCTTTTTGGGAGGGAAATTTTTTAAGAAGGTAGATTCTGGAGCATGTAACCTAACCATAAATTTGCCCGAGGGTTCTATCTCCGTCTAACCATAAAGTTAGGTCTATTGGATGAAGATGATATAGTCTTCCTATGTCTTTTTTCCTTCATGTAATCTTCTTTTCCCAACCCTAGCATCCTGCGGGTCTTGGCACCGCCTATTCCTTCACAATTAACATGCCACCAAATCATGCATATTCCAAATCAATTGGAAAAGATTGGGAATCCTTTCTAATGGTTGACATCCTTAGCTTCATTTGTTTTTTGCATTGGTTACTTTTATCGCATCTCCAATTATGAATGCCATGCTTGCTGCAATATCATCCTAGTCCTAGTTAACCTTGGGTTTTGAAAGAGGATACAGTTTTCCCTCTCAACATAAGGCCCGTCACTATGCTTGTTGGTGTTTTGTTGGAATATGAGTAGCCTCTTTGTGAACATAATAGCTAAACCTTGCTATTTATTGGGCGTTTAACATTAAACCAGATATGGCAATCCATTTCAACTATCCCCTTCTCCCCAAAAAAGAAAAAACACACTCACATTTACGCTCACACTACCCCAAACAATTGAACAAAACAAAACAAACCCAACACTCACCCCCCAATAATAACCAGTGAACGAGATATCGGTCAAAACTAACTAGTTCCGGCAATATTTTTGCGGTTTTGGACCAAAGCGGGCCGAAACATAAGCAAATTCTTTGCATTGGTTGGTTTTTTTCCATTGTCGCAGTAAAAAAACACAAAATCCTTTAATAATCATCACAAAAGCCTTTCTGAAGCAGATCTCCAAAAGCCCTCAAAAAATTTCTAACAAAACTTAAAAAAACAAAAAATAACCAAAATTGCATATCAGGAACAAAAAGAAGCTGTTGTTTCCATCTTTCCCTCACACATCGATTATTCTCTCTATCCTACTCCCTATTGCTCTGATGATGCGACACGACTAGGGAAAATTTTTTGATCCAACCCACACGACTAGGGAAAAGTTTTTGATCCAACCCACTGTAAATTTAACTTGACACATCTAATTTAACCAGACTACATTCAATTTAAGTTTATATGGGTTTGTGGATTAAAAGATCAGACCCTCGTTCAATTTAACCTAAACATATTTTTGAGATTTGCTAGCAAAAATTTGTTCATTTGAGTTATCTTTTACAATAAAACCCATCCAATTTTATATTTTACATAAATATGTTATTAAAATCAATATAATATGTGTGCACATACACACAGAAACACACACACATTCATGTATACATGTGTATATATACACACATGCATACACAGCTACACACATGTATATGTATTTTCTCACATTTATACATACATGTACACACACAGAGAGAAAGGAATGTGTGTCAGCAAATCCAGACTATCATCAAAAATTACACTCTCCATAGTTTTTGAATGATTAACATCGTTCATCTCAATCTTCATATTCTAAAATCATACACCAAATATACCAAATAACTAATGAACCTAACATATTTTGCTTGTCTATCTAGTCGTAAATTTAATGATTTTGTAGTAATAGAAATTTTTGCAATGGTCGGATGAACGAAAAACACCTTAAGTTTACTAGATTTAAAATATGAACATCAAAATGAATAATGTCACCCAAAATTATGAAGGTAGAGTATTAACAATCGCATATGGGGGTTTCCTCCTAGGACATCAGATACATTATTCCGTGTATACACACACACACAACAAATAAAAATATTGTGAATTCAATTCCTAAATTCCTTTTATTGGATGTGATCTAACCTATCAAAATTATATAAAAACAAAATTGTAAATGATTTTGATATATTTTATCAATGCATCAAATGACAACAAAATTAATATTCCAAAATTTCATTGATGTAGACTAATTTGTAACCTTTTTATGCTTCGGTAAAAATAAACTGAAATCATTTAAAATTTTGTTTGCAGATAGCTTAGATGATTAGATCACATATAATAAAACATATTTGTGATTTGGATTCATAATTTTTTTATTTGAAATTTATGTGTGAGCGTATGCACATGCGTTCATGTACATATAAGTAAAAACGAAACTGAAAATTGTAACGAAACTACCAAAACTTTGTTGAAACCAGAAACTTTTAATGGGATCAAAATCGAAACCAAGTTATCAAACCTTGGTAATTACCAATAAGTAAATAAAATACCCACTTAATTTTTGTGGAGTTGCTATTGTTGTTGTCTTTGCATTCAGAGGCTAAACCCTTGGCCCATCCTTAAAATTTTGGTTTCATATTGAGTTTGTCGAATAATATGTAATGATGAGTGACTTGGGTGGCCACTGCTGCCCAAGCAGGCTCATAGGTACTGTTTTTAGAAATTGTCATGGATCGTTGAATATAACGTTGTAGTTATTATTGACTAGTACTTTGGCACGTACAATGCATACATGTACAATATAAATGAGACGCAAATTCTAAATTACGCAAATTCTAAATTATCCAGGCACATAGTGCACTGGGACCAAAGAAAAACTTAAACAGAGGAGGCGGGAGCAGCATGTAGCAGAAAATGAGAGAAAAGTGTGGGTGTGTGGATAGCGTCTGGGGGTTAAAGGAGGGAAAAGCAAGGGCCAAAGTACAAAAAAATAGGTAGGGGGGCAAAGTGGAAAAAGAACGATGGCAAACCTGCAAATAGGGAAAGAGAGAGGGGCTTTCGGGTTTCATGAAAGATCAATGACAATCATGAAAATAAAGGGAATTGGGGGCTTTTCTTTGGGATTTCCACAACACTCAATAGCACACCCAACACTCCACCCACCCCCAAGCGGGCTCACCATGATGAGGTTGCAGCCATCCCTCTTGCCACATGGGACAAGTGCCATGTGGGTTTGTCCTAGTAGGACAAAGATGGGACACACATCCCTCATTTTTAATATAGATTTTTTAAACTAACAGTACCGAACTTTATAAAGTATTAAAATATTAAAATGTGGATTCAATAAATATGTTTTCATTTTAACAAAGTATTTTGGCACATTCCTTTGTTGTCAACTATGCCAGTGGGTATTTACTATCCTAATAAAGGAATAAGACTTGAAAAATACAATATCAAAACATTTTAAATAAAAAAGAATATTCAAAAGGATAGTGTTGTATTATTAGTGAATTTTGTCATGCCGTTGTGTGTGTTAGTCCATCATGTATTAGTCCATGATAACAATTGAAGGGGAATAGTTGTGATTTTAAAAATAGAGATGTTCAAATTGCATAGGTTGAAAGATATGGAGAAAGATGATAATTGCATTTTGTAGGTAATGTAGAACCTTGTAGTCTGTGTAGCAATTATCATGATTTTTCTTCTATTTTTCTAGACTTCTCATGTTAGACGCCCAATATTATGTTGGGTAAATTTTATGAACATCCACTGTACAGTGTGACTGTGTTACTAATCAACCTCCTCTCCATCTTTCTCACACTCCACCCCTCTTTAAGCCTCTCCTGAACCAAACAACTGTCTTTTTACTGAACTACTGCTTATGATCACAAAGCACCAAACTACAAGATATTGAAAGAAACATGCACATGCATAAAACAAAACCCCATCAATTAGAAATTGAAAGGACTGTTAGAAATTGATTCTCCAATAAACAATATTAATCAACTTGAGTCAACGTACAGGGATCCCATCTCTTCTATCCGTGCAAGGAAAAACAAGTTCAGAGAAATTCTACAATTAGATCTGAAAGGAGCTTTAAAAAGTGAAATACAGTTCCAAATTTGAGTGAAGTACATTACTATAAAGATGAAGGAAGATTGTAGAAAGGAATTTGAAACAAGTAGTAGTTTTTCACAAAAAAATTAATGAATAATTTCCCAAAAAAGTAAACCCATCAGTCATTATGCAAAAGTAGTAAGGCCCATTTCGTTTGGGGGGGGGGGGGGGGGGATGCACTCACCCACCCACCCACACCGCCGGGGGGGGGGGGGGGGGGGGGGGGGGGGGGGGGTTGGGGATTGATAGAGAGCAGACTCATAGGTACTAACCATCCAACCAACAATCATAATTATAACAAAATACCATAGTTGTAGATTCCATTAACCTTGAACAAATTGATTGCACTGTGTATCGGTTATTCCTCAATTAGCACTAAAAACATTTTCTATCCAAAAAAAAAATCCAGCAAGACTACCTTAATCCTCAACTCCTGATGCATGGACTTAATATTGGTCTCTGGATATAAATGTCATATTGCGCCCGTTTTCAAACAACTTTACACTTAAAAACTCACAGTACTATCATGTTCGTTGAACAAAGACCTCGGCAGCCACAATTTAATTCAAAACCACAACAAATTCTTCTATGTTTCAGATTTTAGGATTAAAAAAAAGCAAGAGAAAATGTCCAACGTAAACCCATTGGACTTTGTTAATGTACCAAATCAGTGTCCTTTTAGATACGTTGATGGAACAGAGGCACAAAGGACTGAATCTTCATCTTCTCTGCTCTTGAAAAACAGAACACAAACTTCACTGCCTCCCCCCTCCCTCCCCTTTCTTTATTGGAGACTTCTTCCATTGACCACAAGAAGCTCAAGCTCACTTACATGGCACATTGTGTTTTTTTTGTTTTTTTGTTTTTTTTTGTTTTTGTTTTTGTTTTTGTTTTTTGTTTTGTTTTGTTTTGGGGGGGGGGGGGGGGGGGGGGGGGGGGGGGGGGGGGGGGGGGTAAAGATGTAACAGACCTGTAACTAAAGGAGTGTCTCTACTAATAAAAGACCTGCAACTAAATGAGTGTCTCTACTGATATTATAATTTAGGGGTAATTAGTGATACAGCCAACAACATTACCAAAGTTAGTGTAATTTACCCTATTATCTTTACCCACTTACACGATGGAACCGGGAGAAACATATGCAGTGTACATGTGTAATAAAAGCATGAAAGAAAATGTAGTTGCATCTTAGTTACATGATCCATCCTTGGCAATTTAAGGGAACGTTTATGAAAGGTGGAGTTGCTCTATTTTATGGTCCAAATATCTCGTTGGTAGGGTGGCGCATGCAATATGATGAGATACGGTATTTTGGGATTTATGGTGTGGTAATCAATTACATTGGAACTGAGCTGAACAGGAAGAGGCACATGATTTTGCCCTTGATCCTTCTTTCTTTTCCTTTTTTGTTTTTCCCGAACATACATTGCCCTAAACTATATGAAGCTGCCCCCAATTTATTTTGGGATGAAGGCTATGTTGACGATGACGACAACATTGCCCTAAACTATATGTCCATATGAGCAGTTATACGAGCTAAATATGTATTCAAGCAGTTTCGACTAAACACGTGCAGTTACATCTTGCCAAATTTATTTTTGCACTTGCTTTTGCCTCATAAATTGCTGCTTTACGGTCAGGACGATTAAGGAGTCAGGTGCTTCCGTGAGCTCTACTACTGCTAGTAAGGCACGCGATACGAGACGCCAAAGGAAGAAGGGAGGAAAAATTCGTGCGGGAAGGTCAGATTCACGGACACTTGCTTTGTTTTCCTCTTCATTTAATAATGTACACTTATTTCGTCTCCTACTTATTTGGGCATGGCTTGTTGCTTATACTTGTATCCTTAAATTATCAAATCTCCAATCGTTGACAGCCCTGGCGAGGAGTTGGCGCTGGTGGACCATTTGAAAGCCATGGCTCTGACCCCCGGTGCCCAGCGTGAGGTCAAGTCGCTAATCGTAGCTCTTTTGATGATGGGGAAGGAGGAAACCGCTCGCCAGCTGCAACAGGTGGCAGATACATTCCAATTATCGCAGGAGGCCGCTGCGAAACTGGCCGAAGACACGATGTCCAACGATGCCATGGATGAGGCCACACAAACTTTGGAGCATTATTTGAAAACTTTGAGACAGGCGCCACAGCGCCGAGTTCTTTCTTGGCAGTCCAAAGCGTTGCTCCCCCCATAGCAGGTGATATTGTGTTGTTTGACAGCAGCGTTCAGTTCAGTTCAGTTTAGAATAGATTCTCGAATTGTTCATGTTTAAGGAGTGCGGATATTAACAGCCCTGGCTGATGTACACTAACTACAGGTTTTAGCTTGATATCTCTACTTAGTTTCTAATGTATTTCTTTGTTTATAATTCGTCCTCTGATATCGAGATTGTTCAATATTTATTATATTAAGTATACAGTTATTTCTGTTAAAAAAACAAATAATAAAAAGTCACAAAAAACTTAAATATTTAGAAATTAATACATCCAAAAAAAATCATGTTGTTTAGTATTAAAGATTCCTATTAAAATTTGTTATTATATCAATGCCAAACTAACTTATGGAAAAAAAAATAAAAAATAACCAAAAAGTACATCATTAAAAATTACATAATTAGATAAACAGAAATATATTAAAAATTAGTACATCATTAAAATTACATAATTTTTTGCTATTAAAAATTTTGTAGTGAAATATTGTCCATTTTATAATTTCAGGAATAAATTCATTTATTTAAAATAAAAAATCCAAATGTGTTTAAAAATACATGAACAGTTTACAAATTAATAAGCAGTTACAAATTGTATAGATACTATTAAAGTTCTATTCAAATATTTATCTATTATATTTGGTATGAACTCATTCACGTAAAAAATTTTAAAACAAAAATTTACATGTTAAACTACTTTAAAAAATACGATGGTAATTTCTTAAGTGGTATTTCAAAAAAAGTATCAAAAAATATTTTTCCAAGAATAATCTACCACAGGTTAGATTCAGGTAGGGGGGTTTTAAAAAAAGGTTTAATGGGGTTTGTTTGTTTTTTGTTGTGGAAAAAGATGCAAAGTCAAGAGGTGTTTCGTAAAATTTAACTTTTTTGTTAAATTAGGATGTGTTACGAGATGGAACTCGCGTAGAATGAATTTGTATTGAGGGGAACCAAGGGCACGGTGGTTATGTTGATAAGAGGGTTTAGGTGGGCTATTTAACAGGTGATTAGTGGGGTGAAGAGGCTAGACTTGCCGCCGGGGGTGGCCACGGAGTCAAATCTCACCGGACACGGCGGAGGAAGATCGGGTGGCGGGAGCCAAAGGCTGACGTCGACCAAGGGGCGAGCTTTCCTGCACCACGAGCAACCCGTCAGAAGGGCAGGGTTGGGGACCAACCCTTAGCCCCTCCGATGCCTAAGTCAGTAATGGGACTTAAAACGGGGGCTAGGCACGCCGGTCGGACTGAGGGTGTGTCGACCGTACGTGGCGAGCTATAAGTGGGAGAACAAAGATGTGGACGACCTTTGCCCTCGTGTGTGAATAATGGATTGAGAGAGAGAATTTGCCAACCCCCTCACCGTCAGAAGTGAGGGGGTATTTATACCTGACGAGAGATGACTAGGCGGGGCTGACCTGGCATGCTGACTCGACGTGCTGAGCTGGCTCGGTTGTCAGCGGAAGCTTCGGACGAGGATGTCAGGAACAGGAGTGCCTGCCCTGCTTTTGTCAGACGGCGCAACGGCCAGGGGCACTTTTGTCAGGATGTCATGGATGAAAGCATTAAGTGTCAGGGGGCTCAGCGGCCAGGGGGCGCTTTGTCAGATGGTCGGGCGGCGTTAGTGTCAGTCGTGTCCTTACGCTAGGTAGTTTGTCGTATGTGATGAACTAAAGGTCTGGCTATGCTATTCCCGGCGCCGTGGTTCATGGGGACCAGCCGGGTCGACCTGCTCGGGGGTTGTCCGGCCCGGCCGCGCCCCTTCTTGGTCGCGGGTCGTGGGCCGCTGGCAAGGAGGGATATGCACATGCCTACGTCAGCATCCCCGGCGGCACCGCCTGGGCGCTCCCCAGGCGCCCTGCCCCTGGCGGGCCGAGCAGCCGAGGTTGTACGCCTCGGCCAGGAGGGGGTGCTGCAAGGTGCGCCCGTTCCCGTGTAGCCTCGGACCTCCGGGATGGCGGCCCTTTCGCGAAGGGGTGAGTTAATGGGGTATGTCAGCGGATCTGGGCGGGAGTCGTATTCCTACGATCTTTAGGTCGTAACAATTGCCCCCGGCATTCGAGTGCGAGGCGGAAGCCCGGCTTGGCTCGGATGGCGTAACACTACCTCCCTTCTAACATGGTTCAGACCTGGGTCCACGCTCAGGAGTGGCGACGCGGCTCCCGCGGAGTATCGCCCGCTGTTGCGGGATCGCGGGATCTCGTCCCGACTGGGAGCGAGACGAGGTGGGACACTGCGATTTGGGGAGGGGCGTTGCCCCTTAACGACGTGCCATTGTATGTGGCGGCTGGGTCGGACTTTGGGGGAGCCCGACCTTCTCGAGGAGGCCATGGTTTTCGTTGTGACGTGGTAACCGGATGTGGTTGTTATTTTTGCGGTGCTTTAGCCGCACTGTGCCTGGTGGAATTCCTAGCTGTTGTGCACTTGGGCTTAGGGTGAGGGGCCAGTAAGGAAGAATACTATTCATCAACCTCTACAGGAGATCCAGGGGGTATTTACAACCGTAGGGCAGGTGTGCCCAAAACTGTGGTCGAGGCGGGAGGTTGTTTTAACTCGTCGCCCGCTGCGTCGGGGTGAGCAGGTCCCCGTTGCGGGGCGGTCTTCCTTTCTACCGACCGCTGAATTCCTTCTGCCTCATTGTCCTGGGGCGAGCTGGCGTGCCGTGAATCACCGTTTGGCTTCATCAGGGATGCCGCCCCGTGGTGACCCCCCTTCGGGGGGGCTGACCCTCGTTTGTCGTGTGGACCTTCTTCCTTTCCCTTTCCTCGCTTCCTCGCGTTCTGTCTTGCCGTCGCCGTGCTGGAGGGTTGCCTGGCCTCGCCGGGGATCCCGCACACCGAGGGGGAACCCCGGAGGAGGCGGAGGACGAGGTGGCGGGGGTGGCGTCGCCCTCCCAGGGGGAGTCCGGTGGGCCGGCGTCGCGGGGAAGGTTGGGGGCAGGCAGGTGGGTCGCTGGGAGACCCGTTGGGGGTTTCCGCCCTCACACCCGGTAGGGATCGCCGTGGGGTGGATGTTAATTGGGGTGTGGCGGCCCGCGGCTAGTCTTCCGGGCCTGCCGTTCCATCGGGTAACGAGCGGGAGGAAGGCAGGCAGGCGGGACCTCCCATGTGTAAGGGGAACATCCTATCAGAGGTCGTGGAGTGGAGGCGGTCACCGTTGGGGGGAAGTGAGGGCCGTCGGTGGTCATCGGCCTTCTTTGTAGCTCGGTGGTGCGTTCGGGGCCGTTTCCTACCCGGTGTGAGGGGATGCGAATCCCTTTCGTGTATCTTCCTCTCTCCCCTAGACTCTGAAGGGGGGTACTTATGGAGGGATTCTGCAGAAGGGTTCATCTTGGATAGTGTGAGGGACAAGTGCCATTAAGGGGCAACGCCGAATCACGCGCTTTGTGGACCACTTTTTCCTGGCTGCACCTGACACGGTTCGTCTGTCTTGGCCTCTCGGGGGGCGTGTTGATGCTGAGGGCGAGTTTTTCGAGTGTCCTATCGCTTCGTCAAGTCGCTTCGTGGCGCTGCCTTATCGATGCCAGGCGTATACCCAACGGGCATTGTTTCGCGGTTTCTGGCTTGCGACCGGTCCGCCCCGGTTTACGTGTCTTTGTCCTTATTCCCGGAGCTGGGTTTTCGAGGATCGGGGTCCTAATCCGGGCGGGGGATTGCTGAGGTGGTTTGGGTGGCCGGCCTCGGGTAGTTGGTCGCTGCGCGGGCCGGACCGGTTAGCCCCTACAGAGGAGGGCGAGTCTCCATTCGGAAGCCGGTCTTTGCCGTGTTTTGTCGCTGGTGTTACCTATTTTGTTTTCTTGCTTGTGTACACAATTACTGCCCCCAACATTCCCTTGCCCGAGAGCACGAGGTCTGGGGAAAGGGGATGTTGATGGTCTATGTGTGGTGTTTGGGCGGGACGGAGGATCACTGGATGCGATCTGGATGAGAAATGCCGCCCTATTACGAACAGGGGCTACTCGTAGCATGGCTGACCCCCGGGTGTCTGGTGCGGGTGGATTCTGTCACGGGCGGAAGCGGCCCCACAGAGCGGGTCTGAGTTCAACCCCTTCGCCTTTGTCTGGAAGGTATGGCGGGCTTCTGAAAGGTATGGCGGGCTTTGGTTGGCGAGGGGTCTCGTTTAGAAGCGTCGGTCCTTCCTGTTATCGGGGGGTTCGGACTGTGGGGGTATACTTACTGGGCGTCCTAAGTTAGTAGGGGGTGGGGGGGAATTCTCTGTCCCTGCTTTACTCACCGCGAGGGGTGGTTCCGTTTCGCAAGCTCGCCCGGCCTTTGGTGGGGCTATTGTTTCAGGTTATGGCGTTTTCCGAAAGTTAAAACGACTATGATGGAGATAAATGTTTTCATTTATATTTACAAGAACCTTTACATGGCTCGCACACGGGTACTTGGATTATCGCCCGTTCGTGGGGGTAAGCTCCGGCTCGGGGGCGGGCTGTGGAACGGTCCTCGCCTGCGGTGAGTGACCTCCTGATTTGGGGTTACCCTTTGCCGGGTGGGCCTTTTTATCTTCAGTTGTTCTTGGCGCCTAGGTGAGCGTCCGTCCACTGCGCTGACGGGTTGGCAGGTCTCCTCGGTCGGGTAGAAGCGCTGGGGGGCTCACCAGGGAAGCCGTCTTGCTGTGGTTTTTGTCCTGGGGGCGGGGGGTCCTGACGATCGGGCCGCCTTCACTCCATAGCTTTGTCATCTCCCTCCACGCCTCGCGGTTTGGGTTTGAGGGTGGGGGGAATCCTGACGATCGGGCCGCCTCCCCTCCACGCCTCGCTGTTTGGGTTTGAGGGTGGGGTTCGGGTCCCGATTGTGCTGGGGCGGGCTGACACGCCATGACTCGCCGTTTGGGCTCGTCGGGGATGCAGCCTTACCGAGGTCCCCGTCCGGAGGTCGACGGCAAGGAGGTGTTGGCTTGCAAGCCCGGGGGGCTCTTGCTTTTCCTGCCGGCGGGGGTCGGATGCCTACCTTTCTCTGACTCGTCCTTGTTTAGAGCAGACGGAGGCGTGAAAGGTGGATTTCCCTTGTGTAAGCGGAATATCCTATTGGCGATCCGTTTGTAAGGGGAATATCCTATCAGAGGTTGTGGAGATGCAGCGACCACCGTCCAGGGTGGGGGGAACCACTGGTGGCCGGTGATCTCCCTTTTGTTAGGACGAGGCGTCTTGGCCCGTTTTCCAGCGGGTGGGGGGCGTTGGGACCAATACCTCATATCTTTCGACTCTTTGTTCTTCCCTCTTTCGGGAGGGTGAGAGGTGTATTTATAGGGGGATTTTGTTGACGGTTTCCTCCATAGTTATTGCGATGAGCTGGCATTATTGATGGGCTCCTCGGAATCACGCCCGTTGGAAACCGCTTTAGCCAGGTGGCGGGTAGGGGACCTCTTTTGTGGTGTATCATTAATTGCGGCGTATTTCTCGAGCGTCCTTTCGTTTCGTCGAGTCGCATCGGGGCAGCCTCCTCGGGAACTGTCGCCTCGTTTGCCCCTGGTCTACGTGTACTTGTCCTCTTCTCCAGGTTCGACTTTTCAAGGGTCACGGGTCTGCCAAGTCTGGGGTGCGGTTACGCGGCCTTGCCTACGCCCTGCCCCAGAGGTCGAGGGAGGGAGCGGGTGCGTAGCCCGGCCCGTGCCCTTCTCTGGTTTGGGTGGCTGGGGTTGGCCCTACCCCAGAGGTCTTGAGGGGGGGAGCGGGCGCGTAGCCCGGCCCGTGCCCTTCTCCGGTTTGGGTGGCTAGGGTCGGCCCTGCCCCAGAGGTCTTGAGGGGGGGAGCGGGCGCGTAGACCGGCCCGTGCCCTTCTCTGGTTTGGGTGGATAGGGTTGGCCCTGCCCCAGAGGTCTTGAGGGGGGGAGCGGGCGCGTAGCCCGGCCCGTGCTCTTCTCTGGTTTGGGTGGCTAGGGTTGGCCCTGCCCCAGAGGTCTTGAGGGGGGGAGCGGGCGCATAGCCCGGCCCGTGCCCTTCTCTAGTTTGGGTGGCTAGGGTTGGCCCTGCCCCAGAGGTCTTGTGGGGGGGGGAGCGGGCGCGTAGCCCGGCCCGTGCCCTTCTCTGGTTTGGGTGGCTAGGGTTGGCCCTGCCCCAGAGGTCTTGAGGGGGGGAGCGGGCGCGTAGCCCGGCCCGTGCCCTTCTCTGGTTTGGGTGGCTAGGGTTGGCCCTGCCCCAGAGGTCTTGGGGGGAGCGGGCGCGTAGCCCGGCCCGTGCCCTTCTCTGGTTTGGGTGGCTAGGGTTGGCCCTGCCCCAGAGGTCTTGAGGGGGGGAGCGGGCGCGTAGCCCAGCCCGTGCCCTTCTCTGGTTTGGGTGGCTAGGGTTGGCCCTGCCCCAGAGGTCTTGAGGGGGGGAGCGGGCGCGTAGCCCGGCCCGTGCCCTTCTCTGGTTTGGGTGGCTAGGGTTGGCCCTGCCCCAGAGGTCTTGAGGGGGGAGCGGGCGCGTAGCCCGGCCCGTGCCCTTCTCTGGTTTGGGTGGCTAGGGTTGGCCCTGCCCCAGAGGTCTTGAGGGGGGGAGCGGGCGCGTAGCCCGGCCTGTGCCCTTCTCTGGTTTGGGTGGCTAGGGTTGGCCCTGCCCCAGAGGTCTTGAGGGGGGGGGAGCGGGCGCGTAGCCCGGCCCGTGCCCTTCTCTGGTTTGGGTGGCTAGGGTTGGCCCTGCCCCAGAGGTCTTGAGGGGGGAGCGGGCGCGTAGCCCGGCCCGTGCCCTTCTCTGGTTTGGGTGGCTAGGGTTGGCCCTGCCCCAGAGGTTCGGAGGTTTAGCGCTGAAAAACTTGTGTAGAAACAACAATGTTGGGGAAAGCAGGTAGATGGGTATTTCGTATATATAAAAGAAAAACTCACAACTATTGGTAGAACTTTAGCAAGTGCTTTGCGTTCCAAGGATGGGCCAGCTCGTTCCCATCGGGGGTTGCCAAGAGGTACGTGGCTGGTCCGACGATATCGATGACCTTGTAGGGCCCTTCCCATTTGGCGGCCAGCTTTCCCCGCAGGGCGGTCTCGGGTCGGAAGGTGGCGTCTCTGAGGACCAAGTCGCCGATCCTGAAAGTCCGCTGCTTCACCCGGGAGTCGTAGTGTCGCGCCATCTTCTGGCTGTGCTTGACGAGGCTCGTCAGGGCCCGGTCTCTTACCTCGTCTATCAATTCAAGACTGAGGCCGAGTCCCTCTCCATTGATCTCTTCGTCGAAGAGTTTTAGTCGGAGCGTCTCTTCTCCAATCTCCACGGGAACGACCGCCTCCGATCCGTATGCTAGCATGAACGGGCTTTCTCCTGTCGAGGCCTTGTGGGTGGTGCGATAGGACCATAGGATTCCCGGCAGTTCGTCGACCCATGCCCCTAGAGCGGCGTCCACTTTTTTCTTCATAGGGTTCAAGATGCATTTATTCGCGGCCTCCGCCATTCCGTTGCACTGCGGGTGGGCGACGGAAGCGAAATGGAGTTTGATCCCCCAGCCCGAACAGAAGTCACGGAAGCCATCGCAATCGAACTGCCTTCCGTTATCCGTGACTATCGAGCGGGGTATCCCGAAGCGACATATAATGGATTGCCAGATAAAGCCCTTCATGTCCGTCCACGTGATACGCGCTAGCGGCTCTGCCTCCACCCACTTCGTGAAGTAATCCACGGCGACGACCAGATATTTCCTTCCCCCGGAGGCCTTTGGGAAAGGCCCAAGGATGTCGAGTCCCCATTTGGCGAATGGGATCGGGCTCACGATGGGCATCAAGTTGGCCGGAGGTGCGGTCGTCCGTCGGCAGAATTTCTGGCACGCCTCGCACCTCTTGACGTATTGTACCGCGTCCTGGATCATCGTCGGCCAATAGTACCCCTGGCGCATTATTTTGTGGGCGATGGTGCGACCGCCATGGTGGTTTCCGCAGAAGCCTTCGTGCACTTCGCGGATAACTTGCTCGGCCTGCTCCGGGCCCAAGCATTTTAGATACGGCAGGACGTCGAAATTGGCGCGGCGGCGGCGGTACATCACTCCGTCCAGGAGTACGAATGACAGGGCCCGCCTCTCCACCTTTTTAGCCAGCATCCGCTCCTCGGGCAGTTCCCCCGTCTCCAAGTACTTCATAATGGGGGTCATCCACGTCGTCACCGCGCCCGCACACATCAGTTCTTCTTCGTCAATGGTTGGGGTCAATAGGCTCTCGACGTAGATGGCCTTCCCGATCTCGGCTGCGGAGGAGGAGGCCAGCTTAGATAGGGCGTCCGCCCGAAGGTTGTTGGAGCGGGGCAGGTGCTGGACGTCCGCCTTCTTGAACTTGCGGAGTTCGATCTGGATGCGCTTAAGGTAACGCTTCATAGTCTCTTCTCGAGCCTCGAAGCTTCCCAGGATCTGTTGGACGACGAGCCGTGAGTCACTAAGGAGCAACACGTTCGTCGCCCCCACCGCCCTACCGAGCTTCAACCCGTTAACCGCGGCCTCGTATTCCGCGACATTGTTAGTGGCCGGGAAGTTGAAGCGTAGGGCGTATTCCAACGAGCAACCGTCGGGGGTCTGGATGACGATACCCGCCCCCGTCCCGGATCCTGTTGCGGAGCCGTCGACGTGGATGGTCCACAATTCGTCCGCGTCCGTCCGGGCGGGCCTTGAGGGTTCGCCCCCTCCGGTCCCCCGCGGGGGCACGGTCGCCGATGGGGGCTCTGGTTGGTCCCCCGGAGTGCCCCCTGCGGTGCATTCCACCACGAAGTCGGCCAGCGCCTGGCCCTTGATCGCCGTCCGGGCTTTGTACGTTAAGTCGAACTCGCTGAGCTCGACACTCCAGTTGAGCATCCTCCCCGACCGCTCCAACCTCTTCAGGTTTTTCTCGAGGGGCATGTTGGTGTGGACTGCGATGGGATGGGCCTGGAAGTAGGGTCGGAGCTTTCGGGCGGTGGTGACTAGGCAGTAGGCGGCCCTCTCGATGGGACTGTAGCGGGTCTCCGCCTCCCGGAGGATCCGGCTGGCGTAGTAAACAGGGCGCTGCACCCCCCTTCCTCCTTGATCAAGACGGAACTAACGGCCTCTTCGTTGGTTGCCAAGTACAACCCTAGGGGTTCGCCTTCTTCCGGCCGTGCGAGGAGCGGAGGACTTTGTAGGTAAGCCCTCAGCTCCGCGAACGCCCGTGTACAGTCGTTGTCCCACGGGATCACCTTCCTCTTGTCCTTAGCTTCGCCAAAGGCAGTGCGCAAGACCCTGAAAAAGGGGAGTGACTTCTCCGCAGATTTCGACAGGAATCGCCCCAGAGCAGCGATCCGGCCGTTCAGTCGCTGCAAGTCCCGGATCGTCCGGGGTTCCGCCATATTGATGAGGGCCGTCACCTTGTCGGGGTTCGCCTCGATCCCCCGCTTCGTTATCATGAAGCCCAGGAATTTTCCCGACTGCACGCCGAAGATACACTTTGCGGGGTTCAGTCTCAAGTTGTATCGGCGGACCCTCTGGAACGTTTCCTGTAAGTCGGCGAGGTGGTCTGGGGCCCTCCTACTCTTTACCAGCATGTCGTCGATGTAGACCTCCAAGTTTCGCCCCACCTGAGGGCCGAATATTCGGTCTACCATCCGCTGATAGGTTGCCCCGGCGTTCTTCAGCCCAAAGGGCATCTTGGTGTAACAGAAGGTGCCCTTGTCGGTGACAAAGGATGTCTTCTCCTCGTCCTCCTCCGCCATCGGTATCTGGTTGTACCCCGAGAAGGCGTCCATAAAGCTTAACAACTCGTAACCGGACGCCTGGTCCACCAAGCGGTCGATCCGGGGCAGGGGGAAACTGTCCTTTGGGCACACCTTGTTGAGGTCGGTGAAGTCGACGCACATGCGCCACTTTCCACTGGGCTTCTTCACCAAAACGACATTGGCGAGCCAGTCCGGGTAATCCACTGGCCGGACAAACTTGGCTTCGAGGAGCCGCTCTACTTCTTCCTCGGCCGCCCTCTTCTTTTCGCCCCCCGCGCTTCTCTTCTTCTGTCGGACCGGTCGGGCTTCTGGGTCCGCGTTCAACCTGTGGGAGATCACCGTCGGGTCAACCCCCGGCATGTCTGCGGGTGACCATGCGAAAACATCCGCATTTTCCCGGAGCAGGCCGACGAGGGCTGCCCTTAAGGCGGCCGGGAGTTTCGTCCCGATGGAGACGGTTCTCTCTTCATCCGCGGCTACGGGAACCTCCTCGACCTCCTCGGCCGGGGTCGGCCGCTGGTCGCAGAAGTCCTCCCTTTCGTCGGGGATGAGGACCGCCAGGGCCCGCTTCGGGCTCCCGCGCCTGGCTGGCCCTTTGTTGCGGCCCCCAGACACCTCCTGGTCTCCCCGCACCAGTCCCACCCCCTGCGGGGTCCGGAATTTCATTATCTGATGCAGCAGGCTGGGGAGCGCCTCTATGGCCGTCATGTATGGTCTCCCAATGATTCCGTTGTACGCCGACGCGACGTCGACGATGACGAACCGTGTCTCCGGGTGACGACCCTCGGTTCCTCCCCCAGAGTCATTGGCAGGGTGATCGTCCCCAATATGGGGATCATATGGCCGGTGAAGCCGACAATGGGGCCCGCGCAGGGCTCTAGGTCTGCCCGCCCCCGCCCCATCCTTTCGACCGTTGACAGGAACAGGATGTCGCAGGAGCTACCGGTGTCAATCAGGAGCCGGCTGACGACGACCGCCCCGATCCGAGCCTCGACGACGAGGGCGTCATCGCACTGACTCCCAACGGCCTGCTGATCTCCCTCGGTAAAGGCGATAGGGGGTCGGTTTGTCCTTCTTCGCTTCGGCCGGCTGCTGGTGCCCGCTACCATCACCTGTCGGACATCTGCCTTCGAGATCGTGGGCGACATCCCCTCTGGGGCCGGTCCCCCGCTTATCATCTCAATGCGCATGATCGCCCCGGGGGGGCGTGGCTCCTCCCGATCGCGGTCCGCCGGCGGTTCCGGGCCCCGCGCCTCCCGGGGGGCTCTCTCTCCTTGTTCTGCCCGCCTGCCCCCCACGAAGCCTCCCAAGTGGCCCGCCTGGATCAGCCGCTCGATCTCTCTCTTAAGAGTGTAGCAATGGTCGGTATCGTGGCCGTGGTCACGGTGATATCGGCAATACCTCCGGAGATCCCGCTTCGCCGGGTCCGACCTCATCCCCCGGGGTGGCTCCGGCAATAGTCCGGCCCTCGTCGCCGCGGCCAGAACCTCCAACATGGGGGCGTTGAGCCGTGTGTAGTGTGCCTGCAAGGGGCCTTCCTGTCTTGGGATGGCTCGGGTGGGCCCTTGGGCCGGGGCGAACTCGCGCGCCGGACCAGGGCGATCTTGCGGGCGGCCCCCCGGCGGTTCGCGCCTTGGTCGGGCCAACTGGTCGCGGCCTCGGTGCCCCTCTTCCTGCCTTGGCCGAGGGTGTGACCGGGGCTCGCCCTGGAGTGGCTTCGCCGGGGGAAATAGGGCCTTTGTGCCGAGAGTCTCTTCGGCCAATGCGTGCCTCTCCGCCATCGCAACCAGTGCCTCATAGTCGGTCGGCGGATCTCGGAGCAGGGATTTGTGGAGGCTCCGAGTCCGCAATCCCGTCTTGAAGGCCAGCATAAGTACCTCGTCGCCGCATGTCACCACCGCCCGTCTCTCATCCTGAAAGCGGCGGAGGTATCTGCCCGTCGTCTCCCCTTCTCCTTGGACTATCGTGCTGAGATAGTCCAAAGGCTTCTTCTTCGTCCGCCCGGCCCGGAACTCTTGGCAGAACTTGTGGGACAGCTCGCCGAAGCTCCCAATGGATCTTGCGGGTAGGCCGAAGTACCAGTCCAATGCGGTGTCCCTCAGACTTTGGGAGAAATGCCGGCACAGGAACGCCTCATCCACATCCTGCGCCTCCATTGCCCCCCGGTATTGTTGCACGTGCGTGAGGGGGTCGCCTCTCCCGTTGTATGTGGCCAGGTGGGGAGGTTTGAACCTTATTGGCCTTGGGGCGGACGTGATCCACCGCGCAAGCGGCGTGGCCTCCTCCGGATAGGTAGGGCGCTCAGGCGCATCTCCTCTCCGCCATTCGGGGGTCTGGCTCCGGTCGCGCCTCGGCTGCCGACGGTCCCCCCGCCCCGGGGAGTAGCGTGACGGTCGCCTGGCGGGGCTCCTTCCCCGGGTCGAGGATTCGACGGGTTGCGGGCTACGGTTTTCCCAGTACCATCGCCCTCCAGCCGCCTCCCCCTGGATCTCCATCCGCTCCTGATTCTCCCGCAGAAGCCTCTCGCGCTCGGCGGTGAGGAAGCGTAGTTGTCGACAAACGGCTTCCTCGTGTAGGCGATCGGAGGAGTGGCGCAGGCGAGGTGGACTGCCTCCTCCCGGTGGGGACCTGGCCAACAGCGGGCCCCGCCCGTCCCCGAGCCGCCGGGCCGTCGCCGTCACCTCCAGGATTTCACGGTTGCCTTCGTTCTCCCTCCTCAGCCTTTCGCGCTCCGCGATGATGAAGCGGAGCTGGTGGCGGGCGGTCTCTTCGTCCTGGTAGGCCCTCCTGGCGGTCTCGGCCGCTTCATCCAAATGCCTTTGCGCGGCGGCCGCTTCCTCCCGGCGCCTCCCCAGCCGCACGACCTCCATTTCCTCTTCCAGGAGCTTCTGCTGGGCCGCAACCTCCTTGGCGAGCCCACTGTCTCCCCTCCTCCTCGAACTGAGGGTGGAGATTCCGTCTCACGTTCGGGGGCTCCGAGGGGCCGGGCGGTGGCTCCGCTCCCGCCGCCGCGTAGCCTCCCATCACCTGAGTGACGGCCTCGAAGCTCTTCAGGATTACACGGGCCGAAGTACGGTCTGTCTCGGCGCCCATCCCCGGAGGGGGGTCGGGCGCCGGTGTGATTAGTAAAGAGAGTGGCTCCTGACCCACGGGATTCTTGCCGTGGTCAGGGTTCCGAGTGATTGGCATGGAGTCTAACATGGGTGTGACCCTTCGTTCCCACAGACGGCGCCAATTGTTACGAGGTGGAACTCGCGTACAATGAATTTGTATTGAGGGGAACCAAGGGCACGGTGGTTATGTTGATAAGAGGGTTTAGGTGGGCTATTTAACAGGTGATTAGTGGGGTGAAGAGGCTAGACTTGCCGCCGGGGGTGGCCACGGAGTCAAATCTCACCGGACACGGCGGAGGAAGATCGGGTGGCGGGAGCCAAAGGCTGACGTCGACCAAGGGGCGAGCTTTCCTGCACCACGAGCAACCCGTCAGAAGGGCAGGGTTGGGGACCAACCCTTAGCCCCTCCGATGCCTAAGTCAGTAATGGGACTTAAAACGGGGGCTAGGCACGCCGGTCGGACTGAGGGTGTGTCGACCGTACGTGGCGAGCTATAAGTGGGAGAGCAAAGATGTGGACGACCTTTGCCCTCGTGTGTGAATAATGGATTGAGAGAGAGAATTTGCCAACCCCCTCACCGTCAGAAGTGAGGGGGTATTTATACCTGACGAGAGATGACTAGGCGGGGCTGACCTGGCATGCTGACTCGACGTGCTGAGCTGGCTCGGTTGTCAGCGGAAGCTTCGGACGAGGATGTCAGGAACAGGAGTGCCTGCCCTGCTTTTGTCAGACGGCGCAACGGCCAGGGGCACTTTTGTCAGGATGTCATGGCCGAAAGCATTAAGTGTCAGGGGGCTCAGCGGCCAGGGGGCGCTTTGTCAGATGGTCGGGCGGCGTTAGTGTCAGTCGTGTCCTTACGCTAGGTAGTTTGTCGTATGTGATGAACTAAAGGTCTGGCTATGCTATTCCCGGCGCCGTGGTTCATGGGGACCAGCCGGGTCGACCTGCTCGGGGGTTGTCCGGCCCGGCCGCGCCCCTTCTTGGTCGCGGGTCGTGGGCCGCTGGCAAGGAGGGATATGCACATGCCTACGTCAGCATCCCCGGCGGCACCGCCTGGGCGCTCCCCAGGCGCCCTGCCCCTGGCGGGCCGAGCAGCCGAGGTTGTACGCCTCGGCCGGGAGGGGGGTGCTGCAAGGTGCGCCCGTTCCCGTGTAGCCTCGGACCTCCGGGATGGCGGCCCTTTCGCGAAGGGGTGAGTTAATGGGGTATGTCAGCGGATCTGGGCGGGAGTCGTATTCCTACTATCTTTAGGTCGCAACAGGATGCATGCCTAACTATTGAACTAATTTTTTTTAAAAAAAATTTAATTGATTAAAATTTCATTACTAACTGTGAAGTATTAAAGAAACTTTCAAATTGAAATTCAGTTATAATTTGATCAGAATGGCTAAAAGATGTCTTTTTTGATTAGAGTAGATTAATGAATTATGAATTGGTTCATACACGTATCAGATAAGAATCTAATGTTAACCTTGTACGTTTGCTTAAAATATTTTCCGAAGCATCCAAACAAAAAACATTTGCTTAAAATCAAATAATTATTTGGGGGCAGTGGCTGGAAACACGTCCAACATACAAACGTTTTTGGCATTACTTTAGATAACATAAATAAATAAAAAAATTCCAACTTGGTAAAATTCCTTTTACAACAACATGATTAGAAAATGGCGCGGAATATATAATGTTTTAAAAATATTTGTTTGTTTTTTACAACAACATGATCAAAATATTTGCTTATAAGTCCCTTAAAGTAAATATGCTAAACCTTAATAGTCTTTCTTGTGTCTAATCTGTCAAAAAGTTAACACAATTTCATTTCAGCTCTAGTTAAAGACGCACTGGACCAACATATTGTCTGCTATATAGGCACGAGACAAAAAACACTAATGACTAAAAATAGGGCAATAGCATGCATATGTCCTATATATCCAACCAAGGGCAAAGCCAACAATCGTTAAGGGCCGGGCTATAAGGGTTACCGAACTAAGCCCGAGCTATAAGTGTTACATGGAGTACGGGTTACAAGGAACCGAGGCTGCAAGAGTTACCGAGAGTATGGGCGGAGCCCGGGCTACAGCCCACCTCAGCCCCCATGCTTGGCTCCGCCCCTGAATATATGCATGACTACTAAGATTTAATACATGTATTTGAGGGACTTACAAGCATATACTCATATTTGAGGGACTATTAAAGTTTAAGACAGATGATTTAAGCGATGAATATTTTGTTTGACGCTCCCTTGATGCACAGCTTATATCCATTACTCCACATGTGCACATATATTTCTTTTTCACTGAAATGTAGCATGGAGGAAGATGGGAGACAAGCACCCATGATATTGAGGGCCATCAGTCAGCCCTCATCACATCCAATATAAATAAATTGTAGGCCCATTTTCCTTGGTCTCCTCATAATTAAATGGGGAGCTCTACTCCAAAGACCCCCCCCATAACTCTGAAATTCTTAGTGGTGATTTGGGTCTTTCAACCAACACTTTGCCTTCCTCAATCTGGAAACCAAGAAACATCTCATTTTCATACTCTGCATCAAGGAGTGCAAGTCTCACAAACGGCTGCAGTTGTGGGTCATTTTTATTTTTTCCAACTGTGCCAAAGAAGACTCTGAATTAATGCCTGCCAGGTCAGCCATGTCCTTCCATTTAAGGTGGACAGTGGGTTCACGGTTCTGACGGACTCCCATGTTTGGGTTGTCCCAATCTAGGTGTGACAATACCTTTCCATTGTGGCCCCCATGTCTATTTTTTCATAAATATTTTCTCTATAAACAATTTTGCATAAATTTTTTCCTTACACAATGGTAATTTATAGTCTCTAGATTAGAATTGTCTCAATTGTCTTGTTTGGGGTTAAGCGATCAGGGCGGGTGTACTGGTGTTCCACGACCCACGTTTCCTGCTTTTCGATAGATTAAAAAAAATGTTATGGAAATATTGGTCCCCTTATTAATTTTTAACTTGAAAAGAGTAGTTCGAATCATCCTGTAATTTTCCTCCAAATTTAGTAAGCTGACTGAAAAAGCACGTCTTAACGGTTTTCATCCAAAACTTGACTCGGTTGTGGTTGAAATCCAAGACCTGCGTCTGGTTAATATTTAACGATGTTCAAGTCAAGAATTTCATGAACCGAGTTCAGCCTTTCATTTTGGGTTTTGAGTTTTAGGTTTTGAACTTGGGTTTTGGTTTTGGCTTGGATTTTCTTGCGAGATGCTGAGAGGAAGAAGGGAGATTGGTTAGAGCATGGATTATGGAGAGGATTTCTTGAAAAATGAAAGGATGGATAAGGGAGATGGGGATACGATTAAGGTTTGGGAGAATATCTTAAGGAATGATTCTTGAAATGTAAGAACAGATATGGGATCAGGGCTAGGTTTGGGAGATTTCTTGAAGGAGAATGGAAGTAGGAGGGGTATAAGATTTGGGTTAGGAGTTGTAAATAAATTTTTGAGATCCTGAGATGGCAAGGAGAACACTAGGGGATGATAATATAGTTTATGAAATATTAAAACTTCTCTAGAAATTTCTCCCTAAGATCAAAATTAATGTTACCTAATTTTGTCTTAATCAACCAATAATACTTGCAATGAAATGAGTAAGCAGCGGAAATAAGATGCACGTAATGGATAATCGCAAATACACCAATATTATCCTGGTTCACCCCTCCATGGCTACGTCCAGTCCCTAAACTACGATGGACCTTAATCCATTATTTAAACAAATAATCACAACACCTTACCTACAATGAAGAATTTTCTTTGCCTCCCTATAAGAGGGCTTTTACAAACACCTTGCCTCCAACAAGGATTTACACTCACCAACTCATGTAAGATATACTTACAATGATATTAAATTGTTTACAAATAACTATAGCATTGAATGAAGCTCTTGTGTTGAAGTGATGCTATAGGTGATGAATGTTGCTCTCCAAAGAGTATAAGCGATGCTTTTGAGAGATCAAGATAAATGGCCAAAGAGATTGAAAACTTTTGAAGACTTGGCCAATTGAAGAGGGTTTAATGCTTAAAAGCTTTGGAGATGAAATTCTTTTTCTCTTAAAGATTTTGACAATTAATGTTCTACCAAACCCACAGCCAAAACCAGCTTATAAAGAGGTGAAAAACCGTTGAAAATCTTTCCAAAAACACCTCTCCAACTATTAAGGCTAAAATTGACCGAGACAGTTGTCAAGCTGACGTAGACTTGAGATGGTGGGTTGGAGCCTCATCAGCAGTTGGAGTGGGACCCTTGGTTGGAAGAACCAGGGTCGAGTGATGGTAGTTGGAGCTGATGCGACCTTCGATCGACCTTCGAACAGTAGTTGCGTCGATTGTTCGAGACTGGGAAGCTCGACGTCGACCCTCGACGTTGGATGATGACCGTCGATCTGCACCACAGGGACTCGCTATGAGGTCGGATTTGGGTTCCGACCCAAATCCCCTCCGATGCCTAAGTTAGTATGGAACTTAAGGGAGAGAGGGAGCTTGGTGCAGCTGAGATCGACACACGGAGGTTCGTCTCAAGACTGGCGGCGCAAGCTCGAATGTATAAGAAGTATAAGCTGAGAAAGTAGAGTTCTATGTCTTAGACCTCTTTTCTTGGAAATGGGGCCCTTTCCTCTATTTATAGACGTTCAGGGACCCTTTGGAGACGTTGGGGTGATAACGGCCACCCATAATGTGGCCACGATCTCCCCCATTAGTAGGAATAAATGTTGCGTATGCCCCCCGAGATTCCCAAGCTCGCCTTTAATCCCACGTTCGAGTGAGGCAGACCTAACGGTCGACTGGCCATTTGGACTTTGACTGAGTTGACGTCAGGCTTCTTTGGTGGGCCTGGTGGGCCCCAGTCATCTATCGACCGAGTTGTCACGAATGCCGGCACAATAACTCAACAATGGCCCCCTCGCACGACCTTGAAGGATCCATCCACTGAAGTCAAGCGACGTTACATCACATTAATGGGGCTCGGTAGTCGAGAAAATAGCACTTGAGTTCTAGGCGCCAAAACGCCCGCCTCGTCGATTCAGATGATTTGTCGGTTCGAAATCCAAGACATTCTGGGCCCTTGGATCTTTGACACGTGTTCCATCATGCGGTTGTTGCCTCGCCCATATATGACGGTTCCAGCGATAAAGTGTGGACGTACCGTCTTCATTCTCTTGATTCAGATTTTCCTTCTCCCGAAAGCAATGGCTTCATCCTCCATCTCTGCCTTCGAAAGGAACTTGGTCACAGCCATTCAGAAGAATCGGGAAGGGGTCATGGAGCCGGGCTTGCTGGCAAATGTGAGGTCCAAAGTCAAGGCCGGCCAAATCGTTGAGCTTCAGAGGAGCTATGTCTGTCTTGATTATCAAATCAGGCTGCCTGGGAGGGACGAGAGGGCTCATCGTCCTGGCGATCGGGAAGCAGGGGTTTACGTCAAAGCCTTCGAACGAGGCCTTCGGTTTCGTATGCACCCTTTCATGCGGTACTTCTTGTGTATCCTAAACATTTCCCTCTGCCAGTAGATGCCGAACGCCATCGGCATATTGATGGGCTTTATAGTTCTGTGCGTGACGAAGGGAATTGAACCACCTCTGCGTCTGTTCAACTACTTCTTCTCGATCCCTCCCCTTAAGACCCCGGGTGGTATACAATAATGGCCCATTGAGGCAAGAAGCTGCTGGAAGATCTTCCCTCCTCCAATCCCAAGTGGAAAGACGAGTTTGTGTTCGTGGTTTTCCAGGAGGAGGCAAGCTTCTGCACCGGTTGGGACGCCCCTGATTTGGGACCTACCGAGGATAAGCTACTGACTATCGAGGAGAGGAAGGATGCCGATGCTCTAACGAGCCTGCCAGAGGGTATGTGATCGATCACGTGGATGTGGTCAGACGACGTGCTTCGTCGAACCGTATGGACGAAAGGTCAGTTCGATCATGCTCGCTAATTGTTCGACCTTCGTTCTTCGACCTAACTTGTTTGTTGCTCTCGCAGGTATGACCAGCATGGATTATTAGGTAGATCCCGCATTGAGAGAAGCGGTCGAGGCTTCCATCAAAGAGACGGAGGCGAGCATGTTGTCACCCCGGGCGCCAACCGTGTTGAGATCAATAGCCCAGCCGTTCGGTGATCGACCCATGGTTGTTGAGGGGATTGCCAAGGTGGTTCGCCCTCAGCAGAAGAAGAAGAAAGGGACCCCTTTGAATTTGAAGTGGTTGCGCTGGAGGGGACCAAGAGGAGGCGAAATCTCGTTCTCAGCGACTAGGAGCCGTCTGGGTCGAATGCAGTCACGGAGCAGGTCTCCCAGCCAGGGAGTGATGCTTTTCTCGAGGAGGATTCAATGGAGACTCAGGTTCCACCGGAGCTTCTCGTGCACCGGGACTCCTGGCCTTGGGGAGTATGTTTCCCTCTGTAGGGTTACCTGAGGACATTCCCGATGAATATAGGTCGATTTTGCTGGAGAGCCGATCTCCTCAGGCTCCATTCGACTGCTCGGAGGAGGAGCTTGTTAGGGCGAAATTTCTGCTGAGGCGCGGAGATTCTACACTTCTTGATTGGGGGATTGCCTTTCGTATCGCTGAGAATGCGACCCTTCCACGGGACATGGCTGTCATAGAGAGGGTCGATTATGAGTGACTTGCGTCGTTAGCCGTCTATGCCAACGTCCAGGTAATTATTGTTCGGCCTCTATCGATGCTGTCATCAGCGCGTAAGCTGACCGTCGAGTGTTGTGTGCAGGCTCTTGTGGCCACCGCGATGTTGCACCGTCGCGCTCTGGAGGTGGCCAATCATGGGGTCACCCTGGAGGCCGATAGGTCGTGCGTGGAGCGATCTCAAGTTGATCTGACCAGACTCAGCCTCTTCTGTGAGACGAGACTGAATCGTCTCCATAAACTCGAGGATGAGTTGCACGAGTCTCGTATGAGGGAGGCTGAGCAAGCCGTCTTGAGGAAGCGAGCAGAGGATGCTTTGCTGGAGGAGAGGGTCGAAGCGGAGGTCATAATGGAGAGGGCGATTCATGAGTTCAAAGATACATTTCCTGACTTCGACGAGCTATATAAAGAAGGCTTCGAGCGATGTCGACTGGAGATGAAGAACCGATTCCCCAACCTTAACCTCTCCGTTGAGATCGACAAGATCCCGGTGGTACTTTCAAACCTCGGTGAGGATGAGTTGAGCCAGGGCAATGACGAGTCGAGCCGAGGCATGGAGGAGGAGGCTCACGTGGAGAGGCTACCATGATGGCTGGTGACAAAGCAAGAGCGGATGCTACGGAGGACTCAGATTCTACGGCCGTACTGGATGGAGATCAAGGGCCTGACCGGCCGCGGTAAGATCTCGGTGCTTTTGTTTTATGACTGCTTGTAGAAATTTTTGAATGTATATGGGGTGATGTAAACGAAAACAATGTTAAACAATGTTTAACAATAGGGAGTGACATGAGAATTGGCATGTGTCTCCTAGTTTGTTATTGCATCCCTTTGTTTTTTGTCGTGTCCTGTGGTGGTCAACATGCCTGATGGCCTCTTTTGATGGGTTAGGCGCTGCTTCAGGGTGATCGAGGATAAACCATCGAATCACATTTAGAAGTTGACCACTACACTTCATGGTAAGGGAGAGATTTATCGAATCATGGTTGACGAAATGGGAGTCATTCGATGACGAAGGGGTGGTCCTTCGACTTATGGCTGAAGACATTCTGGGAGAGTCGTTCAGTAGCGAAAGGGTGGCCCTTCGACTTATGTCTGACGCTCATTTAGGAGATTCGTTCAGTGGCGAAGGGGTGGTCCCTTCAACTTACGGCTGAATCTCGTTTAGGAGGTGAGTCGTTCAGTGGTAAAGGGGTGGCTCTTTCGACTTACGGCTGACGCTTATTTAGGAGGTGTTATTCAGTGACGAAGGGGTAGCCCTTTCGACTTAGGGCTTACGCTTGTTTAGGAGAGTCGTTCAGTAGCGAAGGGGTGGCCCCTTCAACTTACAGCTGACGCTCGCTTGGGAGAGAGTCGCTCAATAGCGAAGGGGTGGCCCCTTCGACTTACTGCTGGCACTCGATTAGGAGAGTCGTTCAGTGGCAAAGGGGTAGCCCTTTCGACTTACGGTGACGCTCGTTTAGGAGAGTTATTCAGTAGCGAAGGGGTGGCCCCTTCGACCTACAGTTGACGCTCGCTTGGAAGAGAGTCGCTCAGTAGCGAAGGGGTGGACCCTTCGACTTATGGCTGGTGCTCGATTAGGAGAGTCGTTCAGTGGCGAAGGGGTAGCCCTTTCGACTTACAGGTGACGCGCGTTTAGGAGAGTCGTTTAGTAGCGAAGGGGTGGCCCCTTCGACTTACAACTGACGCTCGCTTGGGAGAGAGTCGCTCAGTAGCGAAGGGGTGGCCCCTTCGACTTACGGCTGGTAGTCGATTAGGAGAGTCGTGTAAGGGACCCACACTAGGGGGTGAATAGTGTAATAGCAAGCAAAGTGCTTAATTAAAATTTACTGAAATTAAAGCACAATAAGCAGCAAAAAATAAACAGAGTGCTCAACAACAACAATTGCAAACACAAGGATTTTACCCTGGTTCCCCAAAACTTAGGTACGTCCAGCCACACCAGTAGTCACTATATACCCACACAGAGAAGTGAATACAATCTCAAACAGAGATACCTCACACAGAGGATTTAGGATTCCCACAAAGAGATATCCTTACTCTCACATAGAGAGAACTCATACAGAGGATTTAGGATTTCCACAAAGAGATATCCTTACTCTCATACAGAGAGACCTCACATAGAGGATTTTGTTCTCACACAGAGAAAGAACCAAACTCTCACACAGAGAGTAACTCCTACAAAGAGAGTATCTAATTCCCACAAAGATAATTATGGTTTCGAACAAAAAACAAAACGAAACAACACTTACCTATGCCTTGATATGATCTTACCAATGTGAAGAAGACGACATGCAAGTGAATGACCAAGTGCTTGAGATTAGCTTTGATTGCACTTGTCGATCTTTTTCTCTTCTAGGAATGAATCCTAACACTTCTCACTTGAGTGTATGAAATAAAGAGAAGAAGGATGTTCTCCAAGAAAAGGAATGAGATTGAAATCCATTGGAGAAATTCCCTAGAGCTTAGATGCTATAGCATAAGATTGAAGCTCTAATAAGGGAACGGGGGAGGAGTGGCTTAGAGAAGAGATTAAATGATCTTCTATAATTTTCTAACCCTTTCAAGAGTTCTAAATGAACTAAGCCAACTCCTATATATAGGAAGCCAAGAAGAGCCCATAAAACCAGCCAAAAACCCAAAGGGAAGAAATCTACAACGGCTAGATTTGGCAGTTTACGGCACAGACAGTCGACTGATGAAAAAATGACAGTCGACTGTTCAACGACTAGAAAAATCCCAACGGCTATAATCTGAGCCATGACAGTCGATTGTAGAAGACTACACAGGCGACTGTAAAACAGACAGTCGACTGTATATCCTTCATCAGGCGACTGTTGCAACGGATGTAGAAAAACAGAGAGTTGCACTCTTACTCCTAGTATGCATACATGCGACTGATGACCAAATACAGTCGACTGTAAAATAGACAGGCGACTGTATATCCTTCATCAGTCGACTGCTGCAGAGGATGGAAGTAAAACAGAGAGAGATGCAATTTTCGCACTTACGCCTTTCAGACGACTGATGGCCATTTCACATGCGACTGTAAATATACAGGCGACTGTAAAAATGTCATCAGGCGACTGTTTTGCAAATTGGGATGAAGCCCAGAAAATGCAAGAAGCGCACAATCGACTGTCGACCAATTCACAGGCGACTATAGAAACACATGCGACTGTAAATAGAACATCAGTCGACTGATGCGAAAAGCTCAAGAAGAGTCAATCAAAGGATGACTTGAGCAGTGCATCACAGTCGACTGTAGAAGGCACGACAGGCGACTGGAAATCACCCAGTCGACTGTGAAACCTTCATCAGGCGACTGTTGGAGAGCCAGAGACTCCAATTGAGTCTTTGGGCTAGATGAACCTATTGGGTTAGATTCTATGATAATCCTAAGGCTCACTAAGATGGTGAAATGCATATGCATGAGAGTATGACCATCTATCAAGGCATTACAATAATCCTAGACTCAAAAAGAGAAATGCAAGTAATAGAAATTACATGGATTACATATTGCATCTCCTAGAGTCTAAGTCTTCAAGCTCACGATACCTTGATGCTCCCCATCATCTCTAAGCTTTGGCACTCCTTGATGAGCTTCCCTTCATCAAGCTCCAATCTTTGACAACGCTTCTCTAGATGTCAATCAATCATCATGCTCCAAGCTTTGGCTTCATTAGATGATCTTCATGACTTCATCCAAGCTTGAGCACTCCATCACTCTTGGAGGTCTTTAAGATATCCTTTGTAATATCCTCCAAGCATTATGCTTTGTCTCATCAACATATAATCAATTAGATAAACTGAGACTAAAACATAAGATTGATTAGCACACTAACATAATGTATTGATCATCATCAAAACACCGTTTTTCTTGAACCCAAGAACTAACAAGTTGTTCAGTGGCGAAGTGTTAGCCTTTCGACTTACGGACGACGTTCGTTTAGGAGAGTCGTTTAGTAGCGAAGGGGCGGCCCCTTCGACTTACAGCTGACGCTCGCTTGGGAGAGAGTCACTCAGTAGTAAAGGGGTGGCCCCTTCGACTTACGATTGGCGCTCGATTAGGAGAGTCGTTCAGTGGCGAAGGGGTAGCCCTTTTGACTTACGGCTGATGCTCATTTAGGAGAGTCGTTTGCATCAACGTAAGTTTAGTTTTTTCAAAACCTCTTGAGGATCGTGTCCTTTTCTAGGGGAATTTTGATTGGGTAGTTTCTATAAACTTTACGAAGGCTCAAGGAAGCGAAACTTTAGTCGATAAAAGAGACATGCTATATTGACGAAAGTAACAGAAAAAACGAAAAAAGCGTACATGTGTTTTCGATCGATGTCAGAGCTGTTGCTGTTCATTACCCCTTTATTCGCCTCAAGTCTTTAGATGGCTCATTAGTCGATCACCTTATTGACAGGTGACCCCGTTATCTTTCCCTTCTGCTTTGAATATCCCTCCTTACTTAGTGGATCGCTAGCCGGGTTCTTGGGGTGTCCTCGCTTGACCAGGGCATCGATCTCTTTTTGAGAGTCCAACAGTCGTTGGTATCATGCCCATATTCGTTGTGATATTTACAGAATTTGAGGTCGTCACTCTTCTCATATTTTCCCTTCTTTGTTGTCTCTTAGATCAGCTCTTCTCGTGGGTCGTAGACGAGGACTTCTATCTTAGGGGCGACCGGCTTAGAGTGGGTAGGACGCTCCTTGCTTCGAGGGCTCCTCTCCCTAGGCCTCTTATCTCGAGCATCCTGGCGGGGGTCCCCAATTTGGTTTCTCTCGCCTCGTGTCTCTACAGTAGGTGGGGGTGCTCTTCGCATTAACTCTGGCTGGATCTTCCGCCTCCTCGGAGGAAGTGAACCGATCCGTTATGTTGAGCATTTCTGCGACGGTGTTTGGGGGGAACTGGTGAAGGGCCCTCCTCAGGTGCTTATTCCGGACCGCCTGGGTGAGCGCCGCTATGACGGTCATGTCTGGTGTCTCTTCTACATTGAGCCTCTCGTCGTTGAAACTCTGGACGAAGGCTCGGATCGACTCATTCTCGTTCTGTTTGAGAGAGAAAAGGTGGGATGACCTCTTCTTGGGACGTCGTCCTGCGACGAATTGTTTGCAGAATATTTCTGACAGTTCGTCGAACGAGCTGATGCAGCTGTAGCGTAACTCTTCGTACCAGCTTTCTGCCCTCTTGAACAGGGTAGCATGGAAGGCTCTACAAAGGTATGGCTCGTCGGCCCCATGGAGTAGCATGCCATTCAAATACTTATGAATGTGCGACCATGGGTTGCCTCTGCCATTATAAGCTGGTAGAGCGGGGAGCTTGAATTTAGGAAGAAAAGGAGCAGAGATGATATTCTCTTTCAGGGGGTCTTCTAAATCGCGGATTGGACCAGTAAGGATCCTCCTGCTCCAGGTAGGAATGACAATATTGCGGGGCGAGGCGGGTATTTAACTACCCAAGCTTGCTCCAACCAATCAACAGGCCGGGGCGGGGCGGGTCTCGGGCCAGGGCGGGTACTTTCTTACCAAAATCGGGTCGGGCCGGGTCGGGTCAGGTCATTACTGTCATTTCTATGAATCCCAAATAAAAATTTTATTTGGGAATTGGAAGAATTTTGATTTATTTGGTAATTTGGAATTGGGAATTGGCCCAATTGGGAGAATAGTGGAACGGAGTATGAGTTATGGGTTATTGGCTGACTGCATGGTCCGCATCAAAATAGTAAGGTTTTTTAGAAGCTTTATAATTTACTGGGGCAGGCCGGGGCGCATAAAAAGCCCAAGCTTGCCCCGACCCGTCTACTGGCAGGGTCGGGCCAGGTCAAAACCGGGCCGGGCCGGGCCGGGCGGGTCAGGTCATTACTGAAGGGTTTTGATGGACTCTTAGGGCACAATTCTATGTTCTTCCTACTTTGGACGGACTATAGAAGCAGAAAAATAGCAGCGAAAATAAATAAAATCGTAAAACTATTTAACGAACACCCTAAGGCTTCAACCCCAAGCCAGGATCTCTGCTAAGTTGGGGTGGATCTGACCACCCCAAGAAAGATCTAATGCTACATCGACATAATAATTAAAGAAAGCTAATTAACCACATACCCGGAACCTTTCTTGCACCGGCAAGGTGTACCAAACTGCCTTCCGCTCCCCAAGCTTGCCGCCTCTGCGTCCACGAACCGATCCACCCATAGCGAGCCGACACTGCACCTCTGGACCAACCACTTGCCGAAGAAGATTTCACTTGAGCTCGATCCGATGTCTTAGACTTCAGATCAAAAATCCAAATCCTTCTCGTCGTTTTGCTAGAACGAACGTGAAGGAAACGGAAGAAAATGGGAGAGAATAATTTTCTGTCTCGAATTTTGAGTGTGCTCAAAACTTTTGTGAGCTTCTCAATTTTCAGAGACTTGGTGCAAGTTTTCAAGGAGAGTGTTGGTCCCTATTTATATAGGCGACCGACCCTTCTCATCATATCGATGTGGGACTAAATTAAAATTAGAGAAATAATTAAGTTAGTTTTCCTTTCATAAAGGCTAAACTTTGACGAATTAATTCTCCCTCACCGTTGAGATTTAGAAATGATACAACCTATCAATTCGTAGTGCTATGAACGGTGAGCACATAGGAACAAACGACGACGAATTCCGACTTCTTTTGACCCCTCAAGCAATTGCTCAAAGTTGAGCAAAAAGTCAGAATTCGGCTAATTTCATAGCCGTCGCACCCTTCTAGGGTTTTTGGAAGTTTGGGTTCCTCAGGTGGGGCCCACGGCTAGCTGGGCACACCCAAATCGCGCGTCCAGCCCGATCTGGGCACAGCCCGCCTGGCTGGCGGGCTGACCCGCCCGCTACAGTGCAGGCGGGTCTGACCCGCCAGCACAGCAGGCGGGTCAAACCCGCCTGTTGAGCGGGCTGGCTGGCCCGCCATAGAGTGGCAGGCTTAGCCCGCCCGTCCGCGAGGCGGGTTGGCTCGCCCGCAACAGCGGGCGGGCACAGCCCACAAAGCGGGCGGGGCGGGCGGGCTCAAGCCAGAGCCCACCAACTGGCATGTGCTCTGGCCTGAGCCTGCCGGTTTGGCGGGCTGGGCTTGCCCCCTGCCCAGTTGGGCGGGCTAGCCCAGTCCAACTGGGTCAGGTTAGACCAGAACTGGGCAAAAGCCCAGTTTTGGCCTTTTGAGCCATAACTTGAGTTCTACAACTCCAATTGGGCCGATTCCGGATTCGTTGGAAAGCTTGGGTCGAATGGGACCATCCTAAAGAGCCATCTATCCATTTCTATGCGTTTATATGTTTCAAAATATCATTATAAACTATTTATAATATATTTTGAACCTGTTTGCATCATATGCAATAATCCTATTCAGCATTCTACTAACGCTGAAGTCGCAAACATTTCACGACATTATTAAATCTTATTTAATCGCTTGTAAACTTATGCGACCTTATTAAATCCTATTTAATATAGGTCGACTTAACTCTTTAGAGACTTTAATTATTCTCGTGCACCCGAGTGCACTCCTCCTAAATTCTTCCTATTACTAAGACGCAAACCGAACTCGGTGTGAGACCCTACAGCCTAACCCTATTACAGGTTGGAGCTCGAAACCCCTATACGACTGTAACCAGGAGCAGCAGGTGTCGTCCCCGTTTCAGAATCATACTTACGTGATTGACTCATCGACAAAAATGTCGTCGGGATCACTCTGACTGTGTCAGTGATGAATACCGCAGTTATAGTCCCTTCGTCATAACTATGTCACTGCATGGCCTAGGGTATGGCAAAATGTCAACCCTATTAGCCAGCATCGGTTAGAATACATCGGTCTTTGTTATATATACGTTGTACATCCTACAACGTACCTCGACCGAGGTTTAGCACAAAGAACCTTACTGAGCCTATGACACTAACTTCCCTTTAATGGAAGAGGCGAATACCATCTAAGTCATATACATACCTCGTATGCTTCAGGTGTCACCCAATCTAAGACCTTTTAGCAGGCCTGGCCTGGAAGTTAGATCATAGATCTAAGTGACACTATTCACAGACAGGTTCGTACAAAGACTTCATGTCTTAAGGACCAACTTGCCTATCATCACTATAGAGTTATTTACTGACGGTATAGTCAAATTTTTAATCATTTAATAACTCTTAATTGGGTCGTTCAGTGAACTCATTCTCTAATGAGCACTTGTGCCTTGTCTCTGACTTCGCCAGGTCGAATGACTATGAGATCATCATTATCCTACAGTGAAAGATAAAGACACAATGGTCTATCCGATGTGCCGATATCCTTTTCTCGACACATCTATAACCACGAACTTTTTAAGACTTAAGTTCTTGTCGGTCATTTACTTCTCACAATCGAGATCTACATATAGATACGTAATGACCTCACTTTTAGTCTAAGGAAATTATCCAAGTATTTGATTCATAGAATTTATACTAGGACAATTATTACCTTTTGTATTTACGAACAAGATGTTATATTAGGATAAATTGCCTCAAGGGCACATATCTTCCTACATCTTCCACTTGCACTTAGGCTATTTATCTCGGTATCTCATACCGCTATAGCATATCGGTCACTACGGACGTTCATATATCAAGCCTAAAAGGGATCTGCTAAAGCTTATCTATTATGCAGTTTAATGGAGTCTTATTATTAATACATCACTTGATCATACATGGTTGATCCATCCAAACCTTCTTTGGATCTCATCCAATGGTTTCCTTCTTGTATAGCTAACGATTAGCATACACAACTTGATGTAATGTTTATCATTCCTACAAGTCAGTCATTTTATATACCAGTTATTATAGGGTCAATTATGTTCAATACATTAATGACACCAAAGTTTCTATATCTTTGACTTAATCAAAACTCTTTTGATTTGTTGTCACATATAGATGGTTTTATAATTTAGAGCTTTTACTTAGTCACAAAACGGAACTAAGTAATATTCTCGCTCCCATTGACTTTGAGAACCGTCTGGTTAAACACTTCAACTTAAATATTTAAATCTTATTTAGAATATGTATTAAGCATAACCAGCCCATTCGTGCTGAATTAATTAAAGTGGAATGTATCAGTGTCAGGTTGACTTGACGAATAAGTCATATCACGATCCGTTTATAGGAGTCTCGATGACAACTTACTCAATCAAAACTTCCTACACTTTTACTTCCTTTTAACTGCGTTAATCTTCTCTCTTTTGAAGCATTAAATGCAGTCCAACAAGAACTATTCTCATTGTGTGTATCATTAAGATCACATCTAATTTATACGCTTTTTGGGACTTACTTGTTACCAAGGATTAGTTAATAAATATACCGACTGCTCAGATTAATCTCATTAACTTAGAAGCATCCATGACAGCTCAGAAAAATATCCACCAACTCATATAGCCATACACATCAATTTAAACAGCCATTCACAACAAATGACATTATTAACCAGATTATATATTCCCAAGATATACATAATTTCATCCAGAATGAAATTAAACTTATTCACCACAAAAGCGATGAGTGACAATCACTCAATCATTGTTTTGAAACAAAATATCGATATATTTATTCAAAATAAAAAAGTATCGGCTGCCGCTTAATATCATTTGAAGTCCCTAGACAGCCCCAGTAGCACCGATTACTCCGATACCGACCGTGTTAAGAACTTCTTCCATCCTTTGCTTCATGCTCCTGTAGACAGTATACATATGTCTTAGTAAACATACTGGTATCTTATACCATGTATCAAAGCTTTATGGAAATTTATATGCTCTTAAATAAGATTTGTACCTAAGGTAGAGGCATCACCATGCCCCTTCTTTTCTGCATGGTAGACCTTGTATTTCCTCTTCCAATGACCTGTCTGTGGCAGCGGAAGCATTCAGATTTCGACGGTGCCCCTTTGTTCTTCTTCTTCCCCTTCTTTTCTTTCGAAGGTTGAGGGGCCTGCCTCTTCTTTTCCTTGCCCTTAGGCTGGTGGAAAGGGGCATGGCCTACAACCAACGCTGCTGTTGGTTTCTTCTCGATCTCCTTGAACTGCCGAAGCATGTTCAGGAGACCAGAAAGATCCACTTCAGTACTGTTCATTATGAAACTCGTATTGAACGGGTTGAAGGAAGGGGTTAAAGATCTCAGGATAATGTCCAAGCTCATTTCGTTCTCGAGGACAAATCGTAGTTGGGTCGCATCCTCTAGGTAGCCGATCATCTTGATAACATGATACTGCACGGGGCCCGTCGTCATCTTAGCTCCCTAAAGGTTGCACGTGGCCTCAAACCTGGCAGCTCTAGAACGCTTGCCATACAATTCCTTTGCGTTCAGAAGCATGCTACGAACATCCATATGTTCGTGCTTCCTTTGCAGATCATTGGTCATAGAGGCCAGAGTAAGGCACCTGGCCTTCTCTGCATCCCTTTGGTACTGCTTGTAGGCATCCCTTTCCTCGTTGGTGGCATCCATGTCGGGCCTTTCCAGAGCGTCCTCCGTCAGTATGTAGCCAATCCTGGCTAGCGAGAGGACCAGCTTTATGTTCCTCAGCCAATCCTTGTAGTTCGTCCTATCTAGCACGTTCTTTTCGATGAATTTTAAACCCGACTCCATACTGCATTATTAATAGACATTGAATTAGCATATGCTCTCGTATAGTTTAATAGGTTTTTATTAAACTATATTCTCCCACTATTTTTAAAGAATTTTTAAGCCATAATAATAAACCATTTATTATAATTAAAATTTTTATGTGAGAGGGATCCAACCACCCTGAGTCTAACAACCTTGAGTGTGCTCAACAAGTTGTTTGACTCTGCAGTCGGTAGATGAATTCTTCATCAATCATATAAAACATGACTCCCAATATAATTTTACCCCTAGCCACTTATGATCATGAGTGTGTTCATCCAAATCATAATGGCTAGCCTAGTCGGACCCTTGTTTTCGTGTCTAGCTTAACTTGCGTCGGCGCTCGGTGTATTCACGACACGACGGTTTGGGTCAAGACTTAGACTACATCATATGTAATAAGAAGTTAGTTTCTATCAGGTTGCCCTGTCACAGCTTGAGTGTGCTTAACAACTGTAGCATGGATCCTATAGTTGCCAAGCTCTAAAACAAGGAGGGCTACGTTTTATCTTGAAAAAGATTATTAACGTATTAGACTTAGGTATAGTTCAGGGTGTCATATAATCATGATTCGTGTCATTACGGTCCAGCGGACACGGCCGGAGAATTGACTAAGCCAGGATCATTAACCCCCAGTCTAGCTAGGGTGACCCAACAAATTTAGCCAAGCACATTGACCGGTATCATGGTCCATTGAATGAGACTTATCATTTATATATGCGTGCCATAAACTAAAAGGCTTTTATTAGAACTAATTAATCCTATCAACTAATGGAATCCTTAAAATTCAAATTTTATTAGGATTCGTTGATAACTTTTATTAAGTCCTTATCAACTATAAGGTTCATTTGTATTAACGTGCTACCCTAATCATTATTAGGATTTTAATAAATACACATTACAACACTTTAAAGTGTAGTCATTTAATGAAAATTATTGTTATAATGATTAAAATAATAATCGTCGTTTAAAGGACTACCCTATCGGGAATTAGATTATGAAAAGGTTGTAATGATTTATTAAAACATAGCATGACATTTAAAATTCATCTTATAAATTTTAAAATGGTATTAATGGCTAATCTAAAAGGTTTCTTGAATTATCAAATAATCAAGCAATAACATAGAATGGTTATTAAACATAAACTACGCAAATAATTATCGCATAAAATTAGGCATCCAACTATTTAACAATTAAATAGAACAACATATTAAAATTTATCTAATGAATAATTAACATGTATTCTTAAATTTAACACTTAAATTTAAATCAAGATTTTTAAACCTAAAAATTTTATCTAATAAAATTAAGAGTTTCATAAAAAAATTATCACATAATTTTTTATTCCAAAACTTGGTTTTAAAAGCATCATAAAAAATTTCCATGTTTCTAAAAACAATTTTATCACATAAATTTTTTTTCAAACATTTTAACTAAAGGGGATTTTAATTTTAACAATATCGCATAAAGTTAAAATCTATTATATGCATTTTAAAAAAAGCATTCATTTAATTATTAACATCGCAGTCCTAAGATCAACATGCGGACATATGCTCCGATACCACTTAAGGGTTTTGATGGACCATTAGGACAAGATTCTATGTTCGTCCTACTTTGGACGGACTATAGAAGCAGAAAAATAATAGTGGAAATAAATAAAATCATTAAACTATTTAACGAACAACCTAAGGCTTCAAGACCCTAAGCCAGGATCTCTGCTAACTTGGGGTGGATCTGACCACCCCAAGAAAGATCTAATGCTACTGCGACATAATAATTAAAGAAAGCTAATTAACCACATACCCGGAATCTTGCTTGCACCGACAAGGTGTACCGAACTGCCTTCCGCTCCCCAAGCTTGTCGCCTCTGCGCCCACGAACCGATCCACCTGTAGCGAGCCGACACTGCGCCTCTGGGCCAACCACTTGCCGAAGAAGATTTCACTTGAGCTCGATCCGACGTCTTAGACTTCAGATCAAAAATCCAAATCCTTCTCGTCGTTTTGCTAGAACGAACGTGAAGGAAACGGAAGAAATTGGGAGAGAATAATTTTCTGTCTTGAATTTTGAGCGTGCTCAAAACTTTTGTGAGCTTCTCAATTTTCAGAGACTTGGTGCAAGTTTTCGAGGAGAGTATTGGCCCCTATTTATATAGGCGGCCAGCCCTCCCCTTCTCATCATATCCGATGTGGGACTAAATTAAAATTAGAGAATTAATTTAGTTTGTCTTTCATAAAGGCTAAACTTTGACGAATTAATTCTCCCTCATCGTTGAGCTTTAGAAATGATACAACCTATCAATTCGTAGAGCTATGAACACTGAACGCATAGGAACAAACGTCGACGAATTCCGACTTCGTTTGACCCCTCAAACAATTGCTCAAAGTTGAGCAAAAAGTCAAAATTTGGGTAATTTCGTAGCCGTCGCACCCTCCTAAGGTTTCTGGAAGTTTGGGCCCCTCAGGTGGGGCCCACGGACAGCTAGGAGTGCCCAAATGGGGCGCCCAGCCCGATCTAGGCATAGCCCGCCTGGCAGGTTATTGCACAAAAATGGTTGTATGTAAGAGAAGGTGAGGTCCAACAACTACGCAATTTAGTCCGATAATGATGACATGCCCTAAGTGATGCTGGTGCACGTCGCGACATCGGTGGGGCTCTGTCAGGCGGCCACGACCACTTCGGAGCGGAGCAAGGCGTCGGTGGTGTGATCGTAGCAGCGAAAGGCCTCACCGGCGGCGCTGCGTGGTTCGGGGTTGGTAACAGCACGGAAGCGGGCTCGGAAGCGTTTCGAAGCTGCGAAGGCGAAGGCATGCTCAAGCTGGCGGTGCATTGGACCTTTGTGGCTCATGTGGGTTAATAGTAGTTTAAAAATGGAAAAATTGGTCAAATAGGTAAATAGTTTGTCTTGATGAAAACATGCCGTTACAGCAGGCGGGCCGACCCGCCCGCTACAGTGCCGGTGGGTCTGACCCACACAGCGAGCGGGTCAAACCTGCCCGCCAGGCGGGTTAGCTCGCCCGCCCACGAGGCGGGCGAGCTCAGCCCGCCCGCTGGGCGGGCTCAAGCCAGAGCGCCTGAACCCGTCGGTTTGGCGGGCTGGGCTTGCCCCTGCCCAGTTGGGCGGGCTAGCCCAGTCCAACTGGGTCAGGTCAGACCAGAACTGGGCAAAAGCCCAGTTTTGGCCTTTTGAGCCATAACTTGAGTTCTACAACTTCGATTGGGCCGATTTCAGATTCGTTGGAAAGCTTGGTTCGAATGGGACCATTCCAAAGAACCATCTATTCATTTCTATGCATTTATATGTTTCAAAATATCATTATCTACTATTTATAATGTATTTTAAACCTGTTTGCGTCATATGCAATAATCCCATTCAGTATTCTACTAACGCTGAAGTCGCAAACATTTCGCGACATTATTAAATCTTATTTAATCGTTTGAAAAATTATGCGACCTTATTAAATCCTATTTAATATAGGTCGAGTTAACTCTTTATCTCGTGCACCCGAGTGCACTCCTCCTAAATTCTTCCTATTACTAAGACGCAAACCGAACTCGGTGTGAGACCCTACAGCCTGACCCTACTATAGGTTGGAGCTCGAAACCCCTAGACGACAGTAACCACAAGCATCAGGTGTCGTTCCTGTTTCAGAATCATACTTACGTGATTGACTCATTGACAAAAATGTCGTCGGGATCACTCTGACTGTGTCAGTGATGAATACCGCAGTTATAGCCCCTTCGTCATAACTATGTCCCTTCATGGCCTAGGGTATGGTAAACCATCAACCCTACTAGCCAACATCGGTCAGTATACAGTGGTCTTTGTTATGTATATGTTGTACATCCTACAACGTACCTCGGCCGAGGTTTAGCACAAAGAACAGTACTGAGCCTGTGACACTAACTTCCCTTTAACAGAAGAGATGAATCCCATCCAAGTCATATACTTACCTCGTATGGTTCAGGTGACACCTAACCTAAGACCTTTCAGTAGGCCTGGCCTCGTAACTAGATCATATATCTAAGTGACACTATTCACAGACAGGTTCGTACAAAGACTTCAGGTCTTAAGGACCTACTTGCCTATCATCACTATAGAGTTATTTAATGACAGTATAGTCAAAGTTTTAACCATTTAATAACTCTTAATTGAGTCGTTCAGTGAACTCATTCTCTAGGAGCAACTGTGCATTGTCTCCGACTTTGCCAGGTCGAATGACTATGAGATCATCATTACCCTACAGGGTAAGACAAAGATACAATGGTCTATCCGATGTGCTAATATCCTTTTCTCGACACATCTATGACCACGAACGTTTTAAGACTTAAGTTCTTGTCGGTCATTTACTTCTCACAATCGAGATCTACATCTAGATACGTAATGACCTCACTTTTAGTCTAAGGAAATTATCGAAGTATTTGATTCATAGAATTTGTACTAGGACAATTATTACCTTTTGTATTTACGAACAAGATGTTATATTAGGATAAATTGCCTCAAGGGCACATATCTTCCTACAATTACTACCATCCCTAGCTCTAGGTTGCGAGAAGTTGGCTCCTGAGGATCGTTCAGGATCTCCTCCCTCCTCACGAATCCACATGCAGGGTTTAGTGGGTTATAACTTGGGGGAGCCCCGTACATTACCTGATTTAGGATGTTGCGGGTTGCTGCCCGGTAATTTGAAGGGGTGGGTTCTCTTTGGAAAATGAAAGCTCGATTATCGACCCCTACTCAGTCGTACTGGTGGGCCAGGGGGTCGAATTGTGGAGGTTAATCTCCAGTTGGTCTGCCCTTGGGTCCCCCAGATCAGGAAAGCCGTGCCCTTGGTTGGCGCGAGGTTCGGGTTTGGGGGCGATAATGGCTCATTTATGGGGGAAGGGCCCCCCAATGTTTTGGCATATCAAAGTCGACAATGCGTCGATGCTCATATTGACCTGCTTGGTGAACTGGGTGAACTCCTTTCGGGTCACCCCATTCTCCTCTGGGGCCTCGGATGGTCGTGATGGGGGCGAGGTGGAGACCGCGACGTCCTCCATCAGGACGTTGTTCGCTCTCGGCTTCTCCTTCGGACCTTCAACCGGTCCAGCGTTGCTGGGTCCAGCTGTCATAGCTTTTGGCTTGCTTTGGGATGTCAAGCTGGTTAACGTTTTCCACAGACGGCACCAAACTGTTAAGGCCAAAATTGACCGAGACAGTTGGCAATCTGACTTAGATTCGAGATGGTGGGTCGGAGCCTCGTCAGCAGTTGGAGTGGAACCGTTGGTTGGAATAACCAGTGTCGAGTGATGGTAGTTGGAGATGATGCGACCTTCGATCGACCTTCGAACGGTAGTTGCGTCGATCGTTCGAGTTTGGAAGGCTCGACGTCAACCCTCGACGGTGGATGATGACCGTCGATCTGCACCACATGGACTCGTTAGGGGGGGTCGGATCTGGGTTCCGACCCAAATCCCCTCCAATGCTTAAGTTAGTATGAAACTTAAGTGAGAGAGGGAGCTTGGTACAGTTGAGATCGACCCACAGAGGTTTGTCTCAAGAGTGGCGGTGCAAGCTCGAATGTATAAGAAGTATAAGCTGAGAAAGTAGAGTTCTATGTCTTAAACCTCTTTTCTTGGAAATGGGACCATTTCCTCTATTTATATACATTCAGGGTCCCTTTGGAGACATTGGAGTGATAACGGCCACCCATAATGGGGCCACGATCTCCCCCCATTAGTAGGAATAAATGTTGCACATGCCCCTGAGATTTCTGAGCCCACCTTTAATCCCACGTTTTAGTGAGGCGGACCCAATAGTTGACTTGCCATTTGGGCGTTGATTGAGTCGACGTTGGGCTTCTTTGGTGGGCCTGGTGGGCCCTAGGCATCTATCGACCGAGTTGTCTCAAATATCGGCCCAATAACTCAACACCAACGGATGAAATAACAGCTTTGCGGAAATCGCAGAACTTTGTTTTCTAGCTATTGGATTTGTCGGTAGTCGACCACAGTACGTTGAGTAGTCAACTATCCTTAAAGTTGTAGTTGACTACCCAAAGTGCTGGAGTCGACCACTTTGGGGTACAAAGTGTTTTTCCTATCTGGTAGTCGACTACAGTACATTGGGTAGTCGGCTACCAACGGATATATGGATATATGCTTCTAAAATCTTAGGAAAACATTTTCAAATTATTTTTAGGGAGTTCCTAAGTGTGTGTGAGCTTCTAGCAAGGCCTTAACTAAGACAAGGAAAATAAAAATACATCAAATGTAAATAAATACAAAGAAGTCCCTTGAAGTAAAATCATGCTTCAAGCTCCTTGCTTAGCTTCTTTGGTTCTTTGGCCTTGGTTTAGCTCACCAATCCACTTGAGCGCTTCTATGATATGCTTTGAATTCATGTACTCATATGTTAGATGACATGTTTGCTAATAATCAAAAATATATATGGTGACACAATGTCTAATATTTTCCTCCTTTTTTATGATTACAAACATGAATGTAAAATAATATGAATATATGATAAAGCCTACATTTCCTACAACACAACTTGTTAGTACAAAACAAATACACTAAATACAAAGTGTGAGTGTAACAATTCATATTATTCATGCAGGGTAATCTAATATTTCTCCCTCTTTTGTTATCATTAAAAAGGATATTCATATTAAGGTTATCTAATATTCATAGAATTCATGCAAGTTTAGAAAATATTCTCCCCATCAAGAAAATAACTCTCCTACTAAATGTGTGTCAAAAAGAATTTAAAGTGTATTGTGACATAACATTAAAACGTAAAACAAGTGTGGAAAAAGTAAATATAAAGATACAAAGATACACGTGTGGAAATATATATTAATCCAAGTGTCAAAAGAACTCCTGTAAAGTTGCACAATATTTTTGATTCTCCCCCTGAAAATGTGCACGTTCTTTGATATTTTGGGGGCATGCTTCTAATCCCTTCAAATATATGAGTACCTAAAAAAATCAAGATTCGGTACTCTTTTCTTTCGAGTCCATGTGATTAGTCATACATAATATTCTCAATCAATAGGAAACCAAACATATTGGGTTTACATTTTCCATAATGAACAAATTTATAATTAACATTATGATGAACATTGTTCATGAAACTTGTTAGGTATTGGTGTTTCATACCAATATTATTTTGATGATGATCACAACATTATGTTGTTGCTAATGTCTCTCATGTTTTAGTCTCATAATTAACAAATGAAGAATACCATTTTTGGAGACTAAATGATTAGTGCAAGGATAGACATCAAGAGGAGCAATGCCAAAGCTTGGACTCAAGGGGTTCCAAAGATTGAAGATGATGGAGAGCATCAAGGCATCAAGGATTGAAGCCATAGACTCTAAGAGAAGCAATGTAATCCATGTAATTTCATTTAATTGCTTTTCTCTTTTTGAGTTTAGGGTTGAATGTAATGTCTTGATAGATGGTCTACTCATTCATGCATATACATATAACCATCTTAGTGAGCCTTAGGATTATCATAGAATCCAACCCAATAGGTTCATCATACCAGCTGACTCAATTGGAGTTTCTGTCTCTTTAACATGCGACTTATGAAGGAAGGACAGGCGACTAGGTGATTCCAGGCGCCTGGCCAGCCTTCTACAGTCGGCTGTTGTGCACTAGCTCAAGTCAAGTTTTATTGACTCTATCTTGAGCTATTGGAGACAGACGACAGACGTTCATTTTACAGGCGCCTGTCTTCCAACAGGCGCCTGGGATTTGTTCCACAGTCGCTTTTGTGCCAAAGTGCGTAACTTGCATTTTCTGGGTTTCAACCCACTTTGCAAGTCAATTGACTGATGCGAGGTTTTCAGTGTCCTGTCAAATTACATGCACCTGAGAATTGATCATCTATCGTCTGAAGGTGCTAGTGCGAAAGTTGTGTTTTTCTCAGCTCCTTTCCATCCCAAGTGACAGTTGCCTGCTGAAGGATATATAGGCGACTGCTCATTTACAGGCACATGTGTAGTCTTCTACAGTCGCCTGTCCTGGCTCAGATTATAGTCGTTGTGATTTTTATAGCTTTTGATCAGTCGACTGTCTGATGTGTCGTAAATTGCCAGAATCTAGCTGTTGCCGATTTTTTCTTTTTTGCTTTTTACTTGGGTTTGAGGGTTCCTTTGGACTTCCTATATATGAGTGGGCTGAGTTCATTAGAGCTTCTTGGTCACTATTGAAAACCATTAGAGATTGATTAAGCCACTCTCAAACTCTTTCATTTCCCCCTTAAAGCTACTATTCCTCTTCATGCATTGAAGTCAAGCTCAAGAGAAATCATCCAAGTGCGTTCAAGCAAATCTCATCACTTGGAGATTCTCTTCCGTGCCTTGCATTCATTAATGAGAAAGTTCATCATTAAGGCATATGTAAGAGTATTTGTTTTACTTTGTGTTTTAATTGAAACCCTAGCTTTCTGTGTGAGAGCTAGTTACTCTTTGTGAGAGTATAACCTTCTGTGTGAGGGTTGGTTGAGTCTCTCTGTAAGAGAGCAAAAGTCTCTCTGTGTGAGAGTGTAACGACCACTTTTCGTTGTACGTTGTTCGTGCACGTCTCTCTGTTTATTTTAAACTTTATTTGTGAGAGCAAGGATTTCTCTGTGTGAGAATCCAAAATCCTCCATGTGAGGCATCTCTGTGTGAGATTGTTTTCACTTCTCTGTGTGAGAATTATAGTGGATATTGGTGTGGCTGGACGTACCCAAGTTTGGGGAACCAGTGTAAGATCTTGTGTTTACGTTTGGATTGATTGTGTTGATTAATTCCTCTTGCACTTTTATTCCACATTTGCAAGTTAAATTTTAATTGCACAATTTATTGCCATCACTCTATTCACCCACCTCTAGAGTTTGTTGTTAGTATTGCAAGGGTAAGACGGTCCTTACAATTAGTATAAGCAAGATTATAGCATATAACAACGATGGCATTCAACGCTATATCCGCATCTCATGAAGAAGGTCTATCAACCGTACGACCTCTGCTCTTCAACGGAACCAACTATCTAAGTTGGAAGATCAAGTTGATGATCTACTTTGAGGGTCAAGACCTATGAGACATTACGGAGTCACCATTTGAGAAGCATACTACACCCGTGGCTTCAAGAACAAAATCGAAGAAAAACCCGATCAAATTCAATGCGAGGGCTATGAATGCATTCCATTGCACCCTCACTCACTATGAGTTCAACCGCATCTCCATGTGCAAAACGGCCAACGAAATTTGGCATACATTGAAGATTTCTCATGAAGGGACTTCGAAGGTAAAGAAATCTAAACAATACGTATTTAGATCTAAATATGAGTTGTGTAAGATGCAGGAAGTTGAAAACATCTCAGAGATGTTCACAATGTTCACAGAAATCGTGAACGCTTTGGAAGGACTTGGGAAGGTGATTTCCCAAGAGGATCGAGTGGAGAAGATCCTTGACTCTTTTACATCTCAATGGGAGTCAAAGGCCTACATGATTTTGGAGTCTAACGACATGTCCAAATACACTGTTGAGGAGTGCATTGGGAATCTCATGGCATATGAAGTGAAGCTTCAACATAAGAAGGAGATTCAACCATCCAAGCCCGAGAAGCCGGAGAAGCAAAAGGGGATTCATTCCATGCCGAGAAAGAGCCAAACGAGTGGAGAAAGAAATTCCATCGAGAAGATTCGAGTGAAGATGATGGAGAAGATGATGTTAGCGATGATGATTTTATCGAGCTTGCCAAGCAATTCAAGGCATTCCTCAAGGGAAAATAAGGTAAATCTTTATCAAAGTTTACATCTAAGTCTAACAATTCTATTTGTTTCAATTGTAGAAGAAATGATAATCTCTCTACCGATTGCCCTTCCAAACCCTCCAAAGAGTCTTACAAAGGGAAATGGAAGAAACATTGGAAATGCAAGTCCAAATGCAAGAACCAAAAGAAGGGACTTTTCGGCACATTCGATGACTCGGATGAGGACTCATCTAGTGACGAAGAGGAAGATGACAAGGAGCAAGCCCACACGTGCTTCACGGCATTGGAAGATCTTTCTTTAAGATCTAGCAATGAAGAGGTGGAGGCTTGGCTCAAGACCAATGAAGTGTGCTTCATGTCAAAAGGGGAAGAGTCTTCGTCAAGCTCTAGCGAGGAGGAAAGTGATGATGGAGTTGAGAATGAGCCAAAGCTATCCTACGAGGAGCTTGAGTTTCGTTACAATGTGGCCTCCAACGCGACAAGTAAGTGCATCGACTCATATGCTAAATTGAAAGCTAAATTTTAAAATGCTATGAGTACGATGTAACAATTAGAATCTTCTAGTGTAAACAATAATGATATGCATATTTGTGACACTAGTGTGAGAGACACACTTCTCTCTCAAGTTAAGGAATTGAGCATTTCCAATGATAAATTAGTAGCTCAAAACTTTAGCTTAGAGTCTTGAATTCAACAATTTACGTTGAAATACGAAGAGGAATCCCAAAAGCTTATTAGCTTTGTTCATGCTAGGGATTCACTCCACGGTTTGCTTGAAAAACAACATCCGGCAAACCATAGAGGAGGTTTGTGGTATATTCAAAATGTGGTACGCACACACACCTCTAATTCTTCTTTTGGTTCAAAATCAAGAAATATTGCTAAAGTACCTAAGAAGAATCACCATGCTTTCTTATATAATAATAATACCAACAAGAAGCGTGTAAATCACAAGGTGGTAAGGAAAAATGAAAATACTTCATTTTTTTGCTAAGAAGCAAAATCCTCACTCTTTGCATGCCAAGAAATTCATTTCTACACCTAAACATGCCACATCCATCCCTCTTGCAAAGGTAAAATCTTTGCCTAGAAAATCTTTTAGTCTTTGGATTCCCACTAAGTGTAGTGTGCAAGAGAGGGATAGTTACATCAACTCATTAGGTAGGGATGTGATCACGTCATGTGATTACATTAGGAAATCAAATTCGTCTTGGGGGGTGGTTTCCTAATGTTTATGTCACACACACATATGCATATTGCATGAGTATTATACTTAATGTTTATTCTTAGCATACCTTGTTTGTGTGATGTTTCATGATTTTGAAAATGTTTTCAAATTTATATTTCATGAAAATGGGGACCTTGGAGAATACATTGTCATATATGCATTGTTGAACCATGTGTATGACAATGGAGGAGTTAATATGTTAAGTATATTTAAAATTATTCTTACAACATAATTTAACTCTTATTTTGGGGTTTGATTAAGAGCTCTATTTACAATTGGTTATTATGGTCTTGATCTAACCCATTGATGTTGCCATCATTTTTATTGCTATATTTTCTTTTGGCAATGTCACTTGTATCAATATTGCATGATTCTTTCTATATCTATGTTTTGATACATTTTAGGCCCATGGCTCCAATTATGTTTTATAATTGGTAAAGAGGATTATCTTAGAATTGGTATTATCTCAATTGTTAAAGATTTTGTATCTTTTTCTTTACAATTGGTATTAGATCATAGAAGTCAACAATTTGACCATTTCTATGATCTAGGGGGAGCATAGGATAGTGATTGATACCCACTAAATTTTTATATTTGGTATCATACATCTCTTTATCTCTTGCATATTGTCACATATTTGTTAGAATGACAAGGGGTGTGTGTTTGTTGTCCATCTTTTTGACAATGACAAGGGGGAGAGAGATATGCATTATGTAAATCATGTATATCATACATATGTATATATGGAGAGATAGGATTATGTAAATCATATCTTCTATGGGAGAGAGATATACATATGCGAGATTGGTTTATGTAATCCATGCCTATTATATGTCACCATTATTTCTTATTATTTCAATTGGTATAATGAGTATTTACAATTGGTTTATCTCATTTTTCAATTGGTGCATATAAGTAGGGGGAGCTTATTAGCATTGTGCGTTATTTTTCTTTATGTTTATATAATGTGTGTCATCATCAAAAAGGGAGAGATTGTTAGGCATTGGTGTTTCATACCAATATTATTTTGACGATGATCACAACATTATGTTGTTGCTAATGTCTCTCATGTTTTAGTCTCATAGTTAACAAATGAAGAATATCATTTTGGAGACTAAGTGCTTGGTGTAAGGATGGACATCAAGAGGAGCAATGCCAAAGCTTGGACTCAAGTGGTGCCAAAGCTGGAAGATGATGGGGAGCATCAAGGCATCAAGGATTGAAGCCATAGTCTATAAAGGAAGCAATGTAATCTATGTAATTTCATTTAATTTCTTTTCTCTTTCCAAGTCTAGGTTTGAATGTAATGCCTTGATAGATGGTCTACTCATTCATGCATATGCATATAACCATATTAGTGAGCCTTAGGATTATCATAGAATCCAACCCAATAGGTTCATCATGTCAAATGACTCAATTGGAGTCTCTGGCTCTCCAACAGGCGACTGATGAAGGAAGGACATGCGAATGGGTGATTTCAAGTGCCTGGCGAGCCTTCTATAGTCGGCTGTTGTGCACTAGCTCAAGTTAAATTTTATTGACTCTATCTTAAGCTATTGGAGACAGACGACTGATGTTCATTTTACAGGTGCATGTTTTCCATCAGGTGCCTGTGATTTGTTCTTCAGTCATCTGTGTGCCAAAGTTTGTAACTTGCATTTTATGGGTTTCAACACGCGTTGTAAAGTTAGTCGACGGATGCAAGGTTTTCAGTCGCTTGTCAAATTACAGGCGCCTAAGAATTGGTCATCTATCGTCTAAAGCGCTAGTGCGAAACTTGCGTTTTTCTTAGCTCATTTACATCCCAAGTGGCAGTCACCTGTTGAAGGATATATATGCGCCTGCTTATTTACAGGTGCCTGTGTAGTCTTCTACAATCGCCTGTCCTGGATCAGATTATAGCCGTTGGGATTTTTATAGCAGTTGATCAGTCGACTATTAGTTGTTCATCAGTCGACTGTCTGTGCCGTAAATTGCCAGAATCTAGTCGTTGCAGATTTATTCTTTTTGGCTTTTTTACTTGGGTTTGAAGGTCCTTTAGCCTTCCTATATATAGGAGAGGGATGAGTTCATTAGAGCTTCTTGGTCACTATTGAAAACCATTAGAGATTGATTAAGCCACTCTCAAACTCTCTCATTTCACTCTTAGAGCTATTATTCATCTCCATGCGTTGAAGTCAAGCTTAAGGGAAATCATCCAAGTGCTTTCAAGAAAATCTCATCACTTGGTGATCCTCTTCCAAGCCGTGCATTCATTAATGAGTAAGTTCATCATCAATGAATAGATAAGAGTATTTGTTTTACTTTGTGTTTTCATTGAAACCCTAGCTTTCTGTGTGAGAGCTAGGTACTCTCTGTGTGAGAGTATAACATTCTGTATGAGGGTTGGTTAAGTCTCTCTATGTGAGAGCAAAAGTCTCTCTGTGTAAGAGCAAGGATTTCTCTGTGTGAGAATCCAAAATCCTTTGTGTAAGGTATCTCTGTGTGAGATTGTATTCACTTCTCTGTGTGAGAATTATAGTGGATATTGGTATGGCTGGACGTACCCAAGTTTGGGGAATCAGGGTAAAGTCTTGTGTTTGTGTTTGGATTGATTGTGTTGATTAATTCCTCTTGCACTTATTATCCCGCATTTGCAAGTTAAATTTTAATTGCACAATTTATTACCACTACTCTATTCACCCCCCTCTAGCGTTTGTTGTTAGTATTGCAAGGGTAAGACGGTCATTACAAAACTATCAATGTATTTATCTTTCATTTGGATGGTCCCATTCCTAGGTATCCAAACTTTGATAAAACCATTCTTAGTTTTATGAACCCTAGCTTGATGACGAGTGCCCTTAGCTTTTTAAGTGGTCACATTATATCTACACCAAATTTGGTAGTGGATTGTTTTTGTGAGCTAACCAAGCTATGCAGCTTTTCCTTACCCTTATTAAACCTATCCATATGTCTACACTGTAAGTACATGCAGTTAGTGGATCTAAACTTTTTAGATGGGACAACAGAAGACTGAAAATTAAAAATTTTCTATAAACTAGCATACATGCATACCCAGGATACTACTGCAAATCTAGTATTCTGATGTTGTAATGAAGACATATCTTGACGTGAATATTCTTTGGCGATATCCACGAGTTTTGAATCTTTTCTGATGAGGTCTCGAGCCTTGCTCTCCAACCAGCATCTTAGTTGATTCACCTCGACGGTGTTCTCTGTCACGATCCTTGAGCACTCCCGGTACTGGAACCAACATCCAAACATTGCTAGTGCTTGAAGGGATGAGAAGGAACACCTATGTTGAAAGAGCTTAGGCTCTTTTCTTAGGAAATATCTATACAAGAAAAGAGAGGATCAACACTTAGTTGCGACTCCTTACAAGAATAGATTCAATGGTGCAAATAGAGCAATGGATGGCCTTCTATTTATAAGCTTAGGAGAGGGGATAACCATGCACAAAAGTCTAACCTACTTCTGAAAAAAAGGAGCCATATTAGACTTTTGATTTCCATTCAAAAACACATGAAACATGGCTTAACTTCAGTCCAAAAATAATGATGTCATTGCTAACCTCATTTAGCCAGTAATAACCACTTAATCTTGGATGAAATTTTTAGTTTTACATCATGGTAAAACATTTGAACTTTTCAGTAGTGAAAAACACTCATCGACAGCTCTTAACGGGCACTGTTGATCGGTCAAAACCAACCCATGGATGCCGGCTAGTGGCAGCTCTGGCCGGTGGCCGAAGACAACTCTGGCGACAGACTCCTCCATGTTTCTATGTGTTTTCATCTGAGGTGTTCGTGACGTTTCATGCGCTCTTTATGCGCTCGCAACTCCTTGCGACGTATTTGTCTCCCCACTAACGATTACGTACTTGCAACTCTCCACGACACGTTTAAATTCTTCTCAATCAATCACAACTCTTGTTATCAACGTGCTCTCCAACTCTTGCGATCAAGATCACAACTCTTGTAATCGATCCATTGTATATTGCATATACGTAAAGTTTATTCCTTCTCTTTTCTTGTGTAGCCATCATTAGTGTGAGACTCTAATGGCCTGATTCCTACTTCAGAAGTGACACGATCTTATCATGTCATAGATCGGTAGCGGTGCTAGCTACACGTGTCGACCCCTGTTTCAGAATCGTTATTATCTGGTTAGTATGAGACTGGAATCTCATCGACCAAAAGTTGGGCCTTACGGTGATAGGTACCATGCAGTTCAGTCCCTTCGTCATGACTATATCGCTAAGGTGTCTAGAGTATGGATATTGTCAAACCCTACTACTCCTTAAATGCCTTGAGTCATATGTGATCCCATAGTTCAATGGTTGGGTAATGCAAGTTCATCGCTTCCCCTGGCTAGGATTTTCACTATGGATCCATTGACTCCCTGCGATACTAACCTCTCATACCGAAGAAGACGAATCCCATTAAGATGGCCACTTCATTCGAACGCTTCAAACTATATGGCGTGTGTGAAATTGTGCACGTGCTAACTCCCAAGTATAGGAGGTCATCAAGTAGTAAATTTCCTAGTGAGCCTAGGGTCGAACTCAGGAACAATTCATTTACGATCAACAATGATTGGTAAATAGCTTTAACGGTGAGAAAATACCACCATTTGAAGGTGAGGGTTGATTGATTTAATTTGGTTGTGAGAAGAAGAGTAATCAACGTAACTATAAAAATTGTAGCCGAGAACTCGAAGATGAGAATTGTGAGTGTTCATGATATTGTAGGGCTTGTGAACCTATCTCAATTAACTATGACCTCTTATCCGGCTAAGGAAAGAGTGGTCGGATGATTTTGCATTTTATCGAACACGTGGGGTGCAATAAAAATAGTGAATGAAAACATGTAGAAAAATAATCAATGGGCATATTAGAGATGGTCCACTAGGATAGTTCCTCTCTATAGATTTCCCACTTGAGTTCCAACAAACAACCTAAATCTCAAAGTTTCATCACAAATGAAAATAAAATTATGCTAGAGATAAGATCTACAAGCCAATACAAACATTAATCCACCAAGAACACACACAAATAGTTTAGCTACTCATAATAAACAAAGACACCATTTTTATCTTCAAAAACATGATCTAATAGTTCATATAAGTGGCAAAAGCCAATGAGAAAAATAAAAAGCAAAACTTTCAACTAAAAGGACCCCCTTTTGAGATGATCCCCAAGTTTTTCTCCTTAAGCTCCTCTTCTTCTCGAAGCTTTTCTCTGAGTTTTTGAAAGTGTGAGGGAAGAGAAGTGATTAAGCCACTTCACTCTCCCATCCTTTTGTTAAAGCAGCCCCCATAGGCTGAAGAAGATCCCACTCCATCTTCCAGATCAAGGGCTGATATTGAAGCAAATTATCTGGTCCAAGCTGGGTAAAAACATAGCTTTCCCGAACCCAAATGTCGACAGAAATTTATGATTCGATACAGTAGTGTCACTTCATTGTGAAAACCCTCTCATTTTGGTCCTCAGCTGAAGCTCGGGGCACACGGCCGTATGGAACTTCCTGCAGGAAACACACCATGTCTAATTTAAGGCACGACCTTGCGAAAGAGCGGCACAGCTGTGACAAATCTCTGCATGAAATAACCCCCTGTTTAATTTAAGGCACAGCCATGCGAAAGAGTGGCACGACTGTGTCGATGTTCTGTGGGGCATGAGAATTCCACACGGCCGTGTGAAATATCACAAACGGCCGTGTGACCCATTATGAATCAACCCCCCTTTTAACACTTGAGCCTCCAATAACATTATGAAAAAATCTTGAATCAAATGTAAAGTATGATTGAGCTACAGAAGTGTTATTTTATCATATAAAATTGTTTGGCTAACAAACAATGTTTTTTACACAAAATGGACATATCAGAGTTCAAATATCCGTGAATCATGCACAAAACAACTCTAGTTAGGGGTGAAAATATACAATTTTCACCTCTAATCACACCCCCAACTAGCTTTTTGCTATACCTTTAGCAAAATAAGCGAAAATAAGTCTAAAGGTTAAAGGGTATGCAAATTCAACAAATGAGTCATGGCATAGTTCATGAGAGTCAATTTCTCCATAAATCACCTATTCTATCAAGAATGGTATTGGAAAATACATAATCACCACAACACGCACCAAAACTTTCAAGTTAGCAAGATTCAAGACAGAATTGCACTCTTCCATGGCATACTATAATCCCCTGTCATAATTCATGCACGTCAAAAGAATTCAACCGACGGTATACCCAAGATTTTCAAGAACGCATGATTTTGAACTTGCCATTTTTTGCTATCATTTCTTCATCATTTTTTGAGATTTAGAATGATCCATGTAACAAGCTTTGGGTCAATGGATCCTATATCAAATGATCTTCAGGATTGGGTTTGGAGAAACCCCAACGGACCTACTAACTCGAATCGCCTAAACTTATTTTTGACTCTCTTGTGCACTCTTCTATGATCCTATTTTTCGACACGAGGCTCCAATGCTTCATGAGGCACGGAGATCCGGCTACTGACTCGTCTCGAAATATGCGAGCGCTACTCCCAAGTATAGGAGATCGAATAAATAATAATCCTGGTAAGTCCAGATTTCGTATCCACTAGATAACTGACCTGCAAAACCACGAATTTCAGTTTATAAAGGGTACTAATACGATAAGAAACCACCACCGTTCAGAGATAAAGTAATGGAGTAAAGGTTTTTAATACTAAAAAGTAATCCTTGGATAACTACAGGGAAGTCGATACTAGTGTATCAATATGAAGAGTACGTGTCGGTTGTGATTTCACTAAGGTGTCTGTAATCAATGATTATTAATGTCTTTTAATTGGTTAATCAATTGGTTCGTAATATTTGCAATCAGGATTCATAGATGAGCCTCGTGAATCATCTCCCTCTCGTGTCCCTCCGGGTATGCACACATAGATGTATCCTCGCGGTACATCGTCCTCTCGTAGCCCTCACGGTATGTGTGTGAATCAAGATCTAAAACATCAGAAACAATTGCTTAACTTAAATAACACAATGTTTCATCCCGCAAGGGTATGAGAACATCGGAAAATATAACGATAACAAGCATAAAACAACGCTATGTGTTATCAAATAGATTATTAGTTTCGTGAAGAATTTAAGCTTTTGTGCCCGCAAGGGTCATGGCAATGTCTGCAAGGATCATGTCACGAATAAGTCCGCAAAGATCATATTCGATTCAAGTATGCCAACAACGATAATGCTTGAAGAATACGTGTAGAAACTAATAAAATACGCGATATAATATGAGAAATAGGGCGAAAAGACATTAAAATCAAAGATCACATAACCCTAACTACATCACAACCAACACATATAAGAATTAGCCAACCATTGATAGAAAAGATTCAATCTTTATTAATAAAAACTACATATATTTGATCTCTAATACAAGAATCCAACTCAATACAATAAGAAAGTTGAGATTTTTATCACCAAATCCTTCAATCGACCTATGTAATCCACTTCTAGAGTTACTACAGATTTTTCCTAGTACTGCGGCCTCTTTTGCAACGTTTTCCTCTGAAAGATGAAAATTTCGAGCATTTTTGTGAATTTTTCGGACGTCGTTTTGATACCTCAAAAGTCCCCAAAACGATGTATATATAGGCAAAGGATTTCTATTGGATTTAGGACTCGAAACGGGTCAACCCTGCTCAAAACCCGCACCCAAACCCGCACTACAGTACATCAGGTACTGTAGCAGCTACAGTGCCTCGGGTACTGTAGCAATTTCTTTTTTTTTCTTTTTTTCTTTTCTTTGGTCTTTTCTCCTTCAAAAATTCACTGAAAATTGTAGAAAATTCCAAAAAAAAATCTCCAAAAATTGCCGTTGGAACCAGAAAATTATATTCTTCAACTTGAAAGAGAAAAATCACACCTTTAGTTTTAGGAATTAATATTTTGCATTATAAACAGTAAAATCCAATAATAGAAGATATTTCAGAAAAATTCGATAAGTGGTCCAAAATATCAAAAAATTATGAACAAATGACAATCAATATAGGATAAAAATAAGCAATATTTGACCCTAATCAGCTACTCAAAAGGAATTCAAAGAACGTTGCACTTTATTATCTTTTCTTTTTAGTGTTATTGTTGTTGTTTTTATATAGCAAGCCCAAAGACAATTGGGGGTGACAATTCGGGGAGGTGATATCTACATGGTTTATAATTTAATCTATTCAAATACTTCTACCTAGGACTCATGCCACAAAATACTTGAATCAAGCTCCCATGAGTGTATTGGGTGAATTTGTCATGGTGATATGAGTAAATTCCATAAAATGAGTCTAAAAAGAGATCCATATGGAAAAATGACTCAATACAACCATGTAACAAATAATTTTAGCGGCTTAGAAAAGGATTCATACTAAGTTTATCACATTGGTTTCAAAGGGTCAAGAATCATCACAAAATGGGTCACAATGTAATCAATGATACATCCAAGCAATCATAAACCAAATTTTCAAACTTTCATTTGCAATTGGTATGTGTATGATATGTGTACATGGTTTGCAAGTTGTGTATGAAGAAAAAGTTTAAACTTTGTCCAAAAGTTAATAAGCAAAAGTAAAATAGGAAAAATATGAACAAAACAAAAATTCTACCATCCCCTCAACTAAAGATATGCGCTGTCCATAATGTATGAAAGGGAAGTAGACACAAAAGTTTGAAGAGACGCACCTATTTAGTCTCCGCCCGGAGGAGGGTCCGAAAGTTCCTCGGTGTTCCTCTCCTTAGCCCACGAATCAAAGTGGTTCTTCAAACGTTGTCCATTCACCTTGAACTCACTCCCATATTTTTCATTCACCAAGGTCTTCGTGCCATGATTGTAGACATGCTTCACCACGAAAGGTCCAGAACATCTCGATCTCAATTTGTCCGAGAATAGAAGAAGCCGTGAATTGTATAATAGCACTTTTTGTCCCGAAAGGAATTCTCTCCTCAAAATCATCTTGTCGTGCTCAAACTTAATCCGTTCCTTGGGAATTTTGGCATTGTCGTATGCATCCCTCTGCAACTCATCCAATCCGCATATGTGCAATTTACGAAAATTATTGGATGAGTGACAAATGGAATTAAAATGTTTAATTGCCCACAAAGATTTTTGCTCTAATTCTATGGGCAAATGGCAATGTTTTCCATAAACAATTCTATACGGTGACATTTCTGGTTTTGTAAGTGGTCCGTATTCAGCTCCGGATTTACACCCGGAGGCGCGACTCATCGCAAGTTTACGGTTGTGTAGTATAGATAAGAATGTCTAACTCTGGGGAGGCAATTGTTTACTGTTTAGTTTATTGGGAGATGGAGAATACGAGTTCGAGGTTGTCACGAGAAAATTGTTGTCAGAATTGATTAGTTTCAACAAGATTTTAATAAATCTAGGGTAATTTGGAATCCCTGCTAGGTCTTTCGGGCTTGGACATTAGGCTAAGGATCCTTTCGGTGAATTATGAGTTAGGTGAGAATGTCACATCCGAGAAGGAGAGCGAGTAGTCAACTCGCTTTGTCCTACTCGTCAGATGTATCTTTATGCTCAGCCTCACTCTTGTGATAGGCCTCACATAAGGATACGTGCATTATGCTTGACACGATTTCCGTATCACAACCAGCATCCATTCTCATGGACTAACGTTGGGATACTATACTATGATTGATTCTAGTAGTCGGACTACTCTCGTAGGCACCGACTAGCGAATTAGGGGTTGGTAATGACCCCTAGTACATGTGTCACTCTCATGGTCATAAATCCTAGAAAGCGACTACTAAACCCTAATCAAATTCGTGGGGATTTTCCCTAGATTTGGAATCGTTCTCACGTTACTCCAATTCTAGAGCTAATCCCCCAAAATCTGGGTTGAAACAACCATAGTGTAAACCTAAGTTCGTTCAACTAAGTATAACCTAGCATTCAATCCCTAGATCCTAGGGTTCATCCCTAAACCTAGAAACGCACAACTCAGAAATGGCAATAGAAACAATGATCAAAACGAGATAAAAAGCAATCCCAGACATCACAAGCATAGTAAAATTGATATAAAAAAGAAGAGAATGAAACAAATATTAGAAATATATAAAAATAACGACTTTCTCACAATGGATCGAAACGTAGCAAAAGACAAAGGTTCTCCGTTCTCCAAAGCGACGGCTCACAAAAGTTCCAGCAAAACAAAGCGTAATTAAAACCTAATTAATCGTTCACTTATATAAAAACCCGCTAAAATTCATGGATACCAAGAAAACATCCGAAAACCCAATAAAAAGCCTACTAACTAAGAGTCTGGCGACATGGCGCTCGGTCAAGCGTGCCCTAGTGCTCGGCCGAGCGCCAACTTGGCACTTCACCTCATAGGTCTGGCAAAAGGGGTAGCTCGGCCGAGCGGGATGGCCGCTCGGTCGAGCTAAGTTGATAGAGAAATCAAGCCTTTATCGAATTGTCAGGGGGAAGATCGCTCGAACGGGCACGTGGGATGCTCGGTCGAGCTAAATTGACAGACAATTTAGAGCATTTCTTCAGCTCGTCGGTGGGAGGTTCGCTCGGTCGAGCGAAATGGTCGCTTAGCCGAGCGAAATTAACAGAGGTATCCTAGGCAAATGCAGAGGGGGTCGCTCGGCTGAGCGCATGTGTCGCTCGGCCGAGCGACCTCCTGCCTGTAAGCTCCTTTTGCCTTCAACTTTTTCTCCTCTTTCGTGACATCAACTCGACCGAGCGGGATAGCCGCTCGGTCGATCGACCTGGAAATCCAGCTCATCAGCTCAGCTTTCTTTCTCCCTCCCTCCCCCCTCTCTCTCCTTTCTTTCTTTCTTCCCTTTATTTCTTTCTTCCTCCTCTTGCTTCTCTCCAGCAGCTTCAACTGGTCAAACATGATGCTTCCGGCATCAATACTCGTGTCCATCGTCCAATATTGCTCCAAATCGTGCCAAAGTTCCTGAAAATCCCCAAAACACTACGAGAATCAAATATATCGTGAAATGCACGATAAAGTATAGAGTGAAGTTTGGGCGATCAAAAAGAGATGAAAACATGCAGTAAAAAGATGGAAAATATGGACACATCAAAATCCCCCAAGCTTACCTCGTACTCATCCTCGAGGAAGACGGATAGGAAGTTCACCGGGGAGTAAAAATAACAAAACAGAAAAGAAAGCAAAGTAGAGGGGGGTTCGAAGTTATTCTCTCAGATCTCATGCAATCATTACGTATCACAACAACTTAGAAAATTAATCACACACTATTACAGAGATTTCATATTCTTATAAGTACTTAAGATTTAGAGATGAATAATAGAGATCTCTCTAGCGTTCATGCAAGTCACATATATCCACTTTCTATACTTCATAGCATTATAATATACATGACAATGGTTACACACTTTTCAATTACTAATCCCTACTGAAGCTCAGAATAGCATGCAACACAAGCAATAGAGAATAGAAAGTGTCAAGGCAAACCCATACCCACATCAATACCTAGAGATCACGCCACACCTCAATCAATTTCTAAGTGATGGAAATTTTCTAACTTTCGCCCCCAATGCACAAACTCCACTCTAATGGCATACTCACTCAATTTGGTCACAAGAGTTCCCCCCCAAATCTTAGCTTGGTGTATCACATCCAAGAATGGGAAAGGAATTTGGAATTTTTGGTTCTGGGTTTTTATTTTCCCAAAATATATGTAACTGGCTCCAAGAGTTGAGGTTTTTGATTTTTCTTTGAATTTTTGAAACTTTGTTTCATGGAATTTTTGTAGGAGCAAAGAATTTGGAATATTAATTTTTGGGCTCCTTTTTGGCACATTAGCTCATTTTTCAATATTTGGAATTTAGAGCCAAATTTTTTCATTTGACGGAAATTTTTAGGAAATGGATGTGACATAAGTAGTTGGGGAGGAAAATCAAGCGACGTGTGGAGATCTTAAGATATTTGTGGAGAAGGAAATAATAAATCTCTCGGTTCACTCAAATTTTCCAGTTTGTGTATAACGGCTAGATAGAATCATTCCTACCTAGATTTCTCATAAGGATGGGTTATCTAGTTATAGCAATGAGTGTGGTGGCCTATCTACACATTTTCAAGTACATGCATGCAAAAAGCAATATGAATAGAGATGGTAATGCATTTTGCTTTAGTTAGACTAGTAATGCGCGAATCTTGGTGTGTTTTCGTTGAACGCATACTACGTACTAATCCATACAGTCAGGTTTAGCAAGTTTCAAGCACTCACACTATAGGGATATCAAAAGAATTTTTCTTTAGTACTTATAATAGATTAAGAATACAAGATTTCTATAATAGTGTGGCATGGAGAATAAGTGTTGTGACAGCGGTGAAAGAATAAGATATATCATTATAGAGTATTTACCCAACAAAAGAAAGAAAAGAAAATAGAGAAAGTAAAATAAGACCAACATGCAAGCACACGAAAATAAGAAAAAACATGATGATTCTAAAGAAAAGAAAAACTTGAGTGGAAAATGGGAAGAAATGGAAATAAAAAGTGAAGTAAAATAAAATATAAAGCTAAAGCGCTCATCCCCGAAGCCAAACACAGCAGTGTCCTCACTACTGAAAACACACGCATAGAGTTGGAGAATGATGCTAAGGGTGGGTGAAAGGGATAAAATAAGATAAAAGGAAAATCTTAGAAATATGAAAAAGAATGCAAATGCATGATCCTAATGGGACTATATGTAAAATATGCAAATGGTGATGATGACGACGACGACGATGGACGCATCAAAATGGGTCTTCCCCAAGCTATACGACACTGGGCCCCGTGAGGACAGATGGACACCGAAAATAATAGTGGGAGAACGGATACAGAGAGACGCGAAATCAGGCAGCACCACCACCCGATGGTGGTGGTGGTGGTGGCTGCAGAAGTCCTAAAATGGTAGCCAGCGTCTCACTGTTCTGTTGGGCGAGCTGCTGGAGAGCCTGGATATCCTGACGCAACTCAGCTATAACGTACTCCACTTCATACAAACGTGCAGCAAAATCTGGAGCACGGGAGCCGCTGGACTCGCCTCTCAAAGGAGGTCCACGTGTAGGAAACACATGGTGCAAATGGAGTGTAGGCTAGGCATAGGCATGCGATATGGAGATAGGTGCAGACACGGCAGAGGTGGTGGCAGCAGATGTGTGGACAGACCACCATGCTCTCTGTCAGAATAGAAGATATGATAGCTGATACAGAAGTGGATACTGGGGCAGAAACAGATGCACTCTCGGTGGATGGTGATGTGGGGATAGAAATGTCAATGCTTACAGCGGCATCAGAAATAGCAGTGGATACAAAAGTGCTCTCGACAGAAGTAGGGACACGATGGATCACAGGGGGCTCAGACAAAGGCTCGGAGGGGTGTGGCTCCTCAGTATGGGGTGGTGCAGTGGTACCTAGCTGCTGAGCAAGCTGCTTATCATCGGGCTCCAGTTGGTAGATGGGTGGGATATGTACCGCCACAGGGAGTGTCTACTCGGCATGCTCTGGGCCAATGAAAGTCTGAACATGGTTCGAAAGAAACATGAAATCGACATCGAATCTGCCATGAAGGTATACCCAGCGGCGGAGACCGTGGGCCCTGATGATGTGCATGCGCGAGTGCACATCAAGAGTCAGAGTCGTATGGCCCAGTGCCTCTGCAAGTCATCTAGAATATCTAACTTGGCATGCTGGGAAAACACGGTAAAGAAGCCGCCGTAACAGATAGCTCCCTTCTGAGAGGAAGCAGTAAAGAGAAGACGATCACAAATAATCTGAAACGGGTCCACAGATATTACAGGATGGGTGGTTCCATCTAACCGCTCCTCGAGGGGGAGAGTTAGAGCCCACAAGAAGACAAGCTCAATGGTGGACATGGTCCCAGGCTTAGGCTTGCATAGGAGGGTGGTGGCTAGGTGGCACTGAGTAAAGCACAGAGAAGGGTGGATAATGGAAAATGACTTAGAGCGACTGGTGCTAAAGACAGGAAGGGCAGAGATCCTCTCCCAAAAGTTGGTGGAATGAATAGCGAGGGGAGTATCCTTGCCAGGGGAATAGGCAGACTCGACATCGTGGACAGCGGGCCAATGGAAAAAATGACAGATTACTCCGTATGTGAATGATATCGCAGCATCCATTAGACTGAATGCTATCACTCTATCGGTCTTATGGATAGAACTAAGTGCTTCCAAGGTGAGACGAGTGTGGGTCTTCGTCATCAAACCTAGGAAGTGCTCACAGCCTATATTCCGATAAAGCTGTTATACTCCTGGCAATAACCCTAACTGCTCTAGAGCTCCTAGGTCTGTAAATTTGGTGGCTATGATCAGACACTTAGAGAGTTCCTTAAACTTGTGACGATGTGCGTCGTCACAAAATACAATGACGAACGTATCAATTGTAGCCCCCTCGGGATGTGGTGGTGGGGGTGGAGGAGGAGGTGGCTCTTGTGTGGGCGTACGAACACGAGCCCTAGTGGAGGAAGTAGAAGCTCTCTGCTTCTTCTTCAGATGGGGTCTTGAAGGAGGTGGTGGAGGTGGATCTGGTGAGGGTGTGCGGATGTGTGCCCTAGTGCCTTTGCGGGGCACCATGGTGACGGAGCTCAAGCAACCAAATAGTATGACCACACAAGCAAACATGATATAAAAATGTAAGTGTAAAGCATGGACAAAGTATACATAAGCAAGCCGCGAATCAAATCTGCAAGCGATGAACTCCACGCGCCCAATCTGAGAAATCCCCCAAGCTAGTTAAAGAGAGCTCCTCTGTCTCCTCCAAGCAACTCGAGCAAACCCTAATCAAGAATGAAATTCGAAATATAGGGTTAGAGTTGAAGATTTTTCGAATTTGGAGGGAAATTAGGTTTTAGGGTTTGGGGAAAATGGAGGAAGAATGAGAGGGGGATGATGACGATGTATGGTTTTCTGGGTCCTAAGGGCAATAAAATCAACGTCCGGCCTAAGTCGATCGGACAAAGTTATCAAATAAATCAGTGGAAAATATCTTAAAATAGTTTTAAGAACAGCCCTAAAGATATTAAACCTAGCCAAGATCTCTACTATCCCGGGGTTGGGCGACCAACCCCTAAGGATAGATCTATCTGACATTTGCAATTATAAATGCATGTTTAATTTAAACTACATACCTTTCACTTCGTTTCCACAGAATACAAAGTGTCGTTTTCAACAACATTTCTTTGGCCCCACGCCGCTTCTCCCAAGCCGAATCGCGTCCCGAGCCACACCTCGTCCCAAGCTGAACCACTTTCTGAACCGCACCACGTCCCGAGGCGAGCAACACCCTTGTCGTCGAGCCAACCACGCACCGAAGAAGATTTCATCTTCAGTGGATCTTTTGTCAAGACTTCGGATCTGATCCGAGCTCCTTCAAAGCTTTGTTAGAGCCCGAACAGGAGCAAAGAAGAATTTAGGGAGAAAGAGAGAATATTTATTTTAAGCTCAGATTCGGGCTTGCTCACATTTAATGGAGCTACTCAGATCTGGAGCTTGGGACGAGTTTCAAGGAGGGGAGTATGCCCCTATTTATATAGGCGGCTGACCTCTCCCCTTCACACCATATCCGATGTGGGACTAAAAGTTTTGGAGGAAAAATTAATTGAAGTTAGCCTTTCACAAAGGCCAAACTTTATCGAATTTTTTCTCCCTCACAGTTGAGCTTCACAAGTGATACAACCTATTAAATCGAAAAGGGTTGAACGGTGAACCCACATGAAGAAACGACACTCCATTCCGAGTTCGTTTGACCCCCTCAAACGAGTGTCGAAACATAGCCCAAAACTTGTTTTTCGCAAAAAACTGCAGCCATCGAAAAATGGGCACGAAACCCTAACAGTGGTTCCCTTAATGGATTTAAACTTTTAAAATTGTAGTTTTCCAATTAATTGGTTTTATTTTCAAATTTTTTTTGAAAATTAGATTTAATTTTAAAATCATGTGATAATTTTAAAATTAGATCTTTATAATTATTTGATAATTATTGATGAACTTAAACTTATGCAATAATTTTTAAGTTGCATGTTTAGCAAAAAAATTTATGAGATAATTTTAATTGCTATGTCATCATGCTAAACTGTTTAGTTGATAATGTTTAATGGTTATATTAGTTCTTATTGATTATATGATAATTCAAGAAAGACTATTAGGATAGCCATTAAAAACTTTTAGAAAATTATAAGATAATTTTTGATGGACAAGCTATGGTTTAAAAATTGTTGCAACATATTAAATTCCTGTTTAGAGTAGCCCTCTCCAAATTATTATTTTAATTGTTCTAATAATAATTTTGAAAAAGGATATGCTTTAAAATTGTTGCAACTTGAATTTTAACTACCTAATACATGATTAGGATAGCACCATAATAACCTTATAGTTGATAAGGACATTAATAAAAGTTATTAACCCATCCTAATAATTTCGAATTTTAGGATTCAACTAGTTGTTAGGATTAACTAGTTTTAATGAAGCCATTTCTACTCGATGACACACATATGAATAATTAGTTACCTTCAATGGACCATGATCTGGTCTAGTGTTTTTTGACTAGTGTTGTGGATCACCCTAGCTCGACCAGGGATAGTGATTCTGGCCTAGCCAAATCCATGGCCGTGTTTCGCTGGACTGAAAAGATGCGAATTATGATTATGTGACACCGTCGATTACATCTAGTCAATTACGTTAAAAATCTTCTTCAAGGTTACTCGTAGCCCTCCTTGTTTTTGGATTAGGAGACTAAAAGATGCATGTCATGGTTGTTGCGTCTCCTCAAGCTATGACATGGTCTCTTTTAGAAACCGACTCCATCATACATGTGATGTAGTCTGGTATTAACCCAAACGCTGCATCAGGTCTCCTCGAGTAACGTGTAAGTTAATATTAGACATGAAAACAAGGGTTTGACTAGACTAGTTATTATGATTTGTTGAGTCTCCTCAAGATCATAAGTGACTAGGGGTAAAACCCAATAGGGAGTCACATGTGATGTGATTGATAATGAGTTTATCTACCAACTTCAGAGTCGATCAACTTGTTGAGTCTCATCAAGGTTGTGAAGCTCAGGGTGGTTGTGTCCCTACCCCATTAAATAACAATATTCGTTCATCTATATGCCTAAAGATGATCGCAGAAATAGTGGGTGGATATAGTTGAATAAAAACCATTTCACTTATATTTAAAAATCATGAACATATGCTAAACTAGGGTAATTCTATGTTTTACCTAAGTGGAATCCAAAATCATAATATCCTTAAAAGGAATAAGTCAACTGGAAAAAATGATTAGTTAAGGAATATTTGATAAACCAAACTATAGTCTCACTGATATTAAAGTGTCCTTCCTAGCACCGAGTTAAGGACAATGATTTTCTTAAGCTCTAAAGTCTAACACAATAAAAGAGCACTACTTAACACTTGCCTCTATGAGCAGGGGTAGCTTGAACATACTGATGTTTAAAGCACGTTTCTCCGTACAACTTGTTGAGTCTTCTCAAGTTTGCATGAAAAACTATTTCAATCCGCAAGGTTGGAAACTTCGATCAAACTGTTTGACTCGAAGATGAGTGTAAGAGCGGTGCAAGACAATGTTTCCAAATTATATCTTGAGACGAGCAACTTGTTGAGTCTCCTCAAGGTTGGAAAGCTCAAGTGTTTGGATGCATGTGATGCTTGCACAGCTAATATTTGTGTTAGGACATGAAATGTCTAAATATGATTTAGAAAAGACAAGGCACTAAGGAAAATTCATTGAGAAAGAATGTTTGGCCTAACATGGAAAAGGCATAGTATGAGGAACTGCAAATATGACATGTTTGATGTCTAAAATTTCAGAATAATTGTTATACAAAGACAGTCTCACATATTGGCTAATGAACAAAAGTTGTTTTTAGGCCATATGTGACGTATATCACACTTGACGAATGTCGTCACATTGCTTTAGAAGAAATGTTTTGATGTGATTGTTTTGTATAACGATGACGTATTAAATGTGCAAGTTAGTAGCAAATCTTATACGATAAAATAAGATTATGCCGTCCCAAAGAGGCTAAGCTTCACAAGTCACATAAAGAGGGGTCTGACCTCTCGTATTATGAGTCGAAAGACACTTGTGAATATTGTCTCAAAGGTATGATGGCTGAAATTCCATCTGTAAGACATTGGAAGAATGGGTTGGTGAACTCGTAGTCTCGTACATACAGATGTACCCGGACCCAAGTCTAAATAAGCCAAGATAAGGAATTCTTATTTTTTACGACACATGTTCTTGATGAAACATAAGTCTGATAAAATAGAGGACACGATGACAGAAGTGTTTGAACTGATTCAATTGGATCGAAGAGTCGAATACTTTGATATGTAATTCTTTAGTAACTAAAATAAAATGAGAGTTTTTTCTCAGGTCAAGTCTTTTAAAACATCGGTGTGTTAGAGAGCATGAATCGTACTCTGTTAGACTTAGTGCGATACATGGCTAATGACTTTGAGTTACAATCCTCGTTCTAGGTTAAAATCCAGATAACAATGCCTAGGTATTTGATAAGGTTATGTTAGAACCTTATAAATATAATATTCCTCATATTAATCGTTAGGAAGTCACAGTGTTACTCGAACCTCGTGAGACGAAGGAGTCGAGTAAAACATCATAGTTGATAATGGTCTAGTCAGCTTCCAGGAATCCATTCAGAGTAGGGACTCTGATAAATAGCTTGATACAATCCAAAAAGTTCACTGCACGTAAATAAAGTATGGACTTTAGTTTACGTGCCTAAGGAAAGTGTTTCCTTTGGCTGTAAGTGAATCTTCGAGACAGAAGATTAGTGCAGATGGAAAATAGTGAAGTACAAGTTATGCTGGTTGAGAACAGGTTTCATCAGGACTCCTATAAACGGATTGTGATGAAATTTTCTCGCCATCAGTTGTGTACAGATCTATTCGGATCAGACTCGATGTAAATGCTCAGGATGACCACGAAAACTGGATATATATATATATATATTCTAAATATGATTTAGAAGAACAAACTTATAGAGTTTTCAAGGTCAGTGGGAGCAAATAAAAGGCATGCAAGGCATCAAGGAGCCGGAACATATGTTATAACAAAGTGGTCAAAGATTTTGACACTTTATCAAAAATGATTATGAACCGCCTAAATGACCAGTAACTAATTTGGATTATTCTCGTAAGGTACGATGAGCTGGATGTGATTTATGCAAGACATATATATTATGGATTCCAAGGGACCAAGGGAATTATTTGGAAGAGATTCAAATGTGTGGTCTAAAATGAACATACAAACCTCTAAAGTCTAAACAGTAGACGTTTAGCAAATCCACTCACGAAGGCTCTACCACATGAAGTCTAGAAAGACTTATGTGTAAATGCAGTATGAGATACCGGGATAAATGGGCCTGAATGCAAGTGGGAGATGTTGAGAGATGGGTATGCCCTCGAGACAAATTCATCCCTGTGTATGTATACAGACATCTTGTTCGAAATAACAATAAGCTGGTTGGTAAGAATTTATCTAAGTTAATGATAGTACAGTCTTTATTAGAACATAGTTATAGTCCTGAGACTTAATGTGAGGTCAAATATGTATCAAGATGGAGATCTCGATCATGGAGAAGTATTTGACCGATTATGACATAGGTCTAAAAATGTTCATGGTCGTGGATGTTTCGAGAAATGGATATCGACACTTCGGATAGACCATTGTGTCTCAGTCTTCACTATGTAATGGTGACGGTGATCTCATGGTCGTTTGACTTGGTGAAGTCGAAGATGAGACACATGTGCTCATTGGAGAATGAGTTTACTGGACGACCCAACAAGAGTTATCATATGGTCTATATTGACCAATGTGTCACTGATAACTCTTAGTGATGATATGCAAGTTGATCTTTTGACTTGAGGTTATTGTACGAACCTGTGTATGAACGGTGTCACTTAGATCACTGATCTAGCCTCGGGAAAGCACTGTTGAAAGGTTTTTGGTTGGGTGACATTTGAAGCATGCTAGGAGAGTAATGAATAAGATAGGATTCATCTCTCCCAATCAAGGGGAGTTAGTGTCACAGTGTTAGTTCGATCTTTAGTGAAAACTGTGGCCAGAGTATGTTGGAAGAAGTCCAACATTATTTGACTAAAGATCGATGGAGACTAAGTTCAAGCTAGTCGGATTGACAATTGACCATAACCTAGGCTTGACTAAGCGGCATGGTTTTGACGAAAAGAGTAAACCCGCGGTATTCATCACGGACACAATCAGGGTGGTCCCGACAATACTCATGTCGATGAGTTAACCACATAAGTATGATGTTGAAACAGGGACACTAACTAGCTTGGATGACCAGGCTGTAGAGTCTCACACAGAGTGAGACATTCGTCAAGTAATAGGTAGAAATTAGGGAGAATATGCATTTGATGCAAGGGAAAGAAAACCGTAGAGAGTTTGTAGTTAGCTTGCGGACTCGGGATAAATGATCATGAGTGCAAGTCGGAGATGTTGAGCGATGTATGCCCTCGGTTCATTTTGTAATTGATGCAAAGGGGTTTTTAAAATTAGATGTGGGAATTTTTGCATATGATGCAAAAGGAATTAAATGTGTCGTAAATTGTTTACGTACATATTTAATATAATAAACGCGTGAAAAGGGTTACTTTGATGACGGGATCGTCCCGGTCTAAACACAGGTTCAAACCGCGTCAAAAACGGACCCCAAACGCACAAAATATGGCCAAAACAGCCTAAGAAGCCCATTTAGGGTATTGCGGTTCAAGGCCCGCTCCTGCAGACGCCTAACTCGTGCGCTGCCCAGCCTACAAGGCAGGCGGGGCCCTACCCACGTGCATGTGGGTGTGTGCACAGCATGCGCCCGCATGCGCCAGGCTGGGCACGTAGGGCCCACAAGGGGCCCCACTGTTAGGTATTCATGCCCAATTATCGACGGCTGCAGTTTTTTTCGAAAACAAGTTTTGGGCTATGTTTGGACACTTGTTTGAGTGGTCAAACGAACTCGGAATGGAGTGTCTTTTCTTCCTACACGTTCACCATTCAACTTTTTCGATTTGATAGGTTGTATCACTTGCGAAGCTCAACGGTGATGGAGGAAAAATTCGCTAATGTTTGGCCTTTGTGAAAGGCTAACTTTAATTAATTTTTCCTCCAAAACTTTTAGTCCCACATCGGATATGGTGTGAAAGGGAGGGGTCAGCCGCCTATATAAATATGGGCCTATTCCCCTCCTTGAAACTCGTCCAAAGCTCCAGATCTGAGTAGCTCCATTAAATGTGAGCAAGCCCGGATCTGAGCTTAAAACAAATATTCTCTCTTTCTCCCTAAATTCTACATTACTCCTGTTCGGGCTCCAGCAAAGCTACGAAAGCGTTTAGAATGGCCCCCTGCTGGGCATTTCGCTCGGCCGAGCGGCTCCTGCTAGCAGCCGGCCACTTCTTTTGTTATACTTATCTTCAATTTTCGAGACCTCGATTAATGTTCATGCTTCTCATCCAGCCCTTTTGAGATGTCCTAATCGTCGAGCACCTGCAAGAATTTAAGATCATCAGATATTTTTATAAGTTATAATTTTTTTCTAAGAAAAGGAAAATGATAATAAAAATTCAAGTAGAAACAAAAGAGTATGAAAACAAGTCAGGTTGCCTCCCACCAAGCGCTTGTTTACGGTCGTAAGCTCGACCTCTGATACTCTGTGAGGCTTAATATTGGGCACACACGAGAAACACCCATCATTTTTCCAATCAACCCTTGTGGATCTGGTTGGTCGATCACCTCCATTGGACCGTTAGTGGTCTTGTCATCTCTTCTCTTCTCTTTATGGTGTAAGATGCCGTAGTAACAATCTCATTGATCTTCACGACACCCGGGTTGTGATCCTCCAAAGCAAGCATGGCATGCTCGTGCTTAATCAAGCTATCAACGGGGGCCTCGTCCAGCACATGTAGATATGCCGCCACTACTCTGTCATGTATCGGGTCTATACTACTGTCTTCGCTCTGCTACATGGGGTCAGAAAGAATCTCTTCAGCTACGAACTCCTCAGTAAGCTCGTCTTCCACCAGTTCTAAATAATTGATGTCCTCTATGGGTGCTTTATCCCTCATCGACTTAGGAAGCCGAAACTCTATCCCAATATTTCCCACATTGAGGGAGATAGTGCACTCTCGAACGTCTATCAATACTCCAGTCGTCGCCATGAAAGGGTGACCAAGTATGATTTGAGACCCACCATCTTCCGACATATCCATTATGATGACGTCTACTGACATGCTAACCCCACCAAAAATCTGTAGTATGACGTCTCTTACCACTCCGACTGGCCGCATCACTGATTTATCGGCTGGATCGTTATCTCCGTTGGTTCAGCTCTGTACCGGTGTTGAGCCGTTTGAAGAGGGAGAGCGGCATCAGGCTGATGATGGATCCAAGGTCTATCAATGCTTTTCTGATGGGGACATCGCTGATGGAGCAAGGGACAGAGAAGCTGACCGGATCCGGGAGCTTCTTCGGAAGTTTGTTGCTCCTTAGGAATGACGACAGCTCCTCTGCCAACATCACCCACTCAGCCTTCTTCTTTCCCTTATTAGTTCCTTTAGGAACCTGACATAAGTTGGTATCTTGATAAGGGCATCCATGAAGGGTATGTTGAGCTGTACTCCTTTCAGTAACTCTATAAACTTGGCATACTTTTCGGCCATTTTGCCTTTGCCAATTTACCTGGGAAGGAAACTGTAGCGGGGCGAACCTTCTCCTTTTCTCTCTCTGCTGGCTTTGCCTTCTCTTTTATTGCCTCCTTCTCCGCTGGAGGACTACTCTTTTCAACATCCAAAGGATGTTCCTCAGCCTTGTCATCACCATCATTAGCGACATCTGGTTGCTCATCTATCCTCTCCTCTGATACCAGAGTGGTTGGAGTCATCACCAGCGGCTCTGGGTCCTTCGTCGATAAACCACTCTATGTGGTGATGGCACATGCACTTTCCCTTAGGTTCTTCTCTGGTTGGGCGGGAAGCTTGCCTTCAGCCCTTGCAAGTTGGCTCACTTGCTGCGTCAGCTGCTCTACCGTGGTGCGGAGCTCCTTATGGATAGCCATGATATGTGAGTTTTTCTTCCGTAATATGTGAGTTTTTCTGCTTTAATATGTTCTAATCCGATCTGATGAGTTTTTCTGCATCCAAGGTTTCATGGACAGTGGCGGCAGCAGTGACGACATCAACTGGAACTATAGCTGTTGCGTTGACTGCATTCTATCTCCGTAACGGAAGGGAAAGTTAAAGGGGAGTGACACTTCAACTTGATAGAAATTTTTTTGTCGCTTTGCCTTTAATCTGATTAGGCCCTTGCTGGTTTTAGTATCTTTTGGTTGGGTATAACACATACTTTTTATGCTACAATATATTTCTTCTGTTTCGTGTGTGGCAAAGGAGTGGTTTGCCAAACGAATGAGTGCTTATTTCCTATTATTAAGAAACAGTTTTTATGTTCTTGCTGATAAGTTACTTCTACAAACATTTATAAACATGGATCTTATTATGAAGAATCCAAATTTAGTAGCCAAATGAATATAAGATCTGCAGCTTGACATATCTGTTCAATATAGAAATCTATTATAAACCATGAATGTTGTTTTTTGTTGGTTCCGTAGCTTTATTGAATGTTGATACAAGTTATCTGTTGGTTTCCTGGTATTCTGTATTAGAAACATACATCAAACAAGAGCAGAAAGTGAGCTGGGTGTTGTTCTTTTGGCAGTATATGGCATGTGAAGATGGAAAGGAATTTGTAAGGAGGGTGCAACCTTATGTCAAGCAAGTTATCATGGTAAATTCTTTAGTTTTTAATTTATTGGTGTATATATGATATGGTTTTATATATTTCTTTAAATTTTCTTTGAATATGAGATGAAATGATCTGTCCAAAAAAATTAGCATGTAATCATTCTAATTTAATTATATTGCGTTGGCTCTCAAGTTTCTTATTTTGTTTAAATCATTGCTAATATTGGGGATGCATAATTGTGTTACTTCTTTATTCTTAATACTTTGAACTTTTCGAAAAAGATCATTACCCACATACAAAAACCATAGTCAAAATCAATTTGTCATTAACCAAGTGGAACTCTGAAAACAATCAATATGATTAAATTATCATTTAGAGGTAAAAAGGACAATTTAAATTACTTTACTATTTTGATTGTTGTTGTTGTGGCTATAGAATTTAACTTTTTTCTCTGCATGTGTATTTTGGTGTTAGATTGAAGGATAGATTTTTTGTTGAAGAAGTCCTTTTACCTCCAGATTCTTGATTCCAGGCATGCCAACAATGTATCACGACAAAAGCGATAAGCAGTCTATTCACCCAAATTTTAGGATTGACTGTGTTGCCAACACAGTTAAAGAAAATTTAATATGGACAAAAAGAACCATTTGATGGATATCTAACAATCTTTCACATATCTTTTTTTGCACAACATTTAATTACTAACATAATTATTTTATCACTAAGTCCTCCTAACTTTGGTTCATTAATACAATCATCATTCCTTATAAAGGTTCCATAATATTGTGAATTGCTTATATCTATCTACGCATTTAAAGCTCATGGTCTATTGAACTTACTAATTTATGTATTGTGCAGAGCTAATGCTATTGGGATTCATGTCCTTGCTACTCACAGTTGGGCAAGAATAAATAATCAAAATTATGAATCCCTGCCAGAATTGGAAATATTATGATTCCATGCAAATGGAAAATGATGATGGAGAAAAAGATGTTGATTATCACAGTATGAGAATATTAATGTCAAACAATGACAATGGCACTGGCATCGAGTTTTGGCGGGGGCACCCATTGATCGTTGCTCCAAGCATGAAGTAACAAAATTTCTCTTTATATTGAAAGGATCATTGTGATATGACTTTCAATTATTTCTATATAATATCTCTATTTATGATAACTTTCAACTTTAATTTGCATTTGAACTTCCATTACAGTATATAAACAACAAATTCCATCATTCTTTACATTAAGTTGTTTGGATAAGAATTTTATTATGGTAAACATGCACAAGATGCAATTTCTGGATAACAATTTTAGCATGAACATAGATAAATGAGGGTAACTAGAATCTTGGTGGCACATTATTTTTTTTCGAGAACATACAGGTCTTTAAAATTTTAGCATGAACATAGATAACTGAGGGTAACTGGATCTTAGTGGTGAATTATTTTTGTGATTAGAGAAGTTACATGTCTTTAAAATGTTTTGACGTGATAAGAGAAGTTACATGAACATAGATAAGTGGGCAGGAGTAATCATGTTTATCATTAAATTTAATATAAGCATATCTTATAAATACATCTTCTCCATTGTCATAACTTTATCACATGATTCCCAATAGCAGTAATCTTGATTTAATTAAAAAAACTCTTAAGGGTTTGCAATTTTTAACATCAAATTTGTTGATTTTTTTGCTGATCTCGCAAACTGGAATGCATCAACTGCATTTGTTCGTCTTTGTACTTAATGTGTTTCATGCTCTGTATAATGTCATCACAATTGCTTTAGGAAAAACAAAAGTAAATTATCTACTAAAAAACAAAGCTCTTCTAAATTCATAAAATTATGACTTAATAATTATCTCAAAATTTCCAAAATAGGAAAAAACATGCTTAATGAATTATTAATCTTTTACTAATAGATGAGGAAATGAAAAGCTTGGGAAGGTGAGATTGCCTTGCTAGAATGTCAATTTTCCAATGGAAAGTTCTATTACCAAAATGCATGCTAATAAGGCTTTCATATTTGAAAATGTTTGCTTCTTTCAACATAACTCATAGTTACTTCTTTACATGCAGATCCCTCTAGGTTCAGGTTTACTCACCAAACTTATTCCGTAAAGTGCCATCAAGGCCTTTCCAGCACACGGGGCATAAGATGGATGGTAAGACCACTCTTGCTACCTATATGTGCAATACATGCATATGAGACTTAAAGGACATTATAGATAAAAATATTGTGTGTGCGTAGAAGTAGACATGGCCATATACGCAAGCAAGCTTTAGACTCACAAACCTCATCAATCAGCTTTGCTTCATAAAACAAATACAAATACTAACTTATGCTACTTCTTTATTAACATACTAAATATAACTCATGATTTGCTATCTCAATTTTTTTTCCATACTTTTTTGGTATTTTGATACCCTGAATTAAATATGTTCCCATCCATCAACCCATACTATTTGTTCTTCATTTTTTCACATCGAGGATGATATATTGATAGATGCTAGGAGGCCATGCGTCCTTGGAATTAGAAGTATATGTGCAATTGTGGTTTATTTGTTTGCAACTCCAATTCATCATTATTTGTCACTGTAGTTGAAATGTTAAATTCTATTGAGTTCCAATATGTACATTACTCCCTGGTACTTAAAAGTATTAGCATCATAGTATAATTTTTGCTTGGGTATATCGTCACCTTCATTTATATTTATATAGGAATCGGAATGGAAGCATCAAACTTTAAGCTTAGATATATTTAGGAATCGGAATAGAAGCATAATGTTTTTAATTTTCTTTTTTAGTTTTATTTTCCACAAGAGAATGGATAAATTTGAGTGCATTGGCAACATAGGAAGGCCTAAGAAACAAACCATCATTGGTGATTCTTATGATTCATTAAGGTAAATAATATTTAGGTTCATTGAGAAACTGTTCTCTCATTAAACTACAAACTTTTGTATGATAGAATTTCTAAGAAATGCATAATCTATATCATATTTTTCTGCCTTTTCTGACAATCATCTGTCAATAGTTTGGCACTAACAGTATACTTTTCACTCTGGAATGACTCTAAACATCATTCTTATGCATATGCAAGACTGTGGGAAGAAGCACATCAATGTGCAACATTTAGCGAGAATTTGACGTGAAGGAAAGCAAATGAATTACTTGAATAGGATTCTTTTCTTTCTTAGTTCTTATTTTTCCTTACCCCTATTGATTTTAAGACTATAACAAGTGTTGGCAACCTCATATGATCACATAATTTCATGAAGCAACATTGGAGGACCGACGTCGGCCTACATCTGACATGGCTGCTAAAGAATAGAGCATCAGAGGTGGGAGTGGGAGTGATAATTGTGAAGTTTGCTAACATTATAGGCTGCACACATGGTTGTATAAGTTAGTGGGACAATTATTATTGCCATTTGTAATGTGCAGTCAAGTGTGTTGGATTCTTTTTTCTTCTTATGTTATGAATATTATTGTTGTAACAAATGAGTACTCATTTGGCCTGTGTTAATGTTGGTTCCAGTTTTTCATCTTTTAATGCGTTATCCAAAGGGTAATTGATTGGTGTCATTTTGGGCTGAATATTGTTGTTGTTGTTGTTGTGCGACAGAGCCCAGCTCTGCCAAAAAAAGCGCATCGGAATAACTTAAGATCGTGGAGATCGAGGACGAAAGATCAGCAGCAAACAAATGGAGCACAAAAAAGATTGCTTTTAGGCCGTAGATGGCCTAGAGGGAACACCGGTGAGCTTTATTACAAAAGGATAGAACAATACAAATCTTCTCTTTGTCCAACGAAGAAGAAGCACACAAGATCTCTCCAAAAGCTCACAATACAATCTCTCTTAGTTGGCTCTCACAAATGGTAGCTCTCTCAAAGGATACAAATGTGTTCCGTACGAAACTCTAACCTAAAACCCCCTATTTATAACCCTAGGTCACAATAGGTGTCATCATTGGCTACAGTCTCCTATCGGATACGAATCCCGATAATTACAACATCCGTTCCAACCGCCACTCTACGCAATTATTGCCACCACAACCTAGTGGGCCAATCGCCGCTTCCTAGTGGGCCGCATTCTAACGGGCTCCCTTCGACCGATCGACCTTCCTTCTGTATCGATCGACCCAAGTGCCGAGCCTCGCATAAGAGCCTTCATCCTTCAAGCCTCCAAACGATCGATCGACCAACCACGGACTCCAACCGCGTTACAGACTATCGACCCAATGCTGAGCGTTCGACCCACAAACTTGAACTGACGACCGAACGATCCAACTGCGCTGACGAAACCACATGCCCATCATCCTTGTATCTGACTTCTGCAGAGTCAGATAGGTTGAATCCAGGCATAGTCAAGTTACCTCTGCACAAGATAACTCGTTTTCCATACAATTGCTTCTCCTACGCCGAATCGAGCCAACTTCTCCACAAATCTCCACCTTGGCGAGATTCGAGCCTCTGTTCAACAGACGAGCCTCACTGACCTTGGTTGAGCATTGAATGGTCTCCCCTCCATTTTGTTCCATAGAACCTAATGCTTTGCCGGAGCTACGACTGTCTCCTCCTGAGCCTGGCTGACTCTCTCGAGTCCACATGGCTCCTCCGAGCCTCAACTGGCTCCACCGAACCTTAATGCCCCCTCCTGGGGCTGACGTCAACTTCTTTGAGGAACCACATTGAGCAAGTCCAAGCAATGCTTGAACTTGACTCCTGATACAACCTTCGTCAGTATGTCCGCTGAGTTGTCATTTGTTTCGATCTTCAACAAGTTGATGTCCTCTTCTTCTTCTCACACATAGTCCCTGACAAAGTGAAATCGAACGTCGATATGCTTCGTATGAGCATGGAAGGCCTGATTTTTAGCCAAGTGCACTGCACTCTGGATATCACAATGGACATCGTACCTCTCTTGGAAGACTCCCGGATCATCCATCAGACCCATCAGCCATATCGTCTCCTTCACCACTTCAATCAATGCCATATACTCTGCCTCCGTAGTAGACAGAGCCACCGTAGACTGAAGGATACTCTGCCAACATATTGGAGCAGCTGACAGGCTGAAGATGTATCATGTCATCGACTGCATCCCATCTAAGTCGCCTACATAGTCAGAGTCGACATACTCGGCAGTGTGCGGACCATGAACACTTCCGCTGTATGTCAGTCCGACGTCGACTGTGTCGTTGATGTAACGCAAGATCTACTGCACTTCTTGCCAGTGCTCTCTTCCCAGTTTGTGCATGTATCTACTCACCATGCTGACGGAATGTGATAGATCGGGTCGAGTACATACCATTGCGTACATCAAGGCCACTACTGCATTGGCATACGGTACGCTCGTCATGAGCTTCTTCTCCTCTTCGTTCTTCGGACACTGCTCGGTACTGATCTTGAAGTGAGGTTCTAGCAGAGTAACTATGGATTTCATCTTCTCATAGCCAAACTTCAGTATAACAGACTTCAAATAGCGACTCTGTGAAAGATGAACAGTACCTCCACTTCGATCTATTATGATCTCCATCCCAAGAATCCTCCATGCCTCGCCCAGATCCTTCATCTCAAATGCAGAACTCAAATGAAACTTCAATCTCTGAATCTCATCTTTATTCGATGAAGCAGAAGGTAGATAAAGTATCCGTCAACCAACTTCCGATAGAACACGCAATGATCATAGGAGCTGCGAACATATCCTTGATCATCTGTCATAAAGCATTCAAAATGCTTATACCACTGCTGTGGTGATTGCTTCAACCCATAGAGTGACTTCTTCAATCGACATACAGGACCGTCATTACTCCTATAGCCATCGGGCTGAGCCATATAGATCTCTTCTTCGAGCTCTCCATGCAAGAATACAGTCTTGACATCCAACTACACCAGTTCAAGGTCGAACTATGCAACCCATGCCAACAGGATCCAAATCGAGCAATGCTTCACCATAGGAAAGAACACTTCATTGTAATCGATCCCTTCTCTTTGTGTGAAGCCCTTCGCTACGAGGCGAGCTTTGTAACGACCATCTCCTGATTCGGCCCCTTGCTTCTTGGTGTAGACCCATTTACACCTACTTGCCTTCTTGCCCTTAGGACGCTCCACGAGATCCTATGTGTCGTTCTTCGCCAATGATTCTATCTCTTCATCCATCGCACTTCTCCACCGCTTCGGGTCTTTGGATTCTCCACCTCACCGAATGAGTTGGGAACATCGATACATACTGCGGAAAAGGGAAATGAGACCAACTCCAAGTACCTTACAGGTTTTCTTATCTCACGCCTCAGCCTCGATACTGTGATAGAATCCTTCGACTGAACGACCCTTGGAGACGAGCTATCTCCACCAACTGAGCTTGAGCCACCAACTTCACCATCGACGGCCTGGAGCCTGCCTTCTGCTACATCTGGTGTGTTTGATTTGAGTCGTCGATCGACCGTTGTGAAGTATTAGTCATGTTGTCGAAAACCTGCTTCAATTGTGTCTGTTCGACCTCCACCTTTGGCTCATTCTCCTTCTTCAGTAACGCCGACTCATCAAACATTACGTCTATGCTCAGGATCACCTTCCTCTGTATCGGACACCATAGTCGATATCCATTGACACCGATGCTGAAGCCCAAGAAGATGGCTTTCTTGGCTCGAGCATCGAGTTTGTCTTCCTTCACGACGTAGTAGCTTGGACAGCCCCAAACTCGAAGTGATCCATAGTTGAAAACTGGCTTTCCTGACCATACCTCTAAAGGAGGTCTTCCTTCCAATACAGAAGATGGTAGCCGGTTAACCAAATAGGTCGCATACGCCAAGTCCTCTGCCCAAAACTCCTTCGATAGGTCAACAGTTGACAGCATGCATCGAACTTCCTCCAGCAAGGTTCTATTCATCTTCTCTGCTACCCCATTCTACTGCGGTGTACCAGCAACGGTGTAGTGTCTCTGAATCCCTTGTGATCTGCAGAACTTCTCGAAGAGATCTGACCTATACTCACCACCGTTGTCACTTTGTAGACGCTTGATTCACCGACCAGTCTGAGTCTCGACCAGCTTCTTCCACTCGATGAAAGTGCTAAGAACTTGATCCTTCGACTTCAACAGAAACACCCACACCATGCATAAGAAATTGTTGATAACGACACAAAGTAGTGTTTCCCTCCTCATGAGGCCATCCTAGACGTATCCCATACGTCGGTGTGTACATAGTCGAGCGATGCCTTTGTATTGTGGATGGCCATCCCAAATGAAGCACGTGTTTGTTTTCCAAACACACAGTGCTCGCAGAACTTGATCTTCCCGGCCTTGGCTCCCTTTAGACGACCCCCAACGATAAGCTTCTGTAATGCTTTCTCACCCACATGAACTAGTCGCATGCGCCATAACATTGAGTCGTCCTCCTCGGCTTCACGAGTCAGAGCCGTTGTAACAGCTACGACCGAACCATCCAAATAATATAGGTTGCCTTGACGCTTCCCCTTCATCACAATCATTGCTCCTCTGGTCACCCTCAGAACTCCATTTTCCATGGTCACTCGACATTCCTTAGATTCGAGTGAACCGAGCGATAAGAAAATACGCCTTAGGTCGGGAACAAAGCACACCTCCTCGATGTCTCGTGTAACACCATCGCCCATCTGCATCTGCACTGTCCTGACGCCTGTCGTACTGCAAGCTCGGTCATTGCCCAACAAGATTGTACACTTACCACCTTCCCTGAAGGTCATAAAGTACTCTCGATGTGGCGTCATATGGAACGAGCACCTAGAGTCGAGCACCCAACTATCAGATGTCACGCCCTCCGAAGCACCGACCAATACATGCTCCTCGACCTCAATGCCCTTAACGACGATGGCAGTTGCGTCGTGCTTCCTCTTTGCCTTTGGACAGTCTCTAACACAATATCCTCTTTCTTTACAGAAAGCACATTGTTCCTTTGCCACCTTGTGCTGGGGGCCTCTTATCTTGTCTCTTGACTTGGATCTGAAATGCCCCCTTTGATCTCCACCCTTTCCACCACTACGACCACTTACGACTGAAAGAGCGTCGCTCGAAGCTCGACTGCAGGTGTCCCCATCGTTATTCCTGAACTTGTTACTCGTTAGAGCATTGGACACCTCTTCAAATGTGATCGATTCCTTACTAAAGGTAAGAACCAACACCAAGTACTCATACTTGATGGATAGAGAGTTGATGAGAATCATCGCCTTGTCTTCATCGTCAACCTTCACATCGACGTTCCTCAGGTCGGTAAGAAGCATGTTGTAGTAGTTGAGGTGTACCTCTATAGAAACCCCCTTCAGCTAACTTCAAACCGAAAATCTTCTTCTTCAAGTGTAGCCGGTTCTGGATATTCTTCTTCATGTACTTGTCGATGAGCTCTTTCTAGAACTTGCTTGCACTTGTCTCCTCCATATATGGGTATTTCATCTCCTTTGACGAATACAGGTGGATGGTACCACATGCACTCCGATTCAGAGTTCTCCACTCCTGATCGTACATGCCCGTTGGCTTCTCGTCCAATGTGATATCTTGACCGAGTTGATTCAAGATATCCATGACTTTGCATCTCCACATACTGAAGTTGATCTTACCATCAAACTTCTCGATTTCAAACTTTGTGTTAGACACAATAGTCCGAGAAGATGAAGAATACCCAGAAGTCAACGCCTTTGGAGAACTGTCATCGCTACCGCTACTTATCTTCGTCTTCTACGTTGATCGCCAATACCGTACAGCTCTAATACCAATTTCTTGTAGGGCAGAGCCCAGCTCTACCAACACAAGCACATCGGAATAACTCAAGATCGTGGAAATCAAGGACAAAGATCAGCAGCAAACAAATGGAGCACAAACAAGATTGCTTTTAGGTCGTGGATGGCCAAGGGGGAACACCGATGAGCTTTATTACGAAAGGAGAGAACAATACAAATCTTTTCTTCGTCCAACGAAGAAGAAGCACACAAGATCTGTCCAAAAGCTCACAATACAATCTCTCTTAATTAGCTCTCACAAATGGCGACTCTCTCAAAAGATACAAATGTGTTCCACACGAAACCCTAACCTAAAACCCCATATTTATAATCCTAGGTTACAATAGGTGTCATCGTTGGCTACGGTCTCCTATTAGATACGGATCCCGACAATTACGACATCCGTTCCAATCGCCACTCTATGCAATTAATACCACCACAACCTAGTGGGCCAATCGCCGCTTCCTAGTGGGCCACATTCCAATGGGCTCCCTTCGACCGATCGACCTTCCTTCTGTGTTGATCGACCCAAGTGCCGAGCCTCGCGTAAGAGCTGTCATCCTTCGAGTCTCCAAACGACCGATCGATCGAACACAGACTCTAATCACATTACGGCCTATCGACCCAATGTCGAGCATTCGACCCTCAGACTTGAACTGACGATCAAATGATCCAACTGCACTGACGAAGCCACATGCCCAACATACTCGTATTTGACTTGTGCAGAGTCAGATAGGTTGAATCCAGGTGCAGTCGTGTTACCTCTGTACAAGATAACTCGTCTGCCATACAACTGCTTCTCTTGCGTCGAATCGAGCCAACTTCTGCACTGTTGTAACAAATGAGTACTCACTTGGGCTGTGTTGATGTTGGTTCCAATTTGTCATCTTTTAATGCTTAATTCAAGGGATAAATGATTGGTGTTTTATTTTGTAGTTTCTAATTTTGTGGTGTTTAATTTTGTAGATTTTAACATTTTTAATCAGTCATAACTACAGCACGGAAACCAACGTCAATTACAAAAATCATTTTTACTTGGACACATCACACAATCCACAAGGATAAAAATTGTCCTCCCTATCAACACCATCCCTCTCTGTAGATACCAATGTCAATAGCCAAGTTTGGCCCACCAGCAGCTGAGCCTGGCCCAACGCGTCAGATGGGAGCCCTCAGCAGGAGCCTCCCAACCTGACTCGAGGGGTTAGCCAGGCCCGACCTCAGCCTATGTCACGTGCATGCATGGCATGGTCCCAAACAAGCGACCAACATTTTCTTTCCAATCACGATCGGCATTTAATGCTTGCCTTATTTGCAGAGGCTATATGCCGTTATACATCTCCTGATGAACAGACGACAGTTACGCCTAGGGGACAACAGCTTTCCATCTGGTTGGCCCTTATTCGTCATTGAGCCTTACATAAGCAGAGGGATACTTCCCCCAAAGGGTATGGTCTCTTGGGTTTACACAATGCATAATTGCTATCCAAAACACCCTGACTTTCCACGGGGCGACGGCTACTTTCGGTCACACCCTCCTCCTTTCCCCTTGAATCTAACTTGAGCGTCAGAGTTTGATTGGCGGGACAACACCTCTGGTGATGCTTGTAGGAGAATATGTGCCCATAAGGCAATTTATCCTAGACATACGTCTTGTTCATACTGTATATGGTACGTATTATTCTAAGTATAAAATCGTTCGTATTAATATACTTAGATAATATCCATAGACTTATAGTTAGGTCCTTACATATCTAGATGAGATCTCGATTATGAGTAAGTAAGTGACCGAATAGAAACGTAAGTCTTAAATGGTTCATGGTCATAGATGTGTCGAGAACTGGATATCGACACATCAGATAGACCATTGTGTCTTAGTCTTACCTTAGGGTAATGATGATCTCATAGTCATTCGACTTGGTGAAGTCGGAGACGAGACACAGGTGCTCATTAGAGAATGAGTTCACTGAACGACCATATAAGAGTTATTAAATGGTTGACTTTAACTGAACTGTCTTTAATAACTCTAGGATGATGATAGGTTAGCTGGTCCTTAAGACCTGAAGTCGTTTGTACAAACCTGTGAGTGAACGGTGTAGCTTAGACCTATGATCTAGCTTCGAGGCTAGGCCTGCTGAAAGATCTTAGGTTGAGCTGCACCCGAAGCTCTCGAGGCAAGTAGATGACTAAGATGGGATTCGTCACTTCCGTTAAATGGAAGTTAGTGTTACAGGCTCAGTACGGTCTTTATGTTAATCCTCGGCCGGGGTGCGTTGTAAGAAGTACAACGTGTATACAATAAAGACCGCCGTATACTGACCAATGTTGTCTAATAGGGTTGACAGTAAACCATACCCTAGGCCAACAAGAACACAGTCTTGACGAAGGGACTACGACTAACGAAGTTCATCACTGACACAGCCAATGTAAACCCAATGATGTTTTTGTCAAAGGGTCGATCACGTTATGATGATTCTGAAACAGGGACGACAGCTACTGCTCGTAGTAACCGTCGTCTAGAGGTTCCGAGCCCCAACCTGTAGTAAGATCAGGCTGTAGGGTCTCACACCGAGTAGTGTTCGTGTCTTAGTAATAGGAAGATTAATTGAGAGAAAATCATTTGATGATATTCACAAGTCAAGTTGTGAAAGTTAGTCGCAATAGCAATAGGGACAAACGTTGCATTTGATGCAAACTATGATTAAACGTGTCGTAAATTGGTTACGACAAATTTAGTAGGAACAAACATGTTGGAAAGGGTTACCTGGATGACGGGATTGTCCCAGTCTAAACACAGGTTCAAACCGTGTCCAAATCAGAGCTCAAATGAGCCCGAAAACGCGAAAACGGTCCAAGGAGAAGTGGGTGAGACCCACTGGGCTAAAAAGCCCATAGGCAAGGCAAACGGGCGCAGCCCGCTGGCTGCAGCGGGTACACGCCCGCTGCACAGCGGGCGCAGCCCGCTGTAACAGCGGGCGGGCACCCGTTGGCTGCAGCGGGCGCTGCAGCGCCCGCTGCGGCAGCGGGGGCGTGCGGCCCGCATTTGCCCCCCTTGGGCGGGCGCGCCCGCTAAGCTTAGCGGGCGCGCCCGCAACTTAAGTCATTTTAGGGTTTTTTGAAAACCCAAATGACGGCTACAGATTTTTATAATTTGCTCAACTTTGAGCAATTGTTTGAGGGGTCAAACGAAGTCTAAATTCGTCGCCGTCGGTTCCTACGCGTTCACCATTCGAAGCTTTTCGAATTGATAGCTTGTTTGGTGTCTGAAGTTTAATGTGCAAGGAGAATTAATTAGTTAAAGTTTGCCTTTATGAAAAGCTCACTTTAACTTGAAATTAAGCCAAATTGGCTTAATTGATTTTTCTCCCTCTTGCGGAATGTCCCACATTGCTCGCAACGAGAGAGTGAGTGCCGACTCCCTATATAAATAGGGGTGCACTCTCCTCGTTGAAAAACACACCAAGCCATCGATCGAGTAGCTCCAGATTTTTAGAGCAAGCTCGATCGGCGACTAAATTCTCTCTCTCTCTTCCTGTTCTCCGGAGTAGTCCTAGCAAGACTACGAAGGGGGTTTGGATTCTTGATCCGGACGTCTAAGACGCGGGTTCTTCTCAAGTGAAACTTTCTACCGCGTGTGATCGGCTCGGAGGCGAAAGTCAGCTCGGGCGGATCGGTGCGAGGATGCGAGGCGGCTCAGGCGGATCGAGTCAAAGCGGCTCGGCTACGAGGAGCTTCTGAAGACGGTGCGGTACATCTTGCCTGCTCCAGGGCCAAGATTCCGGGTATGTAGTTAAGTAATTTGTAGTGTAGATTTAATTAGCCGCTTTAGAGTAGATCCCTCTTGGGGTGGTCAGATCCACCCCAAGTTGGCATAGATCGGGCTAGGTTCTGGCTCCCCAGAGCCTAGCTAAATAGTTTAGCTAGTCTGGAAATTTTGAATTTCTGTTTTCCGCTGCGCATTCGTGCCTCTGTGGTCCGTCCGACTTAGGACGGACACAGATCCGAGCTCTGGGGGTCCGCCAAAACCCCAACAGTGGTATCGGAGCCACGGTTATGCATGTTGATCTTTTAAGCGTTTTTTTAATCTTTAAAATTGCTTAAGTTTTTAACATACAAACTATTTTTTTTAAAATAGTTTTAAAAATTATTTTGTGTTTAAAAATTGTTTTTACAACACGAAAATTTTGGGACTATTTATTTTATGCGATAAATTTTAAATAGGTCACCAATGTTTAAATACTTAATAAAATTATTTTTTATGAGATATAAATTTTTTTTTGGTATTTAAGGTTTATGTAACTTTATAGAAAAATTTTATCTTTGAAATTTAAATTTTCTTTAGTTACATAAAAGTTAGAAATCTTTAAAAACTTTGTTTGAAAGCTTCTAAAACGATTTCTAAAAGATTTTAAAAGAGTTTTAAAATTGTTTTAAAATATGTAAATAATAGAAATACTTTATTTTCATGAGATGAAACATAAATTAGTTTCTTTTTATATTACATAGATGTTTCTAAAATTACTTATGTGATATTTTAATTTTAGAAATATGATTAAAAAATTTTAAAGCCTAGGTTTAAAATTATTTGATAATTTTATACGACCTAGTTTTATGCGATGAAATTTTCTAGGCTTTAAATTTTAATCTTTAATTGTAATTGTTAAAATTTAGATTTGCATGTTTTTATTATGTAGATAATTTAAACTTGCAAATACTCATGTATGTCACAAAATGATATTTTATTTATGTTGATAAATTAGTTGTTTTAATGGACATGTTTGAATAATGTATTCATAAACCTTATTAGGTTAGCCATTAAATGTTTAAAAATTTTATGAGATGAAATTTTATAAACTAGTGACATGTTACGATTGACAAAACAAAACAACATCAAAACCTAATACCAGATTAGGGTAGTCCCTTTGTTTGTAAATCATTTCTAATAAATCGTTTAATTGATGATTTTCACAAGAGACTAATTTTGAAAATGTTGAATTGTTTTATAAAATCCTAATTAGATTGGGGTAGCACGTTGAACGAATAGACCTTATAGTTGTTAAGGACTTAATAAAAATTGTTCAACCAATCCATAAAATTTCGAATTTTAGGATCCACTAGTTGATAAGGATTAACTAGTCTTCTTAATTAAAAGCCTTTTAGTTGTTTGGAAAACATAGAATTGATGAAAACTCCTTCAATGGATCATGATGTCGGTCAATGTGCTTGGCTAAGTTTGCTGGACCAACCTAGCTAGACTGGGTAACAAGTGGTCCTGGCTTAGTCAATTCCCTGGCCGCGTCCGCTGGACCGCAAGGAGTTGATTCATGACTGTGTAAGTCCATCGACTATACCTAAGTCAATACGATAATAATCTTGTTCAAGATAAATCGTAGCCCTCCTTGTTTTAGGAGTTGGCAACTATAAGAAACATGTTACGGTTGTTGAGCTACACTCAAGCCGTGATATGTCAATCTTATAGAAACCGATTTCTTGATTGACATCTTGACCTGACTGAAACCGTTGTCTCATCCTTCGAGCATCGGCGTAAGTCTAACCAAGAATGTAGTCTAAGTCCTGACCCAAACCGACGTGTCGTGCATACACCGAGCGGCGGGGCAAGTCAGGCTAGACATGAAAACAAGGGACCGACTAGGCTAGCCATTGTGATCCGGTTGAGCACACTCATGATCACAAATGACTAGGGGTAAAAATCGATAGGGAATCATAGTTTATATGATTGACGACGAGTTCGTCTACCGACTGCAGAGTCGGACAACTTGTTGAGATACACTCAAGGTTGTCAGACTCAGGGTAGTCGGATCCCTCTCTCACAAATGTTATTTTATAATAAATTGTTTATTATTATGGCTTTAATAAATTTAGTAGGAGAATATAGTTTTATAAAAAACCATTAAAACTATACTACGAACATATACTGACTAAAGTATCTATAAAATGCAGAATGGATTCGGGACTTAGATATATGGTTGAGAAGAATGTGCTGGATGGGACGAACTACAAAGACTGGCTTAGGAACATCAAGTTGGTCCTTTTCCTAGCCGGGATAGGATACGTACTGTTCGAGGACGCTCCAGATAAGCCCGAAGAAGATTCGACCTTCGAGGAAAAGGAAGCCTACAAATTGTACCAGAGGGATGCAGAGAAGGCTAGGTGCCTTACTCTGGCTTCGATGACTAACGAGTTGCAGAGGAAGCATGAACATATGGATGTTCAGAGTATGCTTCTCAATGCACAAGAGTTGTACGGCAAGCGATCTAGAGCTGCCAAGTTCGAAGCCATCAGCAACCTCTGGGGCACCAAGATGGGGACAGGGCCCGTACAGGATCATGTTATCAAGATGATCGGGTACGTAGAGGACGTCGCCCAGTTAGGATTTGTCTTGGACAATGAGATGTCCACAGACATTATCCTAAAGTCTTTTACTCCTGAGTTTAAACCTTTCATCACTGGTTTTATAATGAACAGCCTTGAGACGGATCTTCCTGGTCTCCTCAATATGCTTAGGCAGTTTGAGGAGATTGAGAAGAAGCCGACTGCACTGGTTGTCGGCTCTGCTTCTTCCGACCAGCCGAAAGGCAAGGGTAAGAAGAGGCAGGTCCCGCAACCTGTGAAGGCAAAGAAAGGGAAGAAAAAGACTAAAGGGGTCCCATCGAAATCTGAGTGCTTCCATTGCCACAAGATTGGCCACTGGAAGAGGAACTGTAAGATCTATCTTGCAGAGAAGAAGAAGGGGCATACGGATGCCTCTACCTCAGGTACAAATTCAATTCATTAAAACGAATTATTTCCAATCATATAGTATGAGATACTAAAACACATCTGTGTAATGTATACAGGCGGCTGATATGAAACGGAGATTGGGAGAAGTGCGGAGGACGGTCGGCAATCTGAGCAATCGTTGCTGCTAGGGCCGTTCAACGACTTCAAGAGACAAGACTAAGAAGGAGATGATACTATTTTAGTTTTAATAAGATGTATCATTTCTTTTAAGTTGAAAACAATGATTGAGTGTTCTACACTCAAAGTTTATTTGGATAAACAAATTACGGTTCATCTCAATGAATCCGTTGTTTTATGAATGTCTCAGGAATTACGTTTGATGTTGAGTTGAAATTTGATTGGCTTAAATTTTCTGTGATTGTGGCTTTCTGAGATGGTTGCGAAATTCTCGAATGATGATGCGAAGCTTCGGAAAATGTTGATTTTTTGAGCTGACTTGATGTTATAGTCAATTGGTAGTTAAGTATAGGTTCCAGGTGCGTATAAATTGTGTGCGATCACAATTATACGCATATTAAGATTAATTCTTAATAAACCGCATTTAGTTATTAAAGTGTTAATATTAAATGTTGGTTAAGGGAAAAGTACAGTGTAGGACGTTTTGATTGAGCGAGTCAATGTCAAGATTCCTTAAACCGATCTTGACTTGACTCATTCGTCAAACCGAACCTGACACTAGTACATTCCATCTAAAGCACTTATCAAATGGTTATATCTTCGTATATATAATCTAAATATGATTTAGATATAATATTGAAGTATTTAACCAGGCAATTCTCAAAGTCAGTGGGAGCAAGCTCGTATACTTAGTTCCGGTCTTTCGGACTAAGTAAAAAGGATTTCCACCTTAAATAAATCATCTATATAGAACATTGAATCAAAATTGTTTTGATTTAATCGAATATATAGAGACTCAGGGTGTCACGTATGTACTTGACATATTGACACAAGAAAAGTGGAATGAGCTGAGACTGACTCATAGATTATAATATTAGACCCTACATCTAGATTCTATATGCTAATTATTAGCTATACAAAGATAGGAAAAATTGATCCAGATCATTTTTCCGAAGGATCAACCCTGTGTGATCAAGAGATGTATTATTTAATCCATTAAAATTAGTTGTAGATACTCGTTAGTAAAACCACTCTTAGGTTTGTCATATAAATGTCAATGTGACTGATATGCTATAACGGTATGAGATACCGAGATAAATAGCCTAAGTGCAAGTGGGAGATGTATGAGAATATGTGCCCATAAGGCAATTTATCCTAGACATACGTCTTGTTCATACTGTATATGGTACGTATTATTCTAAGTATAAAATCGTTCGTATTAATATACTTAGATAATATCCATAGACTTATAGTTAGGTCCTTACATATCTAGATGAGATCTCGATTATGAGTAAGTAAGTGACCGAATAGAAACGTAAGTCTTAAATGGTTCATGGTCATAGATGTGTCGAGAACTGGATATCGACACATCGGATAGACCATTGTGTCTTAGTCTTACCTTAGGGTAATGATGATCTCATAGTCATTCGACTTGGTGAAGTCGGAGACGAGACACAGGTGCTCATTAGAGAATGAGTTCACTGAACGACCACATAAGAGTTATTAAATGGTTGACTTTAACTGAACTGTCTTTAATAACTCTAGGATGATGATAGGTTAGCTGGTCCTTAAGACCTGAAGTCGTTTGTACAAACCTGTGAGTGAACGGTGTAGCTTAGACCTATGATCTAGCTTCGAGGCTAGGCCTGCTGAAAGATCTTAGGTTGAGCTGCACCCGAAGCTCTCGAGGCAAGTAGATGACTAAGATGGGATTCGTCACTTCCGTTAAAGGGAAGTTAGTGTTACAGGCTCAGTACGGTCTTTATGTTAATCCTCGGCCGGGGTGCGTTGTAAGAAGTACAACGTGTATACAATAAAGACTGCCATATACTGACCAATGTTGTCTAATAGGGTTGACAGTAAACCATACCCTAGGCCAACAAGAACACAGTCTTGACGAAGGGACTACGACTAACGAAGTTCATCACTGACACAGCCAATGTAAACCCAATGATGTTTTTGTCAAAGGGTCGATCACGTTATGATGATTCTGAAACAGGGACGACAGCTACTGCTCGTAGTGATCGTCGTCTAGAGGTTCTGAGCCCCGACCTGTAGTAAGTTCAGGCTGTAGGGTCTCACACCGAGTAGTGTTCGTGTCTTAGTAATAGGAAGATTAATTGAGAGAAAATCATTTGATGATATTCACAAGTCAAGTTGTGAAAGTTAGTCGCAATAGCAATAGGGACAAATGTTGCATTTGATGCAAACTATGATTAAACGTGTCGTAAATTGGTTACGACAAATTTAGTAGGAACAAACATGTTGGAAAGGGTTACCTGGATGACAGGATTGTCCCGGTCTAAACACAGGTTCAAACCGTGTCCAAATCAGAGCTCAAATGAGCCCAGAAACGCGAAAACGGTCCAAGGAGAAGTGGGTGAGACCCACTGGGCTAAAAAGCCCATAGGCAAGGCAAACGGGCGCAGCCCGCTGGCTGCAGCGGGTGCACAAGCGGGTGCCGCTGTAGAAGCGGGCGCAGCTCGCTGCAACAGCGGGCGGGCGCCCGCTGGCTGCAGCAAGCGTGGCCCGCTGCACAGCGGGCCAGCGCCCGCTGCATGCGGGCGCTGCCCGCTGCCCAGCGGGCGTGCGGCCCGCATTTGCCCCCCTTGGGCGGGCGCGCCCGCTAAGCTTAGCGGGCGCGCCCGTAACTTAAGTCATTTTAGGGTTTTTTGAAAACCCAAATGACGGCTACGAATTTTGATAATTTGCTCAACTTTGAGCAATTGTTTGAGGGGTCAAACGAAGTCGAAATTCGTCGCCGTCGGTTCCTACGCGTTCACCATTCGAAGCTTTTCGAATTGATAGCTTGTTTGGTGTCTGAAGTTTAATGTGCAAGGAGAATTAATTAGTTAAAGTTTGCCTTTATGAAAAGCTCACTTTAACTTGAAATTAAGCCAAATTGGCTTAATTGATTTTTCTCCCTCTTACGGAATGTCCCACATTGCTCACAACGAGAGAGTGAGTGCCGACTCCCTATATAAATAGGGGTGCACTCTCCTCGTTGAAAAACACACCAAGCCATCGATCGAGTAGCTCCAGATTTTTAGAGCAAGCTCGATCGACGACTAAATTCTCTCTCTCTCTTCCTGTTCTCCGGAGTAGTCCTAGCAAGACTACGAAGGGGGTTTGGATTCTTGATCCGGACGTCTAAGACGCGGGTTCTTCTCAAGTGAAACTTTCTACCGCGTGTGATCGGCTCGGAGGCGAAAGTCAGCTCGGGCAGATCGGTGCGAGGGTGCGAGGCGGCTCAGGCGGATCGAGTCAAAGCGGCTCGGCTACGAGGAGCTTCTGAAGACGGTGCGGTACATCTTGCCTGCTCCAGGGCCAAGATTCCGGGTATGTAGTTAAGTAATTTGTAGTGTAGATTTAATTAGCCGCTTTAGAGTAGATCCCTCTTGGGGTGGTCAGATCCACCCCAAGTTGGCATAGATCGGGCTAGATTCTGGCTCCCCAGAGCCTAGCTAAATAGTTTAGCTAGTCTGGAAATTTTGAATTTCCGTTTTCCGCTGCGCATTCGTGCCTCTGTAGTCCGTCCGACTTAGGACGGACACAGATCCGAGCTCTGGGGGTCCGCCAAAACCCCAATAATGCTGACGAGCTTTTTTCTGTTTTAGGTGCTAGTGAAGGATCATGTGTCCTAAATCTAGAAAACCCCGCCTGATCGAGCTCATAACTATTGCAGGAATGCTTGCCTTAGTAGCTCGGTTGGTATTGATATGAATTGGTCTATGTATGTATCTGTTTGTCAGGATGGCAACGATACTACAACCGTATGGATGAACTATGTCATCCTACTGCCTTGACAATCGAATCACGCTTATCCTGTCTATGTAGTGATGACAGGATTATATTAACATCGAGAACATCAGCATACTAGGGTAACCCATTCCAATTGCACGTTACAACTTTGCTAAAATCTTCATAAATTCATTCGATGTCGAGGTATATTCATATAATTTGATCTAAATTGGCAAAAAATATTTTTGCAATAAATTTAACTATCCAAAATTTTCAAATGATATATCTATAAATATATGTGTATTGTTCATATGAAAAAATTTGGTGTGGAAATTTCTCCAAAAAATTTGCATCCCTAAAATTGGGGGGGAACCGATATATAAGATGAGAGTTTGTAATTGGGGGACCTAAATCTGAAGGGAACAAAATTTTGGGGTGGAATTAAAATTTGGGAGGAACTTAGGGGGAAATAAATTTTAGAGGACACTAAAATTTATTAAAATTTTTGGAGGGCACTAAATCTGGAGGAAACTAACTTTTGAATGACCTAAATTTTTTGGAAGGCCACTAAATAATAATTACTATACTTTAATTATTCATGTTTAAATTTAGGGGATCGAAGATTTTGAGGGAGGATATTTTAAATGAATGGTGGAACTAAATTTTGGGGGACTAAAATTTGGGGGGGAGCTAAATAATATTTATTGCGCTTGAATTATTGATGTTCGTTTAAAATTAGTGGATCCAAGATTTTGGGAAGAGAATAATTTAAATGAACCATGCCCTTCGGGCACATGTTAAATTGGGATGGAACTAAAACTTTTGGGGAACTAAAATTTTTGGGGAACTAAATTCTCTAGAATAAGTAAATTTGGGGGAACTAAAATTTTTGTTGGAACTAGATAAAAATCATTGTGCTTTCATTTTTGTGGGAACTAAGATTTTGAGGAGGATTATTTTAAATGAACCGTGACTAGTGTGTGTATATATATTATACATACATACAAACGTACTAGTCATAACTCGTGTCCGTGGGCACAGTTCATTTAATATTTTCCATCTCGAAATCTTTGTTCCCCAAAAAATTATTTCCACAGCCAAAATTTAAAAGAACAATAAATTAGCGTAAAAATATTTAGCGACACGGACGACTTCGGCATGTGTGCCTTTGGTGCTGAACAACAAATTCGGCACAAGCGCCTTCAACACAAAACAAAAAATTCAGCGTGGGAACATCCGACACGGAACAACAAATTCGGCGTAGAACAACAATTTCGGCACGGACGCCTTCGGTGCGGAACAACAAATTAGCGTAAAAAAATTTAGTGAGTGCCTTCGGCGCTGTAGCAATATATTTAACCTATCTAAAATTATTATCTAAATCAAATTTGTTTATTAAAAAATTTGGCATCCCAAATCTAAATTATATTTAGATAATGCATTTGTCATCCCAAATTTGTTTATTAAAAAATTCGGGTACGGTTTAAATACATGTTTATTCAAATCCATATCAAATTTGTGAACATGTTTATTCAAAGGGCACCCACGATTTACTGAGCAAGTTGAGAGCAAATGGACCCCATGATTTTGCTCTCTTACGCAATTTTTGAGTAAATCCCACAGTACACGGTGACAGCAAGTAAATTGTGAGCAAGCAAATTATGAATAGTTGACAGCAAGTTGCTCATTAAATCTGTGAATTGTGAGCCTGTCCTCTTCAACTTCCCAGCAAATTGTGCTGATTTCATGCAGATATTTTTGGGAAGAAAGAGGGGGAGAGAGATTTTTCGGTTTTCCAAACAAATGGATTCCCCCTCAAAACTTTCTGAAAACTCATCTCAACCTTCCATTCCTCAAGATCAAATCCCAGCCACTCTTTATCTTGTCCTATTCAGCCCTAGGATTCAAAAAAAGATGTCAAATGTAATATAGATATTCTATAAAACACAACGGTTTTTGAATCCTAGGGCTGACTAGGACAGTCCCTGTCATCAATAACGATCAAAATGCATCCACATCCTTTGCATCGAAGGGTCAAGATTTAATTTAAAACTTGAACTTCTGTTGGAAAAATCGAGAAGTTGAAATCTAGCCATTGGCCACGTCCCCCCCCACCCACACACACTTTTTTTTTTGTTTTTTCTTTGGTTTTCAAAACCCCCCACAATCACTACATTTGCACAGAATACCGCCACTTTCCCCTTTTTTGCTTAAAAACCCCTCCCGTTTCACTTTTTACCCCCACACCCTACACACACACCCACCCAACGTATGCACTTCCCCCTTCATTTTCGTGTCCCACCCACAATCACAACATTTGTGTAGAATACCGCCCCTTTCCCCTTTTTTGCTAAAAAAACCCTCCCATTTCACTTTTACCCCCCTCCACCCTTCACACACACACACACTTATGCACTTCCCCCCGTCATTTTCGCGCGTTTCTCTTTTGGCCAGTGCTAAAAAAATTTCCCACATCCGAAGGCGCCCGCGTCGAAGCTAGATTTTTGTTCGTTTAGATTTTGGAGGGGAAAAATAATTTTTGGTGAGAACAAAGATTTTGAGGCGCTATCTTAAATGAACGGTGCTTGAATGCACGGGTTATGCACCGAAGGCGCCTGCGCCGAAGCTAGATTTTTGTTCATTTAGATTTTGAAGGGGGAAATAATTTTGGGGGAGAGCAAAGATTTTTAGGGGATATCTTAAATGAACCGTGCCTGAGGGCACGGTGTGTGTGTGTGTGTGTGTGTGTGTGTGTGTGTGTGTGTGTGTGTGTGTGTGTGTATCTATATCTATATCTATATATCTATATAAAAGAGGGCTGCTGACTGGGTTTGTCCCAGTCGCAAACCCAGTCACAAGCTAATTGGGACAAATCCAGCCCAGTCAGTAGCCCCCCTAAACCCCCCCAAACCCTTATTTACCTTGTTGATATTCCCCTCGAAACCCCAAAAAACACCCCCCTAAGCCACTTATTTACATGTTTACCTTTTACACCTTTACCCTCGACGATACCGGCACACCCACCCACACTTCTCGCTCCTTTTAGTTGCACGTGTGCACTGCATCCTGTTCGTGGGGGTTTTTTTGTGCCGTGCACTGTGTGTGCACGGGTTATTTCTAGTGTATATATACATGAGGAATATGGGCCTGAGCTGTAAGTGCAGGAAATTTTTCCTATGCTGACAGCAATTTAGGGCCGAAAAAAGATCTTTTTTAATTTTATTTTTTTGCAGTGTGTTCTACAACTTGTTGGCTACCTCCCTACCAAATTTCAAGCCAATCCAACACTTTTTGAGACTCCCTCCATCCATTCAAAAAGATTGCACTGACAGTTCGATTTTTTTGGAGCGGTCTTTTTGAAATGGATGGATGAATCCACAAAAAGTGTTGGATTGGCTTGAAATTTGGTGGGGATGTAGCCAACAAGTTGTATAATACATTGCAAAATTTTTTTAACAAAATCTTTTTTCGGCCCCTAATTGCTGTCAGCGCAGGAAAAATTTCTTGCGCTGACAACTCAGGCCCATATTCGTGTGTGTGCGTGCGCGCGCGTGTGTGTGTGTGTGTTGAAATAAATTAATTGAAACAACAACACACCAATGTAAGCTCTCTTGTGAAAATTAATTTTATTTTGAAATAAGAAAGGTTGTGTGCATGTCACTATGTGAATATTCATCGGCCCAAAGGAAGATCAGTATTTAACATAATTACATGCACACATGTGGTAATAAACACATGTTGATTCTTCAGTTTTACGTGTGAATAATAAATCCGCCCAAAGGAAGATTTATTATTAATGTTATCATTATCTGTTTCGAGGTATTTTCTCACCACTGATTGATAGGTTGAAGTTCCGGAGGTTGTCGCAGTCATGTGGGATGCATGCGGCCTCTGGGGTCGATTGTTCGAGCGTTCACTGGGGCAGAAATGCACGGATGCGTGCATTGGTATGCCAAAGGGCAGCTTCGGTAGAACTACGTCTTCCTGAGGCGATCGATCGGTCGGGGCTAGGGCTGAGAGCGTTCGGGCTCGAGCGATGGAGCACAGAAGGGTGGCTTCAGCTGGTTGATGGCTCCTTGGATCTGCACAGACGAGAGAGATCGTCAGGGGGATCGGACCTTGGTTCCGACCAAGTCCCCTCCGATGCCTAAGTTAGCACTTGTCTGAAAGATGCTCGGTGGGATCGAGTATGGTTCACGGAGAGACCAATACACGAGTCCTCGGGCTGAGATATGGAGGAGAAATATAAGGTGGAAGAGAAGGTCTTGAGAGGTGGAGTACCTGAGATCTGAGTATCCAGGATTCGATCCCTTGGCCTTTCGTCTTTTTGGCCTCTTATAGGAGTTTGCTTGTCAACGTCTTTATGGCCTCTTGCCATCTCTCCCTTCCTGTCCACCCACTTTGATGGTCTCTTCAAGGGGCATGAAGGCGGTCGTGATGGTGTGTTGGCTGATGTTCAAGGCAGGCATGATCTGTGAAGCGGTTTCCTCAATTGTGGAGGGTCGGCAGTTTCCCTGGCGTTGGCTTTGGGCCGCCACAATTCGATGCATTCGCGGGCCTTCAAGTTTGGGCATAACCCCCCTCTGGTCCATGGGCTTGGCCCACTCCATTTTGGGAGGGTTGTATCAAATGCCCCCCATCGCTCGGGCCATTCGGTTCCTGACAGTTCGGTTCGAGGGATGTGATTCGTGTGGATTTGACAGACGTGTCATTCGAGGCGACGCATTAAATGAAGGCCATCATGGCGTTGTGGGCTAGGAATTCTTCTGCCCTTTGGAGTGGGATTCGGAGGGCCGCCTTCAGGGAGATGTTGATGCGTGTCCTTCTCTGGACGGCCCGAATTTGGAGCTGCCCTCCATATAAAAAGTCAGGGTTTTGGGGTTCCTTCTGTGCTTCTCGATTTTGCTTTTGATTCCTCTCATCATTGCTGAGTTTCTCTTTGTCTCCTCTTCGACCTCCCCTTCTCCAGCTTTTCCAAGGTAACCCCCTTTCCTGCTTCCGTCTTTTGTCTTGCTTAATGGCAAGGGTTCTGAGAATAAGAACTTCGTCGCCTGATGTCGACGATATCGTCGCAGTCGTCGGGGCATCCTCGTCCCGTGAGAAGGGCAAAGTCTAGCTATCAAGGATCTGATCCAGCATGGGAATCCTTCCGGATCTGAGGGATCTGAGGTTCCTCCGGTGATTCTCGAAGTGGCCTCTACCGTCTTGTATTCCACTGCCGAGAGAGTCAGGGCGGCATATCTTTCTCACCCGTATGGGGTTCGGGTCCCGTTCCAAGACGAGAGGATCTGTTTCCCTGGGGCCCGTAAGATAGGAGTGTATGTCGAGATGTTTCAAATGGGGCTCCACTTCCCTCTTCATCCCTTCATTATCCAAGTTTTGGAATTTCTTCAAGTGTCTGTGCCAGTTGACCCCGTACTCAGTTCCGGTCCTGGTCGGCTTCGTCGTGATCTGTCATCTGCACGGGCTTGAACCGTCCTTGCCGTTATTCTTCTATTTCTACAAGATTAGGGCCGTCTCCCCGGTAACGTGGCTCCACATTGATGTTAGGAGGGGCAGGGAGTGTCTGCTGGGCTTGCCCCGCTGGGTCGGTCATTGGAAGAACGGTTATATTTTCGTCACTCCCCCGGGGATGCCCAAATTTTAAATGGCTTGGGAAGCTTGACAGATACGAGTTGGTGCTCGACCTCACAGAGGCCGATCGGGCCACGGTTAAATTCCTGATGGCCATGCCCAGGGGAGAGAGATTGGTCTGGCCCTTGTTGGATGACCTCCACCTCAAGAGCGTCTTGTGTTCCTCCGGTAAAGGCGCTTTTAGACATCGTCCCTCTGCTAGGCTTACCCTGATTTTCCTTTCTTTTGCAGGAATGGCGGGCCAGTAGTTCAACCATCCTTATTGTAGGATTTTCTGGGTCCTTAGGGCCATAAAATCGACGTCCAGCCTAAGTTGGTCGGACGAAGATATCAAATAAAGCAGCGAAAAATCATCTTAAAACAATTTTAAGAATCACCCTAAAGAAAGAAACCCTAGCCAAGATCTCTACTATCCCGGGGTTGGGTCCGACCAACCCCCTAAGGATAGATCTATCTAACAATTACAATTTATAAACGCATGAATATTTAAACTACATACCTGTCACTTTGTTTCTGCAGAATACGAATCATTGTTTTCTGCAGAATAACAATGGCATACACTAATCTAGCATACCAAATGAAGCAAAATGATACCAATTGTAATATATTCTACCAATGGATACCAATATGAATCAAAAGTATGAACATACTTACAACATTAAGCTCCCCCTACTTTGGTGCATCACTCAAGCACCAACAACTCCAATCGAACGAAAATCCTTGCAAATCACGGAGTTTGTAGGGTTGGTATCTCATGGTGGATTTAACCTAGAGAATATCATTTTGGTATCCAAAAATCTTTTTGGATCCTATGGGTTAGGCAATAAATTTAGCTAACTAAATTCAAATTAAATGTAACCCATACATACCACAATTGCTTTAGTACCCATAAAATGAAATTAAACTTATGGTACCAAGCAATGAAGGGTCAAAAGGAACTAACCCTTCGGAAACCAAGTCCAAGAGGAACTTGATTTCCCAACATAATCATCATTCAAAATAACATCATTTATAAACGAATTCACATACAAATTCTTATCATACATGCTTGTGTTCTTCGGACCCCAAATAGTGTATGTCTTGGGAGTCCTAATCCTATTGTGAACATGCATACGTTGTTGATTTCTATGTGATGCATGTCGTGGGTAAGCATATGGCATGTGATGCAATGGTGCATGACGATAATTATTCATATGAGAATGAGGATGAACATATGAATGTGGAGGAACACGTGCATGAGTGTATCTCACATGGTGTGCACGTGCTCGTGGATGCGGAGCATAGAAATCGGCATATGTGCTAACATGTGGGGTAGGATTTATGTTCCTACGTGGCATGGTATACATGAAAGCATGACCCTTCTTTGGAGGTCCACCCAAAGTGGGTTTCTTTCCAAATGGGGGCGTGTTCCTAGCGGAAGCACCATTGGTAGAAGAACTACCCATGACGTGTTTACTTCCACTAGTAGAAGCATCGGAAGATGGCCTAACAAAGGTGGCGGATGATTTGGATGAATCTTCCATCTTATACCCCAAACCAATGTGATGATTGGCCGGAAGTAAGTCATTTAGGATATTATCCAACTTGCCCTTACCTTTGTTGAATTCATGAATTTGGCCTAATGTGCTCTCATGCTTCTCGGTTAGAGAATGCAAAGAAGCATCCAAAGTGGACACTTGCGATGCGAGTGCACAAACACGTGATTTGAGATTTTTATTCTCAATACTCAAAGTTGAGATTTGAGACGTCAAATCCTCTATCACATGTTCATCCGAATCCTCGATATGAACATGCTCAAGTTGAGACTTGAGATTTTCAATCTCATTTCTCAACCCATCAACAACGGTATCGTTGTTGACGATGAAAGGCTTAGGCGAGTTTTTAAGACTATCTAATTCATTTTTAGTCTTCATAAACTTAGTAGCCATATTAGAAAACTTATTCCATAGTTGTTCATTGGCTATTCTAAGTTCATCATTGGTTACCTCTTCGCCTTCATCCTCGCTTCCATCCTCGCTTTCATCGGAGGAAGTCTCTTCATCACGATCCTCTTTTCCCATGAAGCACGTGTGTGCTTTCTCCACTCTTTCATCGTCCGACTCTCCACTTGAGGAATCGGAGTCGGTGAAAGTGCCGACAAGCCCTTTCTTGTGCTTTCTTAACTTGTCATGCTTGGATCCCTTCCATTTTCCCTTGTGTTTGTAGAGAGGACAATCCGGCTTGATATGTCCTGGCTTATTGCATTTGTAACACACGGGAGTAGAAACATTAGTCGAAATAAATTTTGATTTACGATTCAACTTACCTTGTCGGAAGAATCGGATGAAATTCTTTGCCATATTGGCCAAAGCTTCCATGTCCAACTCATCGTCCGCTTCTTCTTCCGAATCTTCATCATCGGTAGATGGAGCGGCCTTGAATGCAATCGCCTTTTTCTTTGGTTCGTCTTGCTTCAAGTACGCCTTCATCTTTTCCCTCATCCGGATCTTACTATCCTTGCGTACCTCATAAGACAATAAGGTACCCATTAGTTGTACGACGGTATATTTATTCATGTCATTACCTTTCTCGATGGCGAAGGTACGCTTTTCCCAACATGATGGAAGACCGTCGATAATCTTTGAGCATTTCTCCTTTTGGGTGTAGGTTTTCCCAAGAGCTTCCAAGTCGTTGGATATATCCACGAAGCGAGCATAGTACTCCTTCATGGTTTCACCCTGCTCCATATGAAACAACTCAAATTCTTTGTTAGCAACGACGAGTTTAGAGTCTTTTACCGTACTCGATCCTTCGTGCAAAATGAGGAGTTGGTTCCATATTTGATATGCACTCTTACATGTGCATATCTTGTTGAAGTCCTCGGGCTCCAACGCACAATTCAAGGCATTCATTGCCTTGGCATTGGCTACTTCTGCGGCGACCTCCGCGGGAGTCCACTTCGCGAAATCTTCTTCGGAAGGCTCGACATACTCCGTCATGGTGGCTCTCCATAGTGAAGCGCTCCGGAGGAAAATTTGCATCCGGCATTTCCAGTACCCGTAGTTGGTACCGTTGAAGTGTGGAGGCCTGACTGAGGATAGTCCTTCCATAACTGAAGAAGCTCCATCACGGTTCTTGAAGACGTTGTAGTCGTTGTTCGTCATAGCTCTCAACTTTGGCTATGAGTAGCTTTGAACTTGGCTCTGATACCAATTGTAGTGCCCTGTGGTAGCTACTGCACATGTACTAGAGGGGGGTGAATAGTACTTAAAATAATTAAGAGAGTTATTCATAAATATTGTGCAATGAACAAATGACAATTCGGAATAAAACAACGATCAACAAGAATTAAACAACGCAAACAAAGTAGTTACTGGGTTCGGATCCACCCAAGTCTCCCCGACTTGTTCCCGGTGATCCTACGTCCCAACCACCCGGATCCCCTTCGGATACTTGAGTTAGAAACCCTAACTCAAGATTTCCACTATGAAATACTTGGGAAGAACCTTCACCAAGTCAAATCATACACAAAGTAATTTGTGACTCCCACAACCCGGGATCACAAACACAACTCTCACAACCGAGAGATAAACACTTACAAAATGAAACTAAATGAAATAAACTCTTACCGTACAAAATCCTATGCCTTGAGTAAATCTTACCAAATTAGGGCAATGATGGATTTTGAGGAAGATGATGCCACCAAACCTTAGCTTCAAGAAGATGACCAGCAATGGAAGCCTAGGGTGGAGTATGGTGACTTGAATCAAGCTCTTGGCTTGAGAAGCTCACAATGGAGAGAATCTCTCTTGAGGAATTAGGGCTCAAGGTGTTGAGGGAGAGATTCTTGTGAAGGAGAGAGAGCTTGGAAATAGAGTTGATTGCTCTTCTCTTTTGATCTGAAAATATCTCTAATATATTGCTTAACCCCTTCAAGAAATGAATCAGGATTCTATTTAAAGGGGCAAGGAAAAACGAGTTCAAAAAGATCCCAACGGCTCTATTCTGAACCAGCCTAGTCGGTCAAAGAAGGATCACTGACCGACTAGTTCATCAACTAGTCGGTCGGTGATACAACGTAGACCGACTAACGGTTGAACAGCCAAAAGGTCGAAGTACAGGAGATGACAACTAGTCGGTCTAAGAAGACTTGCCGACCGACTAGTTTCACAACTAGTCGGTCGGTGAATGATCTTTGACCGACTAACAGTCGAAATAGAGAAGGTTGACTTCAAGATGAATTAGTCGGTTTAAGAACAAATGCTGACCGACTAGTTTCTCAACTAGTCGGTCGACAAACGTTCTTTGACCGACTAACTCGAAACAGTAACTCAGGCTGTACAGAGGCAAGCTCAACTAGTCGGTCCAAGAAGGATTCCTAACCGACTAGATCGTCATCTAGTCAGTCGGTGACTCTTCTTTGACCGACTAATTGATCAACCTGGAATGAGCTGAATATAGCAAGGCATCTAGTCGGTTCATGTAGAGTTTCTGACCGACTAGATCGTCATCTAGTCGGTTGGTGACTCTTCTTGAACCAACTAACATGCACTCGAAGCCGAGGGAAGAAGCGATAGGCTTCGGGAAAGTTTCTAATGGCTTCTATGAAGATCCTAGCTCTAAGATATGAGCGAAATGAAGATTATAAAGTAAGTCCTACTCAAGGCTTAACATTCTAATCTATGAAGCTAGAAGACTATAAAATAAACCTTACGAGCCGTCTTCAAAGCTTCAATCTTTATTCCTCTTGACTTTAACATTGCTCCTTGAGCTTCAACGAAACTCCAGGCACACGATCACGTGTATTGAGAAGTCTTGAGATGTCGCTTTTGATGTACGTGGTATTTTGGCGACGATCTCCATAACTGCGCTCACAAATAAGTTAGTATATATTATTTATGTTTGCTCATCATCCAAAACCAAATCCGGGGAATCAATACACAACATTCTCCCCCTTTTTGGTGATGACAAACCAACATAAATAATAAACAATAATAATGATTCAATTGAAAATTTACTTACTCCCCCTGCATTGATGATACGTTAGTTCCATATTCAATAACATTCATATGCATCAAGCGGCGAGGGAAATATAAAATATAAATCCTATCATTGACATATAGGATCTAAATCCCTTTTTATATCTTCACTCCCCCTGAATCTAACACATCAAATTAGATTCATGGTAAATTCCTTTGAATTATTAATTAGCTCATTGTCATTATTATATCTCTCCCCCTTTGGCATTAGCAAAAAGAGCGGGAGGAGATCAACGACAAAACCAATGGCTAAGAATAACGCAAGGGAGTCGAAGAATACGACCACGGTCCAAAACGACACCAAAGCAAGATATCAAATGTAAAGTACCGAATGAAAGCAAAGCGTGCCAAAGAGACCAAAGTCGAAAATCGAAAAACCGAAATCATAAACCATCGGCGAAAATCGGAAAACAAAATCACCAAGCCATAGGCGAAAATCGAAATATGAAATCATCAAGCCATAAGCGAAAATCGAAAAACGAAATCATCAAGCCATAGGCGAAAATCGAAGTCCGAGATCATCAAAACTCAAAACAATTTCACTTATTGAGTTTTGGAACATACTCTCCAAAATCAATAGAATGCATGGAAAACAATTCTATGTATCCATAGAAAGAATTCTATTAAATCCATAAAATCGTCGAACGACGAAATCAACATCAGAGACAAAAATAATCCGATGTGCATACCAAATGTAGCATGCAAGAATGTTATGCCAAAAATAGATAGTACATCATATAACAATGGCATACACTAATCTAGCATACCAAATGAAGCAAAATGATACCAATTGTAATATATTCTACCAATGGATACCAATATGAATCAAAAGTATGAACATACTTACAACATTAAGCTCCCCCTACTTTGGTGCATCACTCAAGCACCAACAACTCCAATCGAATGAAAATCCTTGCAAATCACGGAGTTGGTAGGGTTGGTATCTCATGGTGGATTTAACCTAGAGAATATCATTTTGGTATCCAAAAATCTTTTTGGATCCTATGGGTTAGGCAATAAATTTAGCTAACTAAATTCAAATTAAATGTAACTCATACATACCACAATTGCTTTGGTACCCATAAAATGAAATTAAACTTATGGTACCAAGCAATGAAGGGTCAATAGAAACTAACCCTTCGGAAACCAAGTCCAAGAGGAACTTGATTTCCCAACATAATCATCATTCAAAATAACATCATTTATAAACGACTTCACATACAAATTCTTATCATGCATGCTTGTGTTCTTCGGACCCCAAATAGTGTATGTCTTGGGAGTCCTAATCCTATTGGGAACATGCATACGTTGTTGATTTCTATGTGATGCATGTCGTGGGTAAGCATATGGCATGTGATGCAATTGTGCATGATGATAATTATTCATATGAGAATGAGGATGAACATATGAATGTGGAGGAACACGTGCATGAGTGTATCTCACATGGTGTGCACGTGCTCGTGGATGCGGAGCATAGAAATCGGCATATGTGCTAACATGTGGGGTAGGATTTGTGTACCTACGTGGCATGGTATACATGAAAGCATGACCCTTCTTTGGAGGTCCACCCAAAGTGGGTTTCTTTCCAAATGGGGGCGTGTTCCTAGCGGAAGCACCATTGGTAGAAGAACTACCCATGACGTGTTTACTTCCACTAGTAGAAGCATCGAAAGATGGCCTAACAAAGGTGGCGGACGATTTGGATGAATCTCCCATCTTATACCCCAAACCAATGTGATGATTGGCCGGAAGTAAGTCATTTAGGATATTATCCAACTTGCCCTTACCTTTGTTGAATTCATGAATTCGGCCTAATGTGCTCTCATGCTTCTCGATTAGAGAATGCAAAGAAGCATCCAAAGTGGACACTTGCGATGCGAGTGCACAAACACGTGATTTGAGATTATTATTCTCAATACTCAAAGTTGAGATTTGAGACGTCAAATCCTCTATCACATGTTCATCCGAATCCTCGATATGAACATGCTCAAGTTGAGACTTGAGATTTTCAATCTCATTTCTCAACCCATCAACAACGGTGTCGTTATTGACGATGAAAGGCTTAGGCGAGTTTTTAAGACTATCTAATTCATTTTTAGTCTTCATAAACTTAATAGCCATATTAGAAAACTTATTCCATAGTTGTTCATTGGCTATTCTAAGTTCATCATTGGTTACCTCTTCGCCTTCATCCTCGCTTCCATCCTTGCTTTCATCGGAGGAAGTCTCTTCATCACGATCCTCTTTTCCCATGAAGCACGTGTGTGCTTTCTCCACTCTTTCATTGTTCGACTCTTCACTTGAGGAATCGGAGTCGGTGAAAGTGCCGACAAGCCCTTTCTTGTGCTTTCTTGACTTGTCGTGCTTGGATCCCTTCCATTTTCCCTTGTGTTTGTAGAGAGGACAATCCGGCTTGATATGTCCTGGCTTATTGCATTTGTAACACACAGGAGTAGAAACATTAGTCGAAATAAATTTTGATTTACGATTCAACTTACCTTGTCGGAAGAATCAGATGAAATTCTTTGCCATATTGGCCAAAGCTTCCATGTCCAACTCATCGTCCGCTTCTTCTTCCGAATCTTCATCATCGGTAGATGGAGCGGCCTTGAATGCAATCGCCTTTTTCTTTGGTTCGTCTTGCTTCAAGTACGCCTTCATCTTTTCCCTCATCCAGATCTTACTATCCTTGCGTACCTCATAAGACAATAAGGTACCCATTAGTTGTACGACGGTATATTTATTCATGTCATTACCTTCCTCGATGGCGAAGGTACGCTTTTCCCAACATGATGGAAGACCGTCGATAATCTTTGAGCATTTCTCCTTTTGGGTGTAGGTTTTCCCAAGAGCTTCCAAGTCGTTGGATATATCCACGAAGCGAGCATAGTACTCCTTCATGGTTTCACCCTGCTCCATATGAAACAACTCAAATTCTTTGTTAGCAACGACGAGTTTAGAGTCTTTTACTGTACTCGATCCTTCGTGCAAAATGAGGAGTTGGTTCCATATTTGATATGCACTCTTACATGTGCATATCTTGTTGAAGTCCTCGGGCTCCAACGTACAATTCAAGGCATTCATTGCCTTGGCATTGGCTACTTCCGCGGCGACCTCCGCGGGAGTCCACTTCACGAAATCTTCTTCAGAAGGCTCGACATACTCCGTCATGGTGGCTCTCCATAGTGAAGCGCTCCGGAGGAAAATTTGCATCCGGCATTTCCAGTACCCGTAGTTGGTACCGTTGAAGTGTGGAGGCCTGACTGAGGATAGTCCTTCCATAACTGAAGAAGCTCCATCGCGGTTCTTGAAGACGTTGTAGTCGTTGTTCGTCATAGCTCTCAACTTTGGCTATGAGTAGCTTTGAACTTGGCTCTGATACCAATTGTAGTGCCTTGTGGTAGCTACTGCACACGTACTAGAGGGGGGTGAATAGTACTTAAAATAATTAAGAGAGTTATTCCTAAATATTGTGCAATGAACAAACGACAATGCGGAATAAAACAACGATCAACAAGAATTAAACAACGCAAACAAAGTATGTTACTGGGTTCGGATCCACCCAAGTCTCCCCGACTTGTTCCCGGTGATCCTACGTCCCAACCACCCGGATCCCCTCCGGATACTTGAGTTAGAAACCCTAACTCAAGATTTCCACTATGAAATACTTGGGAAGAACCTTCACCAAGTCAAATCATACACAAATTAATTTGTGACTCCCACAACCCGGGATCACAAACACAACTCTCACAACCGAGAGATAAACACTTACAAAATGAAAGTAAATGAAATAAACTCTTACCGTACAAAATCCTATGCCTTGAGTAAATCTTACCAAATTAGGGCAATGATGGATTTTGAGGAAGATGATGCCACCAAACCCTAGCTTCAAGAAGATGACCAGCAATGGAAGCCTAGGGTGGAGTATGGTGACTTGAATCAAGCTCTTGGCTTGAGAAGCTCACAATGGAGAGAATCTCTCTTGAGGAATTAGGGCTCAAGGTGTTGAGGGAGAGATTCTTGTGAGGGAGAGAGAGCTTGGAAATAGAGTTGATTGCTCTTCTCTTTTGATCTGAAAATATCTCTAATATATTGCTTAACCCCTTCAAGAAATGAATCAGGATTCTATTTAAAGGGGCAAGGAAAAACGAGTTCAAAAAGATCCCAACGGCTCTATTCTGAACCAGCCTAGTCGGTCAAAGAAGGATCACTGACCGACTAGTTCATCAACTAGTCGGTCGGTGATACAACGTAGACCGACTAACGGTTGAACAGCCAAAAGGTCAAAGTACAGGAGATGACAACTAGTCGGTCTAAGAAGACTTGCCGACCGACTAGTTTCACAACTAGTCGGTCGGTGAATGATCTTTGACCGACTAACAGTCGAAATAGAGAAGGTTGACTTCAAGATGAATTAGTCGGTTTAAGAACAAATGCTGACCGACTAGTTTCTCAACTAGTCGGTCGACAAACGTTCTTTGACCGACTAACTCGAAACAGTAACTCAGGCTGTACAGAGGCAAGCTCAACTAGTCAGTCCAAGAAGGATTCCTAACCGACTAGATCGTCATCTAGTCGGTCGGTGACTCTTCTTTGACCGACTAATTGATCAACCTGGAATGAGCTGAATATAGCAAGGCATCTAGTCGGTTCATGTAGAGTTTCTGACCGACTAGATCGTCATCTAGTCGGTTGGTGACTCTTCTTGAACCAACTAACATGCACTCGAAGCCGAGGGAAGAAGCGATAGGCTTCGGGAAAGTTTCTAATGGCTTCTATGAAGATCCTAGCTCTAAGATATGAGCGAAATGAAGATTATAAAGTAAGTCCTACTCAAGGCTTAACATTCTAATCTATGAAGCTAGAAGACTATAAAATAAACCTTACGAGCCGTCTTCAAAGCTTCAATCTTTATTCCTCTTGACTTTAACATTGCTCCTTGAGCTTCAACGAAACTCCAGGCACACGATCACGCGTATTGAGAAGTCTTGAGATGTCGCTTTTGATGTACGTGGTATTTTGGCGACGATCTCCATAACTGCGCTCACAAATAAGTTAGTATATATTATTTATGTTTGCTCATCATCCAAAACAAAATCCGGGGAATCAATACACAACACAAACTCTTTGCAGTATTCTATCCCTTACATCAAATGCATATTCTCCCTAATTTCTACATATTACTTGACGAAGGTCTTACTCTGTGTGAGACCCTACAGGCTGACCCTACTACAGGTTGGGCTCGAAACCCCAGACGGCAGAGAACACGAGTACCATGTGCCATCCCAGTTTCAGTATCATACTTATGTGGTTAACTCATTGACGTGAGTATTGTCGGGACCACCCTGATTGTGTCTGTAATGAATACCGCAGTTATTGTCTTTTCGTCAAAACTCTGCCGCTTAGTCAAGCCTAGGGTATGGTCAACTATCAACCCTACTAGCTTGAACTTGGTTAGTCTCCATCGATATTTAGTCAAATAATGGTGGACTTCTTCCAACATACTCTGGCCAGAGTTTTCACTAAAAGATCGAACTAACACTGCGACACTAACTCCCCTTGACCAGAAGAGGCGAATCCTATCTTGGTCATTACTCTCCTCGCACGCTTCAAATAGCACCCAACCAAAAGACTTTCAACGGGGCTTGTCCCAAGGCTAGATCAGTGATCTAAGTGACACCGTTCAAGTACAGATTCGTACAATAACCTCAAGTCAAAATACCAACTTACCTATCATCACTAAGAGTTATCATTGACAGGTTGGTCAATATAAACCATATGATAACTCTCGTTGGATAGTTCAGTGAACTTATTCTCCAATGAGCACATGTGTCTCATCTTCGACTTTGCCAAATCAAACGACCATGAGATCATCGTCACCATTACGTGGTGAAGACTAAGACACCATGGTCTATCCGATGTGTCGATATCCATTTCTCGAAACATCTACTACCACGAACATTTTTGGACCTATGCTACAATCGGTCAAATACTTCTCTATGATCGAGATCTACATCTTGATACATATTTGACCTCGCATTAAGTCTCAAGACTATACATAAGTTCTAATGAAAACTACATTATTATTAAACTTAGGTAAATTCTTACCAAATAGCTTACTTTTATTTTGAGCACGATGTTTGTACACTTACACAGAGATAAATTGCTTCGAGTTTGAGGGCATACTTATCTCCCAAAATCGCTCACTTGTACGCAGGCCCATTTATCACGGTATCTCATACCGCATTTACACATAAGTCTCTATAGACTTTATGTGATAGAGCCTTCGTGAGTGAATTTGCTAAACCGTCTTTAGTTATAGACTTAAGGAGTTTTCTATATTCATGTTAGACCACACATTTTGTCACGCCCCGCTTCCCAAAAACGTGGAGGCGAAGCGTGAGAAGGTCCGCTCAGACTTGAAGCTACAAAGCTGCAAGTCTGATAAGCGTCAATCACTTTAAAACTGCAGGTCCTTGCAACGCGAAACGAAACAAAGATAATAATAACGAAAGAGACAAAAGAAACATCTCAGAATATCCATAGCAATAAATCTCAACATCACAGAAAAAGCCACCAGGCTAAAAGAAAAGAGTCTAAAAGAGGCCGAGCATGGCCAACAAAAGTACAAAGTACAACAACAAAGTAATGGTGCAAGCACCGACATCTAACAGCAACCTAAAGCAAAAGCAACGCCAACAGTCTCTAAAACTGGTCTCCGGTGTCCACGAACTCCTCGACGAACGTAGGCTCAGTGTCAGCAACTACCTCGTCCGCTACAACTATCTCTGGCTCAGGGTCTAACATGTGACACCCAAAGAGAAAGGGGCACATGTCAGCAAGTCTGGAAGACTTGTGCAAGTGAAACTGAAAGTACAAGTAAGAGCAACCTAGCAGTTCTAGCATGATGCAATGACATGGCAGTTATAGTATGAGTGCAGCAGGTAAAGTAAAGTAAAGTAAAGTACGAGCATGGCATGGCATGGATGACAAGTATTACATGAATCATTCACAAGACAAGTACAAGACAAGGAAAGTAAGCACCTCGTGCACAGAGATTCCGTCTTCTGGCTAGAGGGCGGATCAGACCTCTCCTAAGCTCAGTTGACCGTTTATCCCTACCCCTCCACGTGTGTCGAGCCAGGGCCTTACCCCCGAACGGTAATGCTCGCTTCTGGATCACGAGCCAGGAAGTGTTTTACCTTGCTGGTCTAGGGGTGCACCTAGCCAGTCAAGGGAGTACAAGTACAAGTATTGTAGCGTGTGCTACCAATGCGACATTCAATGCATGGATGACATGACATGACAAGTAGTAAGGCGTACAGGTAAGGAAAGTAAACGTGACAGTTTAGTATGCATGAACAACAAGTTTAAAGGTTGGATCTAGCTTCGTTGTCAAGCTAGATCATTTAGGTGACGGATCTAGTTTCGTTGTCAAACTAGATCAAGTAGGCGTCTAGCCAGCTATCATTTCACTGACTAGTCTCTTTTACGCTAGGAACAAGGAAGTGGCCTAAAAACATGGCCCTAAACAAGATTTGGCAAGTTTCACTTGCCTGCAACTATCACGTCAAGAAAACACCGTCCAACGAGTCCAAAGTCACGATTCCTACGTGCACAAGTCCACCGGCCTACATCCGTTTTATTAATCTTGATTAGTGATTGCTAAAACATTTAAAATACTTTAAAATACTGATTTTTAATCTTGGTTAGCATGCAATTTGGTTGGGGGTCCTAGGGGTGCAAAGCGTTACCTCAACACGACGCGAAAGCTACACCGGCGTCGGGTAGCGACACCGGGGGTTGGAATAATAGATCGCGCTCCAAGTCCTGATTCCAATATATATTCCTCGCTGGAAAATTCAGAGCTTCAACCGGGGCGACGATTCCAGATTCCAAAGCTCGCACGTGCGACGACGGGCTACGACGTGCAACGACGTCGTACGCGGCAAGTCGTCGAAGAGAACGCACCTAGGTGGGGCCCACAGTAGCCCTAGGGACCTTTGGGGGACCCACAATAACTCTGGAGAACTTGGGGGGCCCACGGTGGCAAGCGGTGCGACGGATGCGGGGTTGCGACGTTTGGCTCTCGGTCGTACAGCCTCGGTGCGGGGATCTCCGTCGGTCAGACACATGGAAACGGAAGTTGCAACGTTTGGGGTCGGTCGCTGCAGCGGGCGGGGGCTTGGTGCGGGGCTGTGCTTCGGTCGGGCGCTTGGGGCGGCTCGGTCACAGCGCTTGGATGCGGGGAGCGCAGCGCTGCAACGTTGCAACGGTTGCAACGTTGCGGAGATGCAGCGATGCGGGCGAGAGCATCGGTCGGGCACGGTGAGGTGCGGGGTGCGGAGCGGTGACAAGGCGGGGTCGTTGCGGAGCGTTGGTGCGGAGCGGGGATGCGGCGACAGCGGGGGCGGCCATCGATCTGACCGAGAGAGTCTCTCGGTCAGGCACGGAGAAGCGGGGCGATGGCTGCAGCGGCTGCGGAGCGGGGTTTGGTGCGGTGGTGGCCTCGGTCAGACCGAGGGAACGGGGTGAAATCCATCGGTCGTGCGCATGCGACGGCTGCGACGTTGCGACGAATCGTCGCAACGTCCAATTTTGGTTTTGGAAGAGGCTAGGGCTAATTTCTTGCGAAAATAGGTCTTCCTAGGGGTTGCTTATATAGTATAGATGGGTTGACTTGGTCTAGGGCTAAATCTAATAGGATTAGAAGTTTAAAATAATTTAAAATTTGAAATTCAACTTCTCCAACTCACCCTAGGATTTGACTTGGTCCAAATGAGCTGGAAATTGGCTCAAAAATTCTTTAAAACGTTTTAAACTCAAATAAATTTTATTTGGCCGAAAATAATTTATAAATTAATTATTAAAAATATTATAAACTTTGTTAAAAATATAAAAGTGGTCAAATAAACTCCAAAAATTATAAAATAAATATCGTGGTGATTGTGACGATGAAAGTGAGCTAACTAAGAAGACGGATCTCAATTTTGACGTCGGACGACGAAACTAAAAATAGAAACGTCTCCCGTCAAAAGTGAAAATCGTCACGTCTCATCGAATAAGTTTAAATTGTGGGAAAACGACTCGAGGAACGTCGTTCCAATTTAGTGCCACTATTTAATACTCTCAGAGACGTTCACAACGGCATATCACACGAAAGTGTTCACAAACGAACAAAGTCTAAAACAACCACGTGCACGGCCAAAAGCACGTGCACGAAAAACGTACGACGAAAAGTGGTCGTTACACATTTGAATCTCAAATAATTTCCTTGGTCTCTTGGAATCCATAATTAATGTATTACCTGGATCTCATCCAGCTCATCGTATCTTACGAGAATAATCCAAATAAGTTTACTAGTCATTTAGACGGTTCATAATCATTTCTGATAAAGTGTCAAACTCTTTGACTACTTTATAAAAACATATGTTCCGGCCCCTTGATGCCTCTATGCTTTTTATTCGCTCCCACTGACCTTGAAAACTCTCTGGCCGATTCATATAAGTTCGTTCTTCTAAATCATATTTAGAAAACAGACTATACATAAATGCTCCCGTTTTCATGGTCATCATGAGCATTTACATCGAGTTTGGTCCAATTAGATCTGCACACATCTGCTGGTGAGACAGTTTCATCATAATCCATTTATAAGAGTTAGGATGATAGCCGTTCTCAACCAACACAAGTTGTCTTCACTATTTTCTTTCTGCACCAATTTTCTAGACTCGAAGATTCACTTGCAGCCAACGGAAACAATTTCCTTGGGCACTTAAACTAAGGTCCATATCTTATTTACGTGCAAGGACCATGTTTCAGATTGCATCAAGTTATTAATCAGAATCCCTACTCCGAATGGCATTCTGGAAGTTGACTAAGTCATCATTGTTGAGTATTAATTCCCCTGATTTGGTTTTTATGATGAACAAACATAAATATTGTGTACAAATTCTCTTTGAGTGCAGTTATGGAGATCGTCGTCAAATTACTTTGTAGATCTCAAGCGTCGTCCCAAGACTTCTTTAGGGCGCGTGATCGTTGTGCCTGAAGCTTCGTTGAAGCTCAAGGAGTTATTAATGAAGTCAAGGGATTCAGAATCATCGTGTTGAAGCTTTGAATACGGTTTGTCGTGCCTATTTATATTGTCTTCTAGCTTCGTTTCTTAGATTATTAAGCCTTGAGTCTTACTTGCCTAAGTTATCCTCATGCCTATCTTATCTTATCTCTAGGATTGCCTTGGAAGCCATTAGGAAGGGTTCCATAGCTTATCGCGTCTTTTCATGGCTTTCTGTGCATTTTAGTTGGTTCAAGTAGAAGAATCGACTAGATGACAATCTAATCGGTTGGAAATTATTCTTGAACCGACTAGTTATCCTTGTGAATCTTGGCCTATTCACTATTGACCAATTAGTCGGTCCAAGAAGGTTCACCGACCAACTAGTAGTCAAACTAGTCGGTTAGTGTTTCTTCTTAAACCGACTAGTTTACCCCTCTTATTTGACTAAATTCTCTGTCGACCTTCTAGTCGGTCTAAGAAGGTTCACCGACCGACTAGTTCTCAAACTAATCGATCAGTGATCCTTCTTAGACCGATTAAACTGCTCTAATTTTCCAGCCGTTGGAGATTTTATTTCCACGACTTTTCTTGATCTGTTTTGATTCTTTCCATATGTGTTTGATTCGTTTCAAACATGGAAATTTGTCTAATATCATAGGGATTTCAAATCTGAGTTTCATTCATTCCGATTATCAATTTTCAAGCGCTCTCTCCCTCGAAAAAGGCTCTCTCTCTCTAATTCTTGACCTAATTCTAAACGAGATCTTGAGCTTTGTGTGTTCGTACTCCTGAAGGGTTGAATCACGACCATCATCATCATCATCCTAGCCATCTGCTTCTGTTCAACTCATTGGAGCTAGGGTTTCGTGATCATTCATTCTCATAATCTCTCCTTGCCATAATACCGTAAGTATTTCTCAAGGCATAAGATTTTGTGGTAAGTGTTTTATATTTCATTAAATTTATCATTTGAGTTTTTCTCTCGGTTTGTGAGAGAAGTTCGTGATCCCGGTTTGTGGGAGTAACGATTCGTTTGTTGTAACGATTTGTCTTGTAGAAGTTTCTGCAAGAAGTTTTTAGTGAAAGCTTAAGTTAGTGGATTGTAACTCAAGTAGCCGGAAGGAATCCGGGTGTCTGAGACGTAGGATCACCGGGAACAAGTCGGGGAGACTTGGGTGGATCCGAACCCATTACATCGTTTGTTTGCGTTGTGATTCTCTTGTTGTTATTATTTATTCCGCATAGTTGTTTGTGTTTGCACAATAATTAGGAATTATACTCTTGATTATTTTAAAGTACTATTCACCCCCTCTAGTACTTGTGCAGTAGCTTCCAGGATATTACATTTGGTATCAGAGCCAAGTTCATAGCTATGACAAACAACGACAACAAGGCCGTTCGACCACCTTCCGACTACAGCTCCTACAAGAATCGTGAAGGAGCCTCTTCAGTGATCGAAGGACACTCCTCAACCAGGCTTCCTCACTTCAACGGTACCAACTATGGGTACTGGAAATGCCGGATGAAAACTTTTCTCCGGAGCGCATCACTTTGGAGAGCCACGTTAACGGAGTATGTTGAGCCCACTGAAGAAGACTTCACAAAGTGGACTGCCGCGGAGGTCGCCACGGAGGTGAGCAATGCCAAGGCAATGAATGCCTTACAATGTTCACTGGAGCCTGAAGACTTCAACAAGATATGCACATGTAAGAGTGCATATCAGATTTGGAATCAACTCCTCATCTTACACGAAGGAACGAGCAGGGTAAAGCACTCTAAACTCATCGTAGCTAACAAAGAATTCGAGTTATTTCACATGGAACAGGGTGAAAGAATTAAGGAGTACTATGCTCGCTTCGTGGATATAACCAACGAATTGGAAGCCCTTGGGAAAACCTATACCCAAGAAGAGAAAGTCACAAAGATCATTGACGGACTTCCTTCGAGTTGGGAAAAGCGAACTTACGCTATCGAGGAAGGTAATGATATGTCCAAATATACTGTTGTTAAACTAATGGGTACCTTGATGTCCTATGAGGTACGGAAGGACAGCAAGATCAAGATGCATGACAAGATGAAGGCGTTCTTGAAGCAAGAAGAGCCGAATAAAAAGGCGATTGCTTTCAAGGCCGCCCCAACCACACCTACCGATAGTGAAGAATCGGAAGATGAGTTGGACATAGAATCCTTGGCCCTCATGGCAAAGAAGTTCAACTGGTTCTTCCGAAAAGGTAATTTCAAGAACAAATCTAAAGTTGGTTCTACTAATGCCTCTGCTCCTTTGCGTTTCAAATGCAATAAGCTAGGACACATCAAGGTCGATTGTCCTCTCAACAAACAAAAGGATAAGTGGAAGGCACCCAAGTTCGACAAGTCAAAAAAGTACAAGAAGGAGTACAAGAAAGGGCTTGTCGGCACATTCACCGACTCGGAAGAGGATTCTTCAAGTGGTGAGTCAGATGAAGAACAAGTGGAGAAAGCACACATGTGCTTCATGGCAAGAGAGCAACATGATCAAGAGACCGCTTCAGATGAAAGCGAGGATGAAGGTGAAGAGGTAACTATGGATGGCCTTAGATTAGCTAATGAATAAATTTGGTCTAAGTATTCTAAGTTGGTAAATAGATATACTAAAATCAAAGATGAGCTAACAAGTCTTCAAACCACACCTACACCTGTCATCACCAACAACGACACCGTTGTTGAAGCCTTGAGAACTGAGATTGTAAATCTCAAATCTCAACTCGAACATGTTAACCTTGAGGATTCGGATGAACATGAGATAGCGGATTTGATTTCTTGAAACTCAACTTTGAGTATTGAGAATGAGAATCTCAAGTCACGTGTTTGTGAACTCACAACGCAAGTATCCACTTTGGATACTAAAATACTTTCTCTCACTGAGAAATATGAGTCCACATTAGGCCGAATTGAGAAATTCAACAAAGGCAAGGATCATTTGGATAATATTCTGAATGACTTACTTCCGGCCAATCATCATATTGGCTTGGGGTATAAGAAGGAAAATTCATCTAAATCTTCCACCACTTTTGTAAGGCCATCCTCCGATGCCTCAACTAGTGGGAGTAAACACCCCATAGGTAGTTCATCTACCAATGGTACTTCCACTAAGTACACATCCCCTTTTGGAAAGAAACCCACTTTGGGTGGACCTTCAAAGAAGGGCCATGCATTTATGTACACAAATACTATGCCACGTAGGAACACACCTCCTACTCCACAAGTTCACACTTATGATGATTTCTATGCTTCATGTCCCACCAAGTGAGACATACTCACGCACGTGTTCCCCCACATGCATATGTTCACCCACATCATTATTACATGAATGATTACCATCATGTACCGTATCATATGTTGCCACCACCATTTCATCATGTGCCGCATGCTTATCCACATCATGCTTACACTAGGCCACTTCCTCGTAGAACACATGCACCACATAGAAATCAACAAAATGTGCATGTTCCCAATAGGAATAGGGCTCCCAAGACATTCACGATTTGGGTCCCAAAGGACACTAGCATGCATGAGAAACAAGCTTATATTAATTCTTATTTTATGAATGTTGTGCACAATGATGACTATATTGGGAAGTCCAAGTCCAATTGGACTTGGCTTCCAAAGTTCTAATCTCTTAGGACCCAATGACCTTGGGTACCATGATAGAATGTTGTTATCTTCAGGTACTCAAGAAAAAGAAAATGAGCAACAAATCTAAATCTAGCTCCAAGAACGGGTGGATACTTGATAGCGGGTGCTCAAAACACATTACTGGTAAAGCTCAGTTGCTATCCGAAGTGGTACCCATTGAAAATGGAAACCGAGTGGTCTTTGGAGGCAATGAGAGCGGAACCATCATCGGTGTTGGAAAAGTTGGTAACCCTTCTAAACCCCTTATAAATGATGTTTACCTTGTTAAAGGTTTAAATCACAATCTAATCTCTATAAGTCAACTTTGTGACAAGGGTTACAAAGTTAGCTTTGAGAAAGGAATGTGCCATATTTTAAGAAATGATAATAATAATGTGTTGTTCTCTGGCACATGCCATAAGGACTAATATATCTTAGATATTCCAAATTCCCATGAACAATGTTTTATTGCTAACACAAGTGAGCAACACTTATGGCATCGACGTTTTGGTCATGCGAATTTCGGAACACTTTTCAAACTATCCAAGCTAGATTCTATAAAAGGATTCCCTAAGCTTTCCGTCAATAAGAAAAGCTTTTGAGACTCATGTCAACGAGGCAAACTTCCAAAATCGTCATTCAAACCTAAGAAAAGCATATCCTCTAAACGGCCTCTAGAGCTTTTACATCTAGATCTTTTTGGGCCAACTAGAGTTGCTTCATTAGGGAATGCCCGATATGGACTTGTCATCGTTGATGACTTTTCTACATATTCTTGGGTATTTACTTTAAATAAAAATGATGCTTTTGAAAACTTCACAGTATTTGTTAAGAAAGTACAAAATCTCATCGAAACCACTATTGTCACTATTCGTAGTGATCATGGAGGGGAATTTGAGAACGAGTCTTTCTCAAACTTTTGTGATGAAGTTGGTATTACTCACACCTTTTCTTTTCCTCACGCACCCCCTCAAAATGGTGTTGTTGAGAGAAAGAATAGGACGCTAGTGGAATGTGCTCGCACTATGTTTGATGATAGCCACCTTGGCCATCAATTTTGGGCAGAAGCGGTACATACCGCTTGTTATGTGTTTAATAGAATACTCTTGAGGCCCGGAACTAAACAAACTTGTTATGAATTTTTGTTTGGTAGGTTACCTCAAGTTAAACATTTTAAAGTTTTTGGTGCAAAATGTTTTATCAAGAACACGTATGGCAGTTTGGAAAAATTTGATCCAAGATCCGATGAGGGGATATTTGTTGGATATTCCTCCCGTAGCAAAGCCTACCGGATATACAACAAATGAACCTCAACGATCGAGGAATCACTTCATGTTTCATTTAATGAAGACTTTGTCCCTCCTAGAATTATCGATGACGATGATTCTATAGAAGTAGTTATTGATTCTGTTGAAACTAACCCTACTAATGAATCGCTTGAGAATGTTTCTAGTGACCAGGGTGTTCCCAGAAAGCTTCCAATAGTTTGTGACCATCCCCATGAGCAAGTTATTGGCAACTTGGAAGATGGTGTCAGAACAAGGTCTCAAGTCAACTTCTTCGCTCAGAGTGCCTTTGTCTCTTCTGTGGAGCCAAAGAATATCAACGAGGCGTGCGAAGATAATCCTTGGATCCTAGCCATGGAAGAGGAGCTCATTCAGTTTGAGAGGAATGAGGTCTGGGAGCTAGTTCCGTTGCCTTCGAAGAACCACAACGTTATAGGAACGAAGTGGATTTTCAAGAACAAGACAGACGAGAACCAAAATGTCATCCGGAACAAAGCTCGGTTAGTTGCTCAAGGCTACAGACAAGAGGAAGGTATTGATTTCGAGGAATCCTTTGCACCTGTAGCTAGATTAGAATCTATTAGGTTATTACTGTCATTGCATGCCATAAAGATTTCAAACTTTTTCAAATGGACGTAAAGAGTGCGTTTTTAAACGGAGATATCGTTGAGGAAGTATATGTTTCTCAACCTCCGGGTTTTATAAATGAAAATTTTCCAAATTGCGTTTTTAAACTTAAGAAAGCACTTTATGGTCTGAGACAAGCTCCTAGAGCTTGGTATGACCGGTTAAAGAACTTTCTTTTGGATTTGGGTTTCAAAATGGGTGAGGTTGATTCAATGCTTTTTGTTAAGTATGCTAATCATGACATTATTCTAGTTCAAATTTATGTCGATGATATCATTTTCGGTGCTACTAACTTCACTCTTTGCAAAGAGTTTTCTAATGTCATGAAGGATCAGTTTGAGATGAGCCACATGGGTGAGCTCAAATATTTCTTAGGACTCCAAATTCGCCAAATGAACAATGGGATCTTCATCTACCAAACCAAGTACACGGTGGAGCTGCTAAAGCGATTTGGAATGGAAAATGCTTCTAGCAAGAAGACCCCGATGAGCACCACAACACATCTTGATAAAGATACTTGCGACAAAGATATAGACATTTGTCTATATCGAGGTATGATAGGTAGTCAATTATATCTTACTGCTAGTAGGCCAGATATAATGTTTGTCGTATGTGTTTGTGCTAGGTATCAGTCACAACCTAAGGAATCACACTTAATAGTGGTTAAACGTATTTTTAGTTATTTAAGTCACACACTAGACTACAGATTATTATATCCAAAGTCAAGCACATATGAGTTAATCTCGTATAGTGATGCAGATTATGCTGGATGCAAATCCGACAGGATGAGTACTAGTGGCACTTGCCATTTTATAGAAAATTCCCTTGTCTCTTGGTTCTCCAAGAAGCAGAATTCTGTATCACTTTCAACCACCGAGGCGGAATATATCACCGTCGGTGCTGCATGTGCACAGGTTCTTTGGATGAGACACACACTTAAAGACTTTGGTATAAACTGTGATACTTGCCCTATCATGGTGGACAACCTAAGTGCAATATGTCTCTCTAAGAATCCGGTACACCACTCCCGTAACAAACACATAGATGTCAGTCACCATTTTCTAGATGATCATGTAGCTAAAAAGGACATCATTTTAGTGTACGTTGAAATCCAGAAGCAAATCGCCGACATTTTCACGAAACCACTTAAGGAAGATACCTTTGTGCGGTTACGTCGAGAATTGGGGATTATGGGTGAATCCGAGATTTAGGACTCATACTTTTTATATAATCTTGCATGATAATGATATTCATAAGCTCTTATTGGATTTGTTGTGATATTCACTATTTATGCTGGATTTATGATTTGTTTTTCGATTTGCGCATCAGAGTTATGTTTTTCTGGTTTTATGGGGTAGAATAAGTGCGTATGCGAGTGTTTAGATGTTTAGTCCAAGTGCTCTTTGGAGAGAACTCAAAATTTCTCATTCTCAAATTTTTTTGGACTCACTTAGTCGGTCCCATTTCATCTCCAGACCGACTAGTTCTACTTCTAGTCGGTTAGCCATTGAACTCAGACCGACTAGTTCGTGCCCTATTTCTTGACCCACTTGATGTTTACCATTTAGTCGGTCCAAGTTCACTTGCCGACCGACTAGAATTCGTTTTAATCGGTCAGCTCTTGAATTCAGACCGACTAATTGGGCAAGGACAATTTGGTCTTTGGCCCTACTTAAATCGATTAACTCATCTTTACACCGATTAGAACCCATTCTAATCTGTGCCCCTCTCCGCACTAAAACCCTAAGCGCCGACCCTCTCGTCTTCTCCCGTCGTCCGACGCCTTCTCCGGCCACATCCAGTCACCGCCGGCCATCCACCTTCCTCCAAGGTCGCTCTCCTCCCTCATTGGTATCTCCTCCTCCCCTTTCTCATCAATTAGGGTTCGATTTTCGTTTGATTTTGTTGTATTTATAGTCTCGATTTCATGGCGAGAACTAGAATCCCAATCCGCCCTTCCGGTCCTTCTCCGATGACCGTCGATCCTCCATCCCACCCTAATCCTCCCAAACGTCGCTCCAAAACCGCTTGTCCACCCCCATCGTCGCCTACTTCTCCATCATCCCCTTCGCCCCCACTCCAAAAGAAGAGGGCTGCTGCTTCTAAGCCCCAACCCTCCTCTAAACCCAAGCCCCAGCCAAAATTCAAGAAAATCTTGACCTCTGGACCCTACCGTGCTCCCTCTCCACCCTCTGACTCCGACGATGACTATATCCTGGAGACTGAGGCCGCCGAGAAAGAACCTACCCCTCCTCCTTGCACTTCCTCTCGTCAGTCCAAGGGGAAGGATCCCATGCCCTCCGGTGGGGTTGATATCTCTCTATGTCGCAATGACCCATTGTGTCTACTCCGCCTATAACCGTATTGAGCATTGCCCTTTGATCCTCGAGCACTATGTCCAGTTCGCTGATTTTCCTAAGCTCGCTGATCTTCGTTCCTATAGCGGTCTCCTTGACTATCTTCACCATGATCCCAAGGCGAATCCTCATCCTTACCCTCGGCTCGCCAAACTTTTCTATGTAAATCGAGTTCGGGATGAGTATGACGACAAGCATTGTACTGAGACCACTGTTTTGGGGACGCCCATTGTCCTCACTGCAGAGATCTTAGGACAGATTCTTGGGGTCTCATCGTCTGGTCTGCTCCCGTCTGACATATCTGTGGATAATATCCACGATCTCGATCGGTCCCTCTTAGCTGACATGTTTCACGTTGTTCCTCCCGCCATGATTGGCGTTCCTTCCAAGTCTTTCAACCCGAATAGGTGGGTCCTCAAGCTTATTCTGAAGTCGTGTCTTCTCCCGAAATATGGCTCTTCTAGTCTGCCATCCCAGCCCTTCCTGAATCTCATCTATGCCCTGTTTGATGGGAGCGAGATCAATTGGGCTCGCATCATTCTGGACAAGATGGACTCATTTGAGTGCATCAGGAAGTCATCCAAGGCTGCGCATATTCCTTATCCGTGCCTTTTGACTTTGGTCTTTCGTCACTTTGGAGTTTCCCTCCCTCCTGATGATCAGCGTCCCTTGGGTCCTCCCTTGAACGTGACCGCCGTCAAGAAGTCTCTTATGGCCTTGTGACACGTTCAGAGGACCACCCCTTCTATTCCTCCTCCTTCGTCTCGCTCTACCTCTTCAGCTTCCCTGAGCCGTCAGGAGGCTCGTCTCTTGCGATGTAAGGAGATGCTCGTGCGCATCTGTGATCATTTGGGTGTTGAGGTCCCCCGACAGTCTCTGATGAGGAAGCCATGGAGGTTGTGAGGATGAGGAGCGTGCTACTGCTTCTCCGGTTCGTGCCCCCGAGGGTACTCCTGCTGCTACCTCTCCTGTCCGTGCTCTCGAGAGCACTCCTGCTGCCACCATTCCTTCGGTGGATACTTCTGTTGCTCCAGAGTCTGCCACTCCATCTGCACAGCCTACCGCTGGTGCAGATCCTGCCCCTGCCTCTTGAACCTACCTTGGAGGACTCTCTGTTGAGCACTTTGGCTGACACATCCAGTTGTGAGAGAGTGGGGCTAGGATAGTTGGGTGGTTGGTTTGCATGTTTTGTGATACATTTTGATGTATGTTGGGTTGTTGTATGTTGTGCACTTTATACGGCTATCTGCTGATGTTCGATACTTTTTGTTGTCTGGATGTATCATTTTTTGTTGTATCAATATATGTCTATACATCCTGTTGCAGTTCGTACTTTTGTGCACACTGTACTTTGTCTCTGTTGTTTACTTCATCGCTCGTCGACTATGTTGGTTATATAGCGTTGATTGTATGGAAACATGAATTGTTTTCCATGCACTCAATTAGCTAAAATGTTGATATTGGAGAGATTGTTCCTCTAATCAATCATATGATTTGATGGTGTTTTGATGATTTTTTCTTTCGTTTTTTGACTTTGGTCTAGTTGACACACCTTGTTTTATTCGATATTTTCCTTGGTGTCATTTGGACCGCTGTCATATTCTTCGACTCTCTTGTTTAGATTTTTGTTTAGCCACGGTTGTTGTCGTTGACTTCCTCCCGCTCTTTTTGGATAATGTCAAAGGGGAAGAGAATTAATAATGACTTGGTGCTAAATGATAATTTAAACAATTACCGTGAATCTAATTTCATATGTTAGATTCAAGGGGAGTGAAGATATAAAAATCTATGGATTCCAATCCTATATTTCAATATTTGGATCATGTTTTATACTTTTCTCTTCTGCTTGATGCATATGTTTATTATTTAATATGGAACCAACGAGTCATCAATGCAGGGGGAGTAAGTAAATTTCATTTATCTCATTATTATTGATTTATATTTATGTTGGTTTGTCATCACCAAAAAGGGGAAGAATGTTTAGTATTGATTCCCCTGATTTGGTTTTGATGATGAACAAACATAAATATTGTGTACTAATTCTCTTTGAGCGTAGTTATGGAGATCGTCGTCAAATTACTTTGTAGATCTCAAGCGTCATCCCAAGACTTCTTTAGAGCGTGTGATCGTTGTGCCTGAAGCTTCATTGAAGCTCAAGGAGTTATTAATGAAGTCAATGGATTCAGAATCATCGTGTTGAAGCTTTGAAGACGGTTTATCGTGTCTATTTATATTGTCTTCTAGCTTCGTTTCTTAGATTGTTAAGCCTTGAGTCTTACTTGCCTAAGTTATCCTTATGTCTATCTTATCTTATCTCTAGGATTGCCTTAGAAGCCATTAGGAAGGGTTCCTTAGCTTATCGCATCTTTTCATGGCTTTCTGTGCATCTTAGTTGGTTCAAGTAGAAGAACCAATCGACTAGATGACAATTTAATCGGTTGGAAATTATTCTTGAACCGACTAGTTATCCTTGTGAATCTTGGCCTATTCACTGTTGACCAATTAGTCGGTCCAAGCAGGTTCACCGATCGACTAGTTGTCAAACTAGTCGGTTAGTGTTTCTTCTTAGACCGACTAGTTTACCCCTCTTATTTCACTAAATTCTCTGTTGACCTTCTAGTCGGTCCAAGAAGGTTCACCGATCGACTAGTTCTCAAACTAATCGGTCAGTGATCCTTTTTAGACCGATTAAACTGCTTTAATTTTCCAGCCGTTGGAGATTTTATTTCCACGACCTTTCTTGATCTGTTTTGATTCTTTCCCTATGTGTTTGATTCGTTTCAAACATGGAAATTTGTCTAATATCATAGGGATTTCAAATCTGAGTTTCATTCATTCCGATTATCAATTTTCAAGCGCTCTCTCCCTCGAAAAAGGCTCTCTCTCTCATTCTTGACCTAATTCTAAACGAGATCTTGAGCTTTGTGTGTTCATACTCCTGAAGGGTTGAATCATGACCATCATCATCATCTTAGCCATCTGCTTCTGTTCAACTCATTAGAGCTAGGGTTTCGTGATCATTCCTTCTCACAATCTCTCCTTGTCCTAATATCGTAAGTATTTCTCAAGGCATAGGATTTTGTGGTAAATGTTTTATATTTCATTAAATCTATTATTTGAGTTTATCTCTCTGTTTGTGAGAGAAGTTCGTGATCCCGGTTTGTGGGAGTCACGATTCGTTTGTTGTAACGATTTGTCTTGTAGAAGTTTCTGCAGGAAGTTTTTAGTGAAAGCTTGAGTTAGTGGATTATAACTCAAGTAGCCGGAAGGGATCCGGGTGTCTGGGACGTAGATCACCACGAACAAGTCGGGGAGACTTGGGTGGATCCGAACCCATTACATCGTTTTTTGCGTTGTGATTCTCTTGTTGTTATTATTTATTCCGCATAGTTGTTTGTGTTTGCACAATAATTAGGAATTATACTCTTGATTATTTTATAGTACTATTCACCCCCCCCCCTCTAGTACTTGTGCATTAGCTTCCAGGGCATTACAATCATCAACTGTGATGTTTTACTCGACTTATCGTCTCACGAGACTCGAGTAATCCTTGTTACTTCCTAATGATTAATTTTGAGGAATGTTTTATTTATAAGGTTGCAACAAAACCTTATCAAATACTTAGGCATTATTATCTGGGTTTTAACTCAGAATGAGGATTGTAACTCAGAGTCACTAGCCATGTATCGCACTAAGTCTAACAAAGTACGATTTATGCTCTCTAACACACTGATGTGTTAAAAGACTTGACCTGAGAGAAAATCTCATTTTATTTTAGTTACGCAAGAATTTACATAGTTAAGTATTCGACTCTTCGATCCGATCGAATCAGTTCAAATACTTCTGTCATTGTATTCTGTATTTTATCAGACTTGTGTTTCATCAAGAACATGTGTCGTGATAAAATGAGAATTCCTTATCTTGGTTTATTTAAACTTGGGTCCGGGTACATCTGTATGTACGAGACTACGAGTTCACCAACTCATTCTTTCATTGTCTTACAAATGGAATTTACGCCATCATACCTTTGAGCCAAGATTCACAAGTGTCTTTCGACTCATAATACGAGGGGTCAGACCCTTCTTTATGTAACTTGTGAAGCTTAGTCTCTTAGGTACGGCCTAGTTTATTTTTTCATATAAGATTTTCTACTCACTTGCATATTCATGTATTAACTCTTAATACAACATTGTTATACATTATAATCACATCAAAACATTTCTTCTAAAGTAATGTGAAGGCATTCTTCAAGTGTGATATAAGTTCCATATGGCCTAAAGACAACAATTGTTCATTAGCCATTGTGTGAGACTATCTTTGTATTACAATTATTCTGAAATTTTAAACACCAAACATGTCGTATTTTCAGTTCCTCCTACTATGCCTTGTCTTATGATAAACCAAATATTCTTTCTCAATGAATTTTACTTGGTGCCTTCTCCTTTCTAAATCATATTTAGACATTTTATGTACTAACATAAATATTAGCTGTGCAAGCATCACATGCATCCAAACACTTGAGCTTTACAACCTTGAGGAGACTCAACAAGTTGCTCGTCTCAAGATCTAATTTGGATACATTGTCTTGTACCGCTCTTACACTCATCTTCGAGTCAAACAGTTTGATCAAAGTTTCAAACCTTGCGGATTGAAACTGTTTTTCATACAACCTTGAGGAGACTCAACAAGTCATATGGAGAAACTGCTTTGAACATCAGTATGTTTAAGCTGTACATGTTCATATGGCGAGTGTTAAGTAGCGTGCTTTTATTGTGTTAGATTTTTGAGCTTAAGGAAATCTTTGTCCGTAACTCAGTACTAGGAAGGATATTTTAATATCAATGAGAATATACTTTGGTTTATCAAATATTCCTTAACTAATCATTTTATCCAGTTGACTTATTTCTTTTAAGGATATTATTATTTTGGATTCCACTCGGTTAAACATAGAATATCCTTAGTTTAGCATGTGTTCATGATTTTTAAATATAGTTAAAATGGTTTTTATTCAACTATATCCTCACACTATTTATGTGATCATCTTTCGCCATGTAGATGAACGAATATAGTTATTTAATGGGATAAGGACCCAACCACCCTGAGCTTCACAACTTTGAGGAGACTCAACAAGTTGATCGACTCTGTAGTTGGTAGATAATCTCATTATCAATCACATCACATGTGACTCCCTATTGGTTTTTACCCCTAGTCACTTATGATCTTGAGGAGACTCAACAAACCATACTGACTAGTATAGTCGAACCCTTGTTTTCATGTCTAATATTAACTTACATCGATACTCGAGGAGACCCGACGCAGTGGTTTGGGTTAATACCAGACTACATCTCATGTATGATGGAGTCGGTTTCTAAAAGAGACCATGTCATAGCTTGAGGAGACTCAACAATTATGACAGGCGTCTTTTAGTCCCTTAATCCAAAAATAAGGAGGGCTACGGCTAACCTTGAAGAAGATTTTTCAACGTAATTGACTAGATATAATCGACGATGTCACATAATCATAATTCGCATCCTTGCAGTCCAGCGAAACACGGCCAAGGATTTGGCTAGGCAAGGATCACTATCCCCAGTCGAGCTAGGGTGATCCACAACACTAGTCAAAAAACACTAGACCGGATCATGGTCCATTGAAGGAAACTTATTATTCAAATGTGTCCCATCGATTAGAATTGGCTTCATTAAAACTTGTTAATCCGATCAACTAGTTGAATCCTAAAATTCGAAATAATTAGGATTGGTTAATAACTTTTATTAATGACCTTATCAACTATAAGGATTTTTAAGGTTCTACCCTAATCATGTATTAGGCATTTAAAATTCAAGTTGCAACAATTTAAATCATAGCTTTTTGTTCAAAATTATTATTAGAACAGTTAAAATAATAATTTAGAGAGGGCTACCCTAAACAAGAATTTAATATGTTGCAACAATTTTTAAATCATAGCATGTCAATCAAAAATTGTCTTATAATTTTCTGGAAGTTTTTAATGACTATCCTAATAGTCTTTCTTGAATTATCACATAATCAATAAAAACTAATATAACCATGAAAATTATCATGTAAACATATTAGCATGATAATCATAGCAATTAAACTTATCTTATAAATTTTTGCTAAACATGCAACTTAAAATTTACCGCATAAGTATAAGTTACATCAACAAATTATCACATAATTTTAAAGATTTAATTTTAAAATAAAATTAAATCTAATTTTCAAAAACAATTTTCGAAAATAAAACCGTTGCTTTAAAACAACATTTTTAAAGTTTAAATAAAACCTCCATCTGATGGAGAAACATGTTGTATCACGTACATTTTATAATTGCAAAAATAGATCATGTAGACCATAGCTGCGATACCACTGTAGGGTTTTCTGGGTTCTTATGGCCATAAAATCGACGTCCGGCCTAAGTCGATCAGACGAAGATATCAAATAATGCAGCGGAAAATCATCTTAAAACTATTTTAAGGATAGCCCTAAAGAAATAAACCCTAGATAAGATCTCTACTATCCCGGAGTTGGGTCCAACCAACCCCTAGGGATAGATCTATCTAACATTTGCAATTTATAAACGCATGAATATTTAAACTACATACCTTTCACTTCGTTTCTGCAGAAATACGAAGTGTCGTTTTCAGCAACATTTTTTTGGCCCCAGCGTCGCTTCTCCCAAGCCAAACCGCGTCCCGAGCTGCTCCTCGTCCCGAGTCGGACCGCTTCTCAAACTGCACCGCGTCCTGAGGCGAGCAACACCCTTGTCACCGAGCCAACTATGCACCGAAGAAGATTCACCTTGAGTGCATCCTTCGTCAAGACTTCGGATCCGATCTGAGCTCCTTCGTAGCTTTGCTAGAGCCCGAACAGGAGCAAGGAAGAAATTTAGGGAGAAAGAGAATAATTTAATTTAAGCTCAGATCAAGGACGGGCTTGCTCAGTTTAATGGAGCTACTCAGATCTAGAGCTTGGGACGAGTTTTAAATAGGAGAGTAGGTCCCTATTTATATAAGCGGCTGACCCCTCCCCTTCACTCCATATCCGATGTGGGACTAAAAGTATTTGGATGAAAATTTTAATTAAAGTTTGCATTTCACAAATGCCAAAGTTTAGCGAATTTTTCCTCCCTCACCGTTGAGATTCGCAAGTGATACAACCTATCAAATCGAAGAGGGTTGAATGGTGAACGCGTAGAAAGAAACGGCACTATATTCTGAGTCCGTTTGACCCCTCAAACAATTATCCAAACATAGCCCAAAATCATGTGTTTCAATAAACGGAGCCGTGGCTTCAAGCTGGGCTCGAAGACCTAGACGCGGGGCCCCACATGGGCCCCACATGCCAGCCTGATGGGCACATGCCTAGCACGTGCCCAACGGACACATGCCAGGCACAGGGGAGCGTACCTGGCACGCGCCCGTGCACGCGCGCAGGCGAGCAGGCCCGCCCGCTGCTAGGGGCACGGGTGCCCGCCCTTCTTAATGGGTATGGGTGCCTGCCCGCATTTCAGGTGCAGGCACCCGCCTTTCTGGAGCAGGTCGGGTACCCGCTTAGCGGGCCCCCGACCCGCAATGCCCAAAAAGGAGCTACCAATGCTGTTTTGGCTCTATTTAGTTCGTTTGGAGTCCGTTTTTGACACGGTTTGAGCCTGTGTTTAGACCGGGATGATCCCTCATCCAGGTAACCATTTTCACATGATTATTAAATATTAAATATTTTACGACACATTTAATCCTCTTTTGCATCATATGCAAAATTCCCACATCCTTAATGTTTCTAAAGTTATATCGCAAACTCTTTGTGACTTATAAAATCCATTTGCATCCAATACAAATGAACTGAGGGCATACATTTCCCAACACTTATGACGTGCACCAACTCATCCATCGAGGTGCTCGGGGCTCTCAGGGAAGCTTCGCTGGCCATGCATCGCGTCGCACAGAGGAGGCGACGGCCCGTGCAGCTGAGCTACCAGTCGGGACACTGAAGATGGCGAATGCACCCTTGACTACAGGCTCTTCCCCCTTGGTGACAGGTCCAGTCAATGTTTCCCTGAGTCAAGCTCTGATACTGGCCGTCACGGGTTCTTCTCCCGCCGTGGCGAGCCTGGTTGACGCTCTCGTCGACCTGGTCCCCGTCGAAGGGGCCTCGACTAGCCTTGGGCAGGACCATGTCGCGTCGACCGAAGGTCAGGGATCGAGGAAGAAGCGTTCTTGCTTGGGTTCTGAGAGGCCCAAGAAGAAGAAGAGAAAAGGGAACTATGCCTCCCTGGTGGCACATCCCACGTCGCGAAGCCCCCAGGTCTTGGGGGAGGCTTCTCCTACCCTCTATGCTGAGCATACTCCGGTCAGTGTAGGGCACGCATTGTCTGTGTTCGGGCCCGGACTTGAGGCCCCGTCCGGAGGGTCGATTTTTACTGACCTTGATGTGGCTATCCGGTTGGCGCAGATCTCTGCTCTACCGGGGGATCGTTCTCTCCTGGAGAGGGTCCACTCTAAGAGCCTAGTGGACTGCACTGTATTACAGATTCAGCAGGCAAGTCTCTTCCTTCTCTCACTCACATCTTGTTTAGCTCGATACTCATCCCTTTCGTCTCGCAGGCGTCCTCAATGACCGTAGAGGTGCAGCAGTGTGCAAAGAGGGTCGCCAAACTTGAGGCGGCCCTCATGCAGGAGCGTCTGAGAGCAGAGGCGGTCGAGCGAGCGGCCAAAGAGGTTCGCAAGAAGTTGCATCCCTCACTCCATAAGGTCTCCGAGCTCACGTCGGAGGTGGAGAAGTTGAAGGAGGCGTTGGTGGCCACCGATGTCTCTCGGGCCGCTATCGAGGGGTCCGTCGAGGAAGCCAAGAGAGCGTTGTTCCTCGTCCAGGAAGCGCACTAGAAGGAAAGGGCCGAGCTTTGGTCTAAGATCGATTCCCTGTGGTAGGCAGATCCCCAGTGGCTTGTTAATAAAGTTTTGAGGGGTTATGACGACATCCTAGCCCCGCGGATCGCATAGTCCTTCTTGGAGGGATTCTTGGCATATGAGGAGTGGGTTCGACAGACGCTTCTTTGTCCCTCCTCTGTCCTCGACCAGCTTGCCTGGATGAGGGACGTCACTGAAGCAATATGGAAGAGTTTCTCCCGGGCTTCTGCATCATTGACGGTCATGGTGGTCTTCATTTTGTTTTTCCCTCCTTATATGTAACAAACCGAATGGATAATAAATGTTTTTGCCTTTTTTGGTATGTTCGTTGTGTTGTGATATGGTTCCCCGGATTTGGTTTTGGATGATGAGCAAACATAAATAATGGATACTAACTTATTTGTGAGCGCAGTTATGGAGATCGTCGCCAAAATACCACGTACAACAAAAGCGACGTCTCAAGACTTCTCAATACGCTGATCGTGTGCCTGGAGCTTCGTTGAAGCTCAAGGAGCAATATTAAAGTCAAGAGGAATGAAGATTGAAGCTTTGAAGACGGCTCGTAAGGTTGATTTTTATTGTCTTCTAGCTTCATAGATTAGAATGTTAAGCCTTGAGTAGGACTTACTTTATAATCTTCATTTCGCTCATATCTTAGAGCTAGGATTATCATAGAAGCCATTAGAAACTTTCCCGAAGCCTATCGCTTCTTCCCTCGGCTTCTTATGCATGTTAGTTGGTTCAAGAAGAGTCACCAACCGACTAGATGACGATCTAGTCGGTCGGCAACTCTACATGAACCGACTAGTTTGCCTTCTCTATATTCAGCTCTTTCCATGACTACAGTTAGTCGGTCAAAGAAGAGTCACCGACCGACTAGATGACGATCTAGTCGGTCAGGAGTCCTTCTCAGACCGACTAGTTGTGTACAGTCATTTTCAGCCTGAGCTACTGTTTCGAGTTAGTCGGTCAAAGAACGTTTACCGACCGACTAGTTGAGAAACTAGTCGGTCAGCATTTGTTCTTAAACCGACTAAGTCAACTTGAAGTCTACCTATTCTATTTCGACGTTAGTCGGTCAAAGATCATTCACCGACCGACTAGTTGTGAAACTAGTCGGTCGGCAAGTCTTCTTAGACCGACTAGTTGTCTTTGCCTGTACTTCGACTTCTTGGCTGTTCAACCGTTAGTCGGTCTACGTTGTATCACCGACCGACTAGTTGATGAACTAGTCGGTCAGTGATCCTTCTTTGACCGACTAGTCTGGTTCAGAATAGAGCCGTTGGAGCTTTTCTTCAAACGTTTTTCTCTCTCTCTCTCCTCTATCCTATATATATAGTTGGAGGGGCTCTTTCATAAGATCCAAGGCTGCCATTTTAGAGATTTGGAGAAATCTAAGAGAAGCTATTCAACTCCATTCTAAAGCTTTCTCTTCCTCACAAGAATCTCTCCCTCAACTCTTTGAGCCATTTCCTCAAGAGAGATTCTCTCCATTGTGAGCCTTCCAAGCCAAGAGCTTGATCCAAAGTCACCATCCTCCATCCTAGCCTTCCATTGCTGGTCATCTTCTTGAAGCTAGGGTTTGGTGGCATCATCTTCCTCAAAATCCCTCCTTGCCCTAATTTGGTAAGATTTACTCAAGGCATAGGATTTTGTACTGTAAGAGTTTATTTCATTTACTTTCATTTTGTAAGTGTTTATCTCTCGGCTGTGAGAGTTGTGTTTGTGATCCCGGGTTGTGGGAGTCATAAATTACTTTGTGTATGATTTGACTTGGTGAAGGTTCTTCACAAGTATTTCATAGTGGAAATCTTGAGTTAGGGTTTCTAACTCAAGTATCCGGAGGGGATCCGGGTGGTTGGGACGTAGGATCACCGGGAACAAGTCAGGGAGACTTGGGTGGATCCGAACCCAGTAATATTGTTTGTTTGCGTATGTTTTAATTCTTGTTGATAGTTGTTCAATTCCGCATTGTCGTTTGTTTCTTGCACAATAATTAGGAATAACTATCTTGATTATTTTAAGTACTATTCACCCCCCCCCCCCCCTCTAGTACGTGTGCAGTAGCTACCACAGGGCACAACAATTGGTATCAGAGCCAAGGTTAAAGCTACAAGTTCAAAGCTATGACGAACAACGACTACAATGTCTTCAAGAACCGCGATGGAGCTTCTTCAGTTGTGGAAGGACTATCCTCAGTCAGGCCTCCACACTTCAACGGTACCAACTATGGGTACTGGAAATGCCGGATGCAAATTTTCCTCCGGAGCGCTTCACTATGGAGAGCCACCATGACGGAGTATGTCGAGCCTTCCGAAGAAGATTTCACGAAATGGACTCCCGCGGAGGTCGCCGCAGAAGTTGCCAATGCCAAGGCAATGAATGCCTTGAATTGTGCGTTGGAGCCCGAGGACTTCAACAAGATATGCACATGTAAGAGTGCATATCAAATATGGAACCAACTCCTCATTTTGCACGAAGGATTGAGTACGGTAAAATATTCTAAACTCGTCGTTGCTAATAAAGAATTTGAGTTGTTTCATATGGAGCAGGGTGAAACCATGAAGGATTATTACGCTCGCTTCGTGGATATATCAAACGACTTGGAAGCTCTTGGGAAGACCTACACCCAAAAGGAGAAAGTCTCGAAGATAATCGATGGACTTCCTTCTTGTTGGGAGAAGCGTACCTTCGCCATCGAGGAAGGTAATGACATGAATAAATATACCGTCGTACAACTAATGGGTACCTTGTTGTCTTATGAGGTACGCAAGGATAGTAAGATCCGGATGAGGGAAAAGATGAAGGCGTACTTGAAGCAAGACGAGCCAAAGAAAAAGGCAATTGCATTCAAGGCCGCTCCATCTACCGATGATGAAGATTCGGAAGAAGAAGAGGACGAAGAATTGGACATGGAAGCATTGGCCAATATGGCAAAGAAATTCATCCGATTCTTCCGACAAGGTAAGTTGAATCGTAAATCTAAATTTATTTCGACTAATGTTTCTACTCCCGTGTGTTACAAATGCAACAAGCCAGGACATATCAAGCCGGATTGTCCTCTCTACAAACACAAGGGAAAATGGAAGGGATCCAAGCACGACAAGTCAAGAAAGCACAAGAAAGGGCTTGTCGGCCCTTTCACCGACTCCGACTCCTCAAGTGGAGAGTCGGACGATGAAAGAATGGAGAATGCACACACGTGCTTCATGGGAAAAGAGGATTGTGATGAAGAGACTTCCTCCGATGAAAGCGAGGATGGAAGCGAGGATGAAGGCGAAGAGGTAACCAATGATGAACTTAGAATAGCCAATGAACAACTATGGAATAAGTTTTCTAATATGGCTACTAAATTTATGAAGACTAAAAATGAATTAGATAGTCTTAAAAACTCGCCTAAGCCTTTCATCGTCAACAACGACACCGTTGTTGATGGGTTGAGAAATGAGATTGAAAATCTCAAGTCTCAACTTGAGCATGTTCATATCGAGGATTCGGATGAACATGTGATAGCGGATTTGACGTCTCAAATCTCAACTTTGAGTATTGAGAATAAAAATCTCAAGTCACGTGTTTGTGCACTCGCATCGCAAGTGTCCACTTTGGATGCTTCTTTGCATTCTCTCACCGAGAAGCATGAGAGCACATTAGGCCGAATTCATGAATTCAACAAAGGTAAGGGCAAGTTGGATGATATCCTAAATGACTTACCTCCGGCCAATCATCACATTGGTTTGGGGTATAAGATGGGAGAGTCATCCAAATCGTCCGCCACCTTTGTTAGGCCATCTTCCGATGCTTCTACTAGTGGAAGTAAACACGTCATGGGTAGATCTTCTACCAATGGTGCTTCCGCTAGGAACACGCCCCCATTTGGAAAGAAACCCACTTTGGGTGGACCTCCTAAGAAGGGTCATGCTTACATGTATACCATGCCACGTAGGAACGCAAATCCTACCCCACATGTTAGCACATATACCGATTTCTATGCTCCGCATCCACGAGCACGTGCACACCATGTGAGACACACTCATGCACGTGTTCCTCCACATCCATATGTTCATCCTCATTCTCATATGAATAATTATCGTCATGCACCATTGCATCGCATGCCATATGCTTACCCACGACATGCATCACATAGAAATCAACAACATATGCATGTTCCCAATAGGATTAGGACTCCCAAGACATACACTATTTGGGGTCCGAAGAACACAAGCATGCATGCTAAGAATTTGTATGTAAAATCGTTTATAAATGATGTTATTTTGAATGATGATTATGTTGGGAAATCAAGCTCCTCTTGGACTTGGTTTCCGAAGGGTTAGTTTCCTTTGACCCTTCATTGTTTGGTACCATTAGTTTAATTTCATTTTATGGGTACCAAAGCAATTGTGGTATGTATGGGTTACATTTAATTTGAATTTAGTTAGCTAAATTTATTGCCTAACCCATAGGATCCAAAAAGATTTTTGGATACCAAAATGATATTCTCTAGGTTAAATCCACCAAGAGATACCAACCCTACCAACTCCGTGATTTGCAAGGATTTTCGTTCGATTGGAGTTGTTGGTGCTTGAGTGATGCACCAAAGTAGGGGGAGCTTAATGTTGTAAGTATGTTCACACTTTTGATTCATATTGGTATCCATTGGTAGAATATATTACAATTGGTATCATTTTGTTTCATTTGGTATGCTAGATTTGTGTATGCCATTGTTATATGATGTACTATCTATTTTTTGGCATAACATTCTTGCATGCAAAATTTAGTATGCACATCGGATTATTTCTGTCTCTGATATTGATTTCGTCGTTCGACGATTTTATGGATTTAATAGAATTCTTTCTATGGAAACATAGAATTGTTTTCCATGCATTCTATTGATTTTGGAGAGTATGTTCCAAAACTCAATAAGTGAAATTGATTTGAGGTTTGATGATTTCGGATTTCGTTTTTCGCCTATGGCTTGATGATTTCGTATTTCGATTTTCGCCTATGGCTTGGTGATTTCGTTTTCCGATTTTCGTCGATGATTTTATGATTTCGGTTGTCGAGTTTCGCCTATGGCTAGATGATTTCGTATTTCGTATTTCATCTATGGTTTGATGATTTCGGTTTCCGTTTTTCGACTTTGGTATTTTGCATTTGATATTTTGTATTGGTGTTATTTTGGGCCTTGGTCGTATTCTTCGACTCCCATGCGTAATTTTTTAGCCATTGCTTTTGTCTCCTCCCGCTCTTTTTGCTAATGCCAAAGGGGGAGAGATATAATAATGACAATGTGCTAATTAATAATTCAAAGGAATTTACCATGAATCTAATTTGATGTGTTAGATTCAGGGGGAGTAAAGATATAAAATGGATTTAGATCCTATATGTCAATATGTGGTTCATATTTCATATCTTACCTCGCTGCTTGATGCATATGAATATTATTGAATATGGAACTAACGTGTCATCAATGCAGGGCGAGTAAGTAAATTTCAATTGAATCATTATTATTGCTTATTATTTATGATTGGTTTGTCATCACCAAAAAGGGGGAGAATGTTGTGATATGGTTCCCCGGATTTGGTTTTGGATGATGAGAAAACATAAATAATGGATACTAACTTATTTGTGAGCGCAGTTATGGAGATCGTCGCCAAAATACCACGTACAACAAAAGCGACGTCTCAAGACTTCTCAATACGCTGATCGTGTGCCTGGAGCTTCGTTGAAGCTCAAGGAGCAATATTGAAGTCAAGAGGAATGAAGATTGAAGCTTTGAAGACGGCTCGTAAGGTTGATTTTTATTGTCTTCTAGCTTCATAGATTAGAATGTTAAGCCTTGAGTAGGACTTACTTTATAATCTTCATTTCGCTCATATCTTAGAGCTAGGATTATCATAGAAGCCATTAGAAACTTTCCCGAAGCCTATCGCTTCTTCCCTCGGCTTCTTGTGCATGTTAGTTGGTTCAAGAAGAGTCACCAACCGACTAGATGACGATCTAGTCGGTCGGCAACTCTACATGAACCGACTAGTTTGCCTTCTCTATATTCAGCTCTTTCCATGACTACAGTTAGTCGGTCAAAGAAGAGTCACCGACCGACTAGATGACGATCTAGTCGGTCAGGAGTCCTTCTCAGACCGACTAGTTGTGTACAGTCATTTTCAGCCTGAGCTACTGTTTCGAGTTAGTCGGTCAAAGAACGTTTACCGACCGACTAGTTGAGAAACTAGTCGGTCAGCATTTGTTCTTAAACCGACTAAGTCAACTTGAAGTCTACCTATTCTATTTCGACGTTAGTCGGTCAAAGATCATTCACCGACCGACTAGTTGTGAAACTAGTCGGTCGGCAAGTCTTCTTAGACCAACTAGTTGTCTTTGCCTGTACTTCGACTTCTTGGCTGTTCAACCGTTAGTCGGTCTACGTTGTATCACCGACCGACTAGTTGATGAACTAGTCGGGCAGTGATCCTTCTTTGACCGACTAGTCTGGTTCAGAATAGAGCCGTTGGAGCTTTTCTTCAAACGTTTTTCTCTCTCTCCCCCCTCTATCCTATATATATAGTTGGAGGGGCTCTTTCATAAGATCCAAGGCTGCCATTTTAGAGATTTGGAGAAATCTAAGAGAAGCTATTCAACTCCATTCTAAAGCTTTCTCTTCCTCACAAGAATCTCTCCCTCAACTCTTTGAGCCATTTCCTCAAGAGAGATTCTCTCCATTGTGAGCCTTCCAAGCCAAGAGCTTGATCCAAAGTCACCATCCTCCATCCTAGCCTTCCATTGCTGGTCATCTTCTTGAAGCTAGGGTTTGGTGGCATCATCTTCCTCAAAATCCCTCCTTGCCCTAATTTGGTAAGATTTACTCAAGGCATAGGACTTTGTACTGTAAGAGTTTATTTCATTTACTTTCATTTTGTAAGTGTTTATCTCTCGGCTGTGAGAGTTGTGTTTGTGATCCCGGGTTGTGGGAGTCACAAATTACTTTGTGTATGATTTGACTTGGTGAAGGTTCTTCACAAGTATTTCATAGTGGAAATCTTGAGTTAGGGTTTCTAACTCAAGTATCCGGAGGGGATCCGGGTGGTTGGGACGTAGGATCACCGGGAACAAGTCGGGGAGACTTGGGTGGATCCGAACCCAGTAATATTGTTTGTTTGCGGATAATAAATGTTTTCGCCTTTTTTGGTATGTTCGTTGTGTTGTCTTTGTTTTTGGTTTGCCTCCCGCCTTCGTGGTCGATATGTAGTCGGCTTGCTGGGGGCCATAAGGCTCACGGTAGATCGAGCAATCGACCAGCTGGGGAAGTTGCCTCTAGCCTTACAGTCGATCGAATGATTGGCCTGCTGGAAAAGTTGCCCCCAGCCTTAGGGACGATCGGGGGGGTCGGTCTGCAGGGGAGTTTCCCCCAGCCTTACGGTCGATGGGTCGATCGGCCAGCTGGGAGAGCTATCCCCAGTCTTATGGTCGATCAAATGATCGGCCTATTGGGGGAGTTTCCCCCCGCCTTACTGTCGAAATGTAGTCGGCCTGCTAGGGGAGCTACCCCCAGTCTTACGGTTGACAGGTTGGTCGGCCAGCTAGGGGAGCTGCCCCAGTCTTATGGTCGATCGAATGATCAGCCTGCTGGAGGAGTTACCCCCAGCCTTACGGTCGATTTGTGGCCGGCCTGCTGGGAGAGTTGCCCCAGCCTTATGGTCGACGGGTCGGTCGGCCAGCTGGGGGAGCTACCCCAGTCTTATGGTCGATTGAATGATCAATCTGCTGGGGGAGTTACCCCAGCCTTACGGTCGAGATGTGGCCGGCTTGCTGGGAAAGTTTTCCACAGCCTTACGGTCGAGAGGTCGGTCGGCCAACTGGGAGAGCCACCCCCAGTTTTACGATCGATCGAATGATTGGCCTACTGGGAGAGCTACAACAGCATTACGGACAATCATAAGGTACGAGCGGTCCTGCTGGAGGAGTTGCTTCCAGCCTTACAGTGGATCGAGAATTCAATCGGTTCTGTTCGGGGGAGTTTTCCATGCCTTACAATGGATCAAGAATTCGGTCGGTCCTGCTGGGGGAGCTGTCACCAGCCTTACGGCCGATCGAGAGTTCGATCAGTCCTACCAGGGGAGTTCCCCCCAGCCATACAGCCAATCGAGAATTCGATCGGTCCTGCCGGGGGAGTTAACCGTAGCCTTACGGCCAATCGAGAGCTCGATCGGTCCGACTGGGGGAGTCGTCTCCAACCTTACGACTGATCGAGGGTTCCGTCTGTCTTGCAGGGGGAATTGCCCCCAGCGGTCTCTGTGTCAGATCCGATAGGCGATTTACCAAATCTTGAAGGACGCGTAGTTGTGAGCAAGAACTCAAGTTCGTGTCTTTATTTTAGTAGAAGAAAAATTGGGGGTACATTTAAGACTGAGATGCGCAAAGCAGGGGAGATATGGGTGGGCGAGTCACTCGCCCGGAGCTGTGAGACGCGATCGATCGACTGACTCCTTATTCAATTATGTGCACAGGGGTGTGGACGATGTTCACCTTCTTCCCCTTATCTGCTTGCTACGATGTGCCCTCCCTGGAGCCTGCCTTCGAAGCGTCAATGAAGTTCTTCAAGTATCCTTGGCTAATCAGCTGGTCGATGTCCTTCTTTAAGTGCCAGCAGTCGTGACCGTTATCCTTGTGATATTTGCAGTACTTCTTTGCGTCTCTTCGTCCCCCTTCATCCTCGGGGGAGGCTTGTTGATGTGACCCTCTTTTTGGGCCTGCATCAGGACGACATCTTAGGTTGCGTTCAGCCTGGCAAGTGATGTTTCCCCTCTACGTGGCTTCCCCTGGGCCTTCCCTCCTGCTTGCGGTCCTCTAGCTCACAGCATTCATCTTTGCCGTGTTTCAAACTCCTCCTGGTCCCCACAGGGGGATCTCCTTCCTTCGTGGCCAAGGCTTCCTCTGTCAGCATGAATTGCTCCACCCGAGGCAGGACCTAGACGAGGCCCTTAGGGGGGTCTTGATGGAGCGATTCCTTTAGGCCTCTGTGCCGAAGCCCTTTTTTTAGGGCTGTCATGGTGACCAGTTTGAGGAAGCTCTTGACGTTTAGTCTCTGGGTGTTGAAGTGCTTCATGTAACCCCTCAGAGTCTTGCATGGCCTCTAGATTATGTTGAACAGGAGGTCCGAGCCTGGCTTACTTTATCGCCCGGCCATGAACTGTTGGCAGAACTTCTGTGACAAGTCCCGGAAGTTGCTGATGGATTGGTCGGGGAGGCTGGTATACCACTCCCTGGCGGATTTCTTGAGGGTGGTATAAAAGCCTCGACAAAGCAGGGCGTCGTCGTCCCCTTGAAACCTCATGACTCCCTGGTAGTCTTGCATGTGCTCCTGGGGGTCTCCCGTGTCGTCGTACTTCTCTAAGTTTGGTACCTTGAACCTGGAGGGTACCCTTGTGTCAGTGATGCTCCTCATCAGCGGGCACCGGTCGTCCCCTGGGGCTTCCAAGTCGATCTGACCCGGCTGTGCTTCCCCTCGGAGCTCAGACGGCTTTGGCAGATCAGTAGGAACGTGCGAGGGGCCTCCTCTGCGACCCTCTCGGCTGGGATCAGCATCGGTCACCGGGTGCATTCCCTGCGATGGCGATCTTCACGACTCCTGGGCCTCTTTCGGTGCGGACTTTGACTTCGCCCCTGGTGCTTCTCGGTGTTCGTGCGGCTAGACGATTTGTGTTCGTCCGAATGGGGTCGCTTGGACGAGGCCGCAGTTGATTCGTCCCTGGTCCATTTGGTTCTCCCTCCTCTCCCATCTTAAAGAGAGGTGGGGGTAAATGATCGCTCCCGGTTCAAGGCCTCACCATCGCAGTCCATGACTATGGTTGAGCGCAACGGGGGGTGTGCTTCCTGGAGGTCGGGAAACCCCGCTTGGTTTCCCCCAAGGGGTGTTGCGGGCCCACGAGGTGTTGAATGGCTTCTGCCAGGGCCCAAAAGTTGGCGTTCATCTCCTGGGTGAGATGGTCGAGTTGTTTGTAGGTCACCGAGCGTGAGTTGTCAGTTTCCCCTGCGGAGCGACTGTGATTTCGTGTTGGACGTAGCTACCATCCTCCGGGATGGTCGGCATTCGGGCCACTTCGTCGTTGTACTGCTCCATATTAGTTGTTGTGGATGACGTGGGAGATGATCGCTTTCTCACAGATGGTGCCAGATGTTTCGAGGTGTTTTCTCGCCACTGATTGATAGGTTGAAGGTCTGGAGGTCGTCGCGGTCATGTGGAAAGCGGGCAGCCTCTAGGGTCGATTGTCCGAGCATTCGCTGGGATGAAAACGCATGGATCTGTGTGTCAATATGCCGAAGGGCAGCTTCGGCAGAACGACAGCTTCCTGGGGCGATCGGTCGGTCGGGCCTCGGGCTTGGGAGCGTTCGAACTCGAGCGATGGAGCACCGAAGGGTGCCCTTAACTGTTGGCGGCTCCTTGGATCTGCACAGACGAGAGAGCTCGTCAGGGGGGGTCAGACCATGGTTCCGACCAAGTCCCCTTTGATGCCTACATCAGCACTTGTCTGAAGGATGCTCGTTGGGATCGAGTATGGTTCACGGAGAGACCAATACACGAGTCCTCGGGCCGAGCTATGGAGGATAAATATAAGGTGGAAGAGAAGGTATCGAGAGGTGGAGTACCTAATATCAGAGTATCCAGGATTCGATCCCTTGGCCTTTCGTCTTTTCGGCCTCTTATAGGAGTTTGCATGTCAACACCTTTATGGTATCCTGCCATCTCTCCCTTCCTGCCCGCCCGCTTTGATGGTCTCTTCAAGTGGCATGAAGGCGGTCGTGATGGTGCATTGACTGATGTTCAAGGCGGACGCGATCTGGGGAGCAGTTTCCTCAATTGTAGAGGGTCGGCAGTTTCCCTGGCGTTGGCTTTGGGTCATCGCGATTCGATGCCCAAGGCCTTCAAGTTTGGGCCTAACCCCCTCTGAGCCGTGGGCTTGGCCCACTCCATTTTGGGGGGCCGTATCATTATCAATGTTTGATTACTACACCAAGATATCAATTACAAGTTAATATTTTGTCCAAAGATAAAAAATTAATGGAGTTGTAGGTATCTTAAGATGGGGTTTGTATTTATTTGTGTCAAGCCCCGCTTCCCAAAAATGTGGAGGCGAGACGTGAGAAGGTCCGCTCAGACTTGAAGCTGCAAAGCTGCAAGTCCGATAAGCGTCAATCAACTTTAATTTGGCAGGTCCTTGCAACGCGAAACGAAACAAAGATAATAGTAAGGAAATGAGACAAAAGAGACATCTCGTAATATCCATAAATAAGTTCCAACATCACAGAAAAAGTCACCAAGCTTAAAAGAAAAGAATCTAAAGGCCCAAACATGGCCAAAAAATTACAACGTACAAAGTAAAGGTGCCACGAACCGACAACTAACAGAAAACCTAAAACAAAAGGAAACTCAGCAGGGGTCACTAAGAAAGATCACTGGTGTCCGCAAAACTCCTGCTGGGCAGACATGGACTCAGGCTCAGCGTCAGCGACAACCACGTACTCAGCTACGGTCTCTGGCTCAGGGTCTAACATGTGACACCCAAAAGAGAAGGGGCACATGTCAGCAAGTCTACAAGAGACGTGTGCAAGGAAACTGAAAGTACAGGTAAACAACCTAGCAATTCTAGCATGATGCAATGACATGGCAGTTAAAGTAAGAGTGCAATAAGTAAGGTAAAGTAAGGTAAGGTACAAGCATGGCATGGCATGGATGTCAAGTTTTGCAAGGAACATTCACAAGGACAAGTACAAGTATAGTAAGCATGTCGTGCACAGAGATTCCGCCCTTTGGCTAGAGTGGCTGATCGGGCCAACTCTTACGCTCAAGTGACCGTTTATCCCTACCACTCCACGTGTATCGAGCCAGGGCATTACCCCCGAACACGGAATGCTCGCTTCTGGATCACGAGCCAGGAAGTGTTTTTAACAAGTATGGCATAGGGTTATGCCCGCATAGCAGGTGCCTAGCCGGAAACACGGAAACACAGATTGTTCAAGGATTTTGTAGCGTGTGCTACGATGCAACATACAAATCAAATGGCATGTAAGAATGCAAATGCATGGCAAATATTCAATTAGATTGTGTACCGTTAAAGAAAGTAAACGTGACAGGCAAATGCATGACATGACATGACATGACAAAAGGCAATTCTAGCTTCGTTGTCAAGCTAGAACTTGAAAAGGCGCCTAGACCGCTATCATTTCACGGTCTAGTCTCTTTTACACTAAGAGCAAGGAAATGGCCTAAAGCATGGCCTAAAACAAGGTTGGCAAGTTTCACTTGCCTGGTACCGAGGTTGTTGATCGACGAGAGTCGTCCCACAAATCGCTATTCTACGGGAAGGGGTCACTGTTATGGCCAAAGCAGAAATCAGAATTGAAGGATCTAAACCAGATTTGTATCGGAATCCTACAACGTCTAGTAATCCATTTTTATTAGGTTTTCTAAATTATAGTGTGGGTTTTGGAAAATTAATGGTAGATACTAACCGTATACGAAGCGGATGAACGACGATCAAGACGCCTATGAATCTGCAGGTAGGAGAAGATCTCGACGTATCCGGATTGCCGTCGCCAAATCGGATCTAGCACGGCAACGGAAGAGTGATCCGAGGAAGAAGTTGCGACAGAAGGGATCTCCTGGTGGCTGAGATATAACAGATCTAGAGAATGGAGAATGTAGGGAAAAACTGTAGCAAAAGAGAATTCGGGGGGTTTTAGGGTCGGCTGACGGCTTACGGGGTGGTTGCCGGCGCAATGGGGGTGAGAGGGAGCACGGGAGGGGGTGAAAAGGCAAGAGGAAGATGGGGGATGATTGGGGAAGAAAATCGGCTAAGAAAGTGAGAGAAGAAAATAAAACGTATATGGTTTTAAATAGAAACAATAAGCGGCGGCTACGACTTAACCTAGGGTTTCTGGGACAACTAGTCGGTCAGTGAAGAGTGGTCGACCGACTAGTTTGGGAACTAGTCGGTCGGTCGTCCAACTGAGACCGACTAAAAGGTAAACAGTGAACAGGGTCGACACAGGTAGACAGATTTAGTCGGTCTGTGAAGGTCCGTCAACCGACTAGTTTGGGAACTAGTCGATCGGTGAATATTCATTGACAGACTAAGGGTTGAATGTGATAGACAATAAGAACTGAGAGTTAGTCGGTCTGAGAAGAAACTCTAACCGACTAGTTTCTCAACTAGTCGGTCGATAGACGTTCTTTGACTGACTAACGGTAAACAGTAACTCGGCTGTCAGACAGAACTCAGAATTAGTCGGTCTGAGAACAAGTTCTAACCGACTAGTTTGGGAACTAGTCGGTCGATGGATGTGCTTAGACCGACTAAGCGTAAACAGTAACTCAGCTGAAATAATTAAGATGAACTAGTCGGTTCCTGAAGAGTTGCCGACCGACTAGATTGCAATCTAGTCGGTTGGTTCTCCTTCTTGAACCAACTAAAATGCACAAAAAGTGTCGAATCGAATCACGAAGCTTCGGGAAGATTCCTATGGATTCTAAGATCAACCTAGCTCTAAGATATGGACACAATGAAGCTCATCGTAACACGACTTACTCCAAGCCCATCGAGATATGCAACGGAAGGTAGACGATTATGAAGAACTGAAAGAAAACGTCTAACAGTGGAAAAACACACAAGGAAGAGAACAACCATAATTTATATATAATAGACAATACGTAGACAAAACCCAGTCGTTACATCATCCCCACCTTAGAATAAAGTCCGTCCTCGGACTTTCTAACCTATCTAGTTGCTCTAGTAACTACCCCAATCATGTCTCATTATAATTTTACCCATGTATAGCTATTACAAGTTCTTATATATACACTAGGTAGTCAAACATTAACACTACCAACATGTATGTATTCATGCTCATTATACACTTAAACCCATGATAGTCAAATTCATACACGTATTTCAATCATATATATTTGCTTACATCCCTTATATAACTACTACTTACCTAGCACAAAACAATAGTTCATATACTCACATAAGAATAGTCCACTCTAGCATATACAATCATTGTTCTACGTATAGGTAACTACCTATGCACAAAACAAACATGGGTATACCACTCCCTAATATTCATCCGATACCAAACATCTCAACACATGTAGTCGCACCATACCATTTTAAATCAAGTTTCGCTATATCTAATACACATTCACCACTACTATAATTTCACAATTATATAGTCATTGAAGTGCATGCAATTATTTCACCATACGTTCACATTACATACGGTCCTATAACTATATTCACGACACGCCACACATACCATAGTCACCAATACCTATAACTAGGCACATACTTACCCGTGCATGGTGCACACCCATACACGCTAACATTTCATTCATATATACCAATCATACCATTATACATCCAGTACATCTACACACCTAGTTTAGCTAGCACACATACGTTCACACAGGCAAGTCCTTAGTAGATAACTATACCACAAGACCAACACATATAACTATATACTGGTATAGTGACCCACAATCATGTGCATAACACAATCAGGCACAAACACTCCCATCACTAAACATACATCATCCATCGCTATATTCATGGTACTACACGCAAATCAAAATATATAACAAAATACTTAGGGTATACACACTCAAGCTTGAGTGAGACCCAAAACACATATCTATGTACGTAACACGGTATCTATACTTATACCAATACCACACTCTAATATATACATGTCTATCAATATAACCATATACATACCATATGTCAATCACCCCTAATATTTAGTCAGGTAACACCCTTCTAGTTCAATCACTTTATATACCATAATATTACAGACATCCGCACACGTATAACTATAATACCATACCTAATACATGTATTCACCGTATAGTCACACACATGTAGAACATATATTCACACCATATCCTACTACATTTAATTAGTATACCAACACCTCTACTTCATCCATAGTTAAGGTATGCTATAGTCGTGTATACCTCATGGTATACACTCATACAACATTCGTAAAAGCAAGCAATACCATTCAGAATTATAATCCCACTATCATATGTATAACACCTATATACTCATGCAGCAAATACATAACTACTTACGTCCAAGCATAATACGTATCTACGTATGAGCACACACACTCACACGTACTAACACATAGGTCATATAATAGGCATACCCACTTAACTTTACGTACACCTATTATTATCACACCTAACATACACATAACTTTACCAACATATTATTTCAACCATTATAAGTATTTCCAACTACGTACACCTCAGTAGATATTCCAACACTGATTCTTATATACACAGACATCCCTAGAGTGGTATAGCTATCCTCACACATACCTATAAATACTAACACACATACAACTTCATAACATCATGAATAACTCTGAGTATGTATATATCACACAATAGGCAATCATTAATATACTACCGGGAGTACACTCATTCAAGCCCACACACTCAACTCGGGTACATGCACCACGACACATCACAAGGGTCCAAGGGCCTTCTAACAATTTAGGGTTGACACAGTCATTGACGAGCACTAAAGCCTAAGCAATAGGGGGAGACCGAGGTCAATAGCGTGACTAGGAAAAGATCGATAAGCACGAGTTCAGACAGGACGACTATAAGGAGACAGCTCGGTTAGATGAAACAGTGACTCACTTGTGAATGTTTAGGTAGAGGGAAAAGAGATGTAGTGATGCTTTTATAGTTTAGAGAAAAGGAAATAGTGCAAATAACATAAGCTAAAATACGTGGAATTTGAAAACTGTTGTACTTCAAAAGTTGGAGTCCTCGTCTGTATATAAATATTGGGAGATCGATAAAACAAGTTGTTCGAAATAAGTTTGAGTGAAAATACATAATAAGAGAAAATGGTTTTTTTTTGGCTTAACAAAAATCATTATGAAAAGGATTTAAATCATTCACACGAATATTAAGGGCGTAGTTTAGAAAATATTATACGGCAGTAATTTAATAATGTTGGCAAAAGTTTTTGAAATTCAAAGAATGAAATTAACTGAAAAATTTAAGCTCATGTTAAAAGTTTTCCAAGTCTTAAATCGGAGAGAAATTTCAAATAAAAAATATTGAAAATATTTTTAGAGAAACCGGGATTTGCCAAAAGAAACTGATTTATTCAAAGATCTCAAAGTACGAGTTCAACGAACCTAGAACTAATATATAAAAAAATAATTGAAATTCTATTCAGTTTAGAATTTATTCTAAAAGTATGTATGGTGAACGGAAAGATAATAATAACTTAGTAGTAGAATTATCAAAATTGGTAATAAAGCTTTAAAACCAAATTATGGAGGATCTAGGTCAGGAAGTGGTTACGAATTAGTAATTTTCCAAAAATCTGTAATAGGAAAAAAACGTTGAACATAACTTTGATTTGTTGAAAGCTGAAATCATATGTGACTTGAAAAGTATATTAAAGGAAGCACGATGAGTCATTTGAATGGCATAAATAAGAAAGGAAAATTATAAATCGAATTGGAAAAAAGAAATACGGCTCAGAATTAAATTGTTATATGAAAAGGGACAAGATATTTAAATAGGTATGAAAAGTATAGGCTGGAAAAACATTATAAAACAGTAATCAAAGTCTCGTCAAAACTTTCGAAATTCAAAAATGAATTTAAGTCAACAGAAGAGCATGAAGTCCAAATATATATATATTAAAAGTTTTCGAACGAGTTTAAACTTTAGCGAATGAAGAACATCGAAAACACTTTAAAAAGGCTTCAAGATTTGTAACGAAGAGATTCGGAAATTAACGACGATCGTCATGAGGCAATCTCGTGAATCGAGGGAAGGAAATGGTCGTATGAGCAAAACAAAATTACGCCTAGGATATGACTCAGGAAAATCTACGGGAACTCCTAGGGTCAACCAACTAAAGATTAGGAAACCTAGTGCTAAAACTTTCTAAGGATCTAGACTGTAACGTATTGCGTTCGGCTTGGCCCGAAATCGACGAAGCCAAGGAACAACTAAAGGAATTCTAGAGGTCTAATATGGTCAGAGCTAGACAGGAACCATTAAGGTAACACCCACGACGATTAAATCAATTCCTAGCAGGGAGTCTAACTAACAATCAGGGGCCTCTAATTAGCAAGCACAGACGTCTAACTAAGTCTTCTACCACCTAGTGACATAGGGAAAATGACTAGAACTAGGCTCAAGGCTTATGACTCGGATGTCGTAATTTATTTAATGGACATTCCATAGTTATTATCATTGTTTCGATAATTCACAGTTGCAAGACGGACCTGCATGGGCCACCAACAAAACCTGTCACGCCCCGCTTCCCAAAAATGTGGAGGCGAGACGTGAGAAGGTCCGCTCAGACTTGAAGCTGCAAAGCTGCAAGTCCGATAAGCGTCAATCAACTTTAATTTGGCAGGTCCTTGCAACGTGAAACGAAACAAAGATAATAGTAAGGAAATGAGACAAAAGAGACATCTCGTAATATCCATAAATAAGTTCCAACATCACAGAAAAAGTCACCAAGCTTAAAAGAAAAGAATCTAAAGGCCCAAACATGGCCAAAAAATTACAACGTACAAAGTAAAGGTGCCACGCATCGACAACTAACAGAAAACCTAAAACAAAAGGAAACTCAGCAGGGGTCACTAAGAAAGATCACTGGTGTCCGCAAAACTCCTGCTGGGCAGACATGGACTCAGGCTCAGCGTCAGCGACAACCACGTACTCAGCTACGGTCTCTGGCTCAGGGTCTAACATGTGACACCCAAAAGAGAAGGGGCACATGTCAGCAAGTCTACAAGAGACTTGTGCAAGGAAACTGAAAGTACAGGTAAACAACCTAGCAATTCTAGCATGATGCAATGACATGGCAGTTAAAGTAAGAGTGCAATAAGTAAGGTAAAGTAAAGTAAGGTACAAGCATGGCATGGCATGGCATGGATGTCAAGTTTTGCAAGGAACATTCACAAGGACAAGTACAAGTATAGTAAGCACGTCGTGCACAGAGATTCCGCCCTTTGGCTAGAGTGGCTGATCGGGCCAACTCTTACGCTCAAGTGACCGTTTATCCCTACCCCTCCACGTGTATCGAGCCAGGGCATTACCCCCGAACACGGAATGCTCGCTTCTGGATCACGAGCCAGGAAGTGTTTTTAACAAGTATGGCATAGGGTTATGCCCGCATAGCAGGTGCCTAGCCGGAAACACGGAAACACAGATTGTTCAAGGATTTTGTAGCGTGTGCTACGATGCAACATACAAATCAAATGGCATGTAAGAATGCAAATGCATGGCAAATATTCAATTAGATTGTGTACCGTTAAAGAAAGTAAACGTGACAGGCAAATGCATGACATGACATGACATGACAAAAGGCAATTCTAGCTTCGTTGTCAAGCTAGAACTTGAAAAGGCGCCTAGACCGCTATCATTTCACGGTCTAGTCTCTTTTACGCTAAGAGCAAGGAAATGGCCTAAAGCATGGCCTAAAACAAGGTTGGCAAGTTTCACTTGCCTGGTACCAAGGTTGTTGATCGACGAGAGTCGTCCCACAAATCGCTATTCTACGGGAATGGGTCACTGTTATGGCCAAAGCAGAAATCAGAATTGAAGGATCTAAACCAGATTTGTATCGGAATCCTACAACGTCTAGTAATCCATTTTTATTGGGTTTTCTAAATTATAGTGTGGGTTTTGGGAAATTAATGGTAGATACTAACCGTATACGAAGCGGATGAACGACGACCAAGACGCCTACGAATCTGCAGGTAGGAGAAGATCTTGATGTATCCGGATTGCCGTCGCCAAATCGGATCTAGCACGGCAACGAAAGAGCGATCCGAGGAAGAAGTTGCGACAGAAGGGATCTCCTGGCGGCTGAGATATAACAGATCTGGAGAATGGAGAATGCCGGGAAAAACTGTAGCAAAAGAGAATTTGGGGGGTTTTAGGGTCGGCCAGCGGCTTACGGGGTGGTTGCCGGTGCAATGGGGGGTGAGAGGGAGCACGGGAGGAGGTGGAAAGGCAAGAGGAAGATGGGGGATGATTGGGGAAGAAAATCGGCTAAGAAAGTGAGAGAAGAAAAGAAAATGTATATGGTTTTTAATAGAAACAATAAGCGGCGGCTACGACCTAACCTAGGGTTTTTGGGACAACTAGTCGGTCAGTGAAGAGTGGTCGACCGACTAGTTTGGGAACTAGTCGGTCGATCGTCCAACTGAGACCGACTAAAAGGTAAACAGTGAACAGGATCGACACAGGTAGACAGATTTAGTCGGTCTGTGAAGGTCCGTCAACCGACTAGTTTGGGAACTAGTCGGTCGGTGAATATTCATTGACCGACTAAGGGTTGAATGTGATAGACAATAAGCACTTAGAGTTAGTCGGTCTGAGAAGAAACTCTAACCGACTAGTTTCTCAACTAGTCGGTCGATAGTCGTTCTTTGACTGACTAACGGTAAACAGTAACTCGGCTGTCAGACAGAACTCAGAATTAGTCGGTCTGAGAACAAGTTCTAACCGACTAGTTTGAGAACTAGTCGGTCGATGGATGTGCTTAGACCGACTAAGCATAAACAGTAACTCAGCTGAAATAATTAAGATGAACTAGTCGGTTCCTGAAGAGTTGCCGACCGACTAGATTGCAATCTAGTCGGTTGGTTCTCCTTCTTGAACCAACTAAAATGCACGAAAAGTGTCGAATCGAATCGCGAAGCTTCGGGAAGATTCCTATGGATTCTAAGATCAACCTAGCTCTAAGATATGGACGCAATGAAGCTCATCGTAAAACGACTTACTCCAAGCCCATCGAGATATGCAACGGAAGGTAGAAGATTATGAAGAACTGAAAGAAAACGTCTAACAGTGGAAAAACACACAAGGAAGAGAACAACCATAATTTATATATAATAGACAATACGTAGACAAAAACCAGTCGTTACAATTTGAATTTATTTTTGGTTTTCTTTGAGACCTATATGAGCTTGTTTTATATGTTGTTGTTCTCTTTTTTCATCTATAACTCTTGCAAATATTACTACCAATATAAATTCAATTCTTATGTTAAATGGCTCAAACTTTAAAGCATGGAAGAAGAATCTCTTGATAGTTCTTAGTGCTTTGGATCTTGACCTTGCATTAAGGACTGATTCTCCCCTACCTCTTACGAAAAAGAGTACATATGATGATAAGAGGGAGTTGGAATGGTTGGAGAAATCAAATCGCATGTGCATGATGATTATGAAGAATGGCATTCCAGAAGCATTTAGGGGCACAATGTCTAAAAAAGTCATTACAGCGAAGGAGTTCATTTTCGATATTGAAAAGAGTTTTGTTAAGAATAAAAAGGTTGAAATTGGTACAGTCTTGATAAGTCTAATTTCAATATAGTATAAATGTAATGTGAATATCAGGAAAAACATCTTGAAGATGTGTAATCTTGCTTCCAGATTGAAAGCACTTAAGCTAGAACTTTCTGAGGACTTGCTAGTGCATTTGATTTTGATATCTCTTTCGACACAGTTTAGCCCGTTTAAGATGAGATACAACTGTCAGAAAGAGACTTGGTCTCTAAATGAGCTCATCTCACACTATGTTAGGAAGAGAAAAGGCTTAAGCAAGATAAGACATAAAGTGCTCACCTAACTTATACCTTCAAGAACAAGAAAATGAAGAAGGATATAAGGAAGCAGTAGATACAACACCTCAAAACAAGCAACAAAAGGAAATGAATAATTCAAAAGGTAACATTTGTTTCTTTTATGGAGCTGAAGGGCATAAAAAAGAAGCAAAGCACCAACTATCATGCATGACGTGCTAGGAAAAGTATGCTTCTTAATTTGATTTGTTCGGAGGTTAATTGAACTTTGGTACATATAGACACATGGTGGATAAGTCCTGGTGCAACCATCCACATCAGTGTGTATATGCAGGATTGTTTGAGATGCAAAAAGCTAAATGATGTTGAAAGATACATCTACGTGGGCGATGGCGAGACGGTTCAAGTTGAGGCAATAAAGAAATTTAGATTATTGTTAAATGATGGAATTTATTTGGATTTTGATGAGACATTTATTATACCGTTTTAAAGATGGAATTTGATTTCTATTTATTCTTTGGACAAATTTGGTTATTCTTGTTCATTTGAAAATAGAAAATTCAGTTTGTCTCCTGATTCAAAATTGGTTATTTCTGGGTCTTTATCAGTTTAAAATAATCTTTATTTATTTGACACAATTGCTTCATTTAATGAATACCTGCATTTGAGTACACGAGGTATAAAGAGAGAAGTAATTAGTGAGAATTTAGTTGCATTATGACATACGAGTTTGGGACATATAAACAGTGAATAAAGAGACTTGTTTAGAAGAAATTCTCGATCTCTTAGATTTCACAAACTTTGATGTTTGTGTTAATTGCATATAGGGAAAACAAATCATTAAAAGGAGATTTGAAGCCAAAAGAACTTTTGATGCCTTAGAACTAGGCATATGGATATTTGTGGGCTCTCCCCTACGATTGCTTAGAATGGTCAACAATATTTTATAGACGTTCATAAACAATTTTCAGATATGGCTACATATATTTCATTTGTGAAAAAACATTGCAGCTTATATCCTTAACAAAGTTCCAATTAAGGCAACTAAATCAGTTGCATGTTCGGAGATGTCCAGCTGAGGCAAGACCGTATAGGCCTAATGAAAAGAAACTAGACACAAGGATAGTGAGTTGCTATTTCAGTAGATACTCTAAAAAAGTATCCAAGTGGTACAAGTTTTATGATCTCATAATTAAGTTGATTTTCGAGTCAGGAAATGACATGTTCTTTAAGGATGCCGAGTTTGCAGGGGAAGATATAGTTAGGGACTTTGGGAGTTTGTCTTTAAAGAGGAATATATTGATATAGTTAGGTGCTAGAGTTTGAAGGGGAATATATAGTTACGATCCCACAGGTGTTAATGGAATTGATCAAGATTTCATTTTTGACCTTGTTCATGCACAACAAATCAAGACAATGTTGGAAATCCTCCTATTTAGAAAATTGTTCAAGAAAACCAAACTCTAGCACTTCAAGAACATATACATTAAGGACTGTCATTTGTTCATCAGTCGACTGTCAGTGACGTTTCTGCCCAGAAACTAGTCGTTGCAGCCTTTTGTTTTTAGCTGTTTCCTTGGGTTTTGAGGGTTGATGTAGGGTTCCTATATATATGAGAGGGCTGATATGATTAGATCTTCTTGATGCTATTGCAAATCATTTTAGAGATTGAAAAGCCACTCTCAAACTCTCTCATTTCCCTCTTTGAGCTCTCACACCTCTTCCTGCATTGATGTCCAGCTCAAGGGAAATCATCCAAGTGCTTTCAAGCAAATCTCAACACTTGGAGATCCTCTTCCATGCCTTGCATTCATCTATGAGTAAGCATCTCAAGGCATAGGTAAGAGTATTTATTTTACTTGGTGATTCTTGTAACACTAATTCTCTTTGTGGGAATTAATCTTTCTCTTTTTGTGGGAGTATATCTCTTTGTGGGATTAGGATATTCTCTTAGTGGGAATAACTCTCTTTATGGGAGTAACTCTCTTAGTGGGAGTTTGGTGTCATAGTGTAGGGTTAACCCTAATTCTGTGAGTGGGAGTTAGTAATTCTCTAGGTGGGAGTTTGACCCCTGTGTAGGGTTGGTTGGGTCCTTGTGTAGGGTAAAATCCTTTTGGTGAGGTATCTCTTTGTGGGATTTGTATTCACTTCTCTTTGTGGGAATATAGTGAATATTGGTGTGACTGGACGTACCCAAGTTTGGGAAACCAGGGTAAAATCTTGTGTTTGCGTTTGGATTGATTGTATCAATTATTTTCTCTTGCATTTATTATTCCGCATTTGCAAGTTTAATTTTAATTGGACAATTTATTGCCATTACACTATTCACCCGCCCCTAGTGTGTTGTTGTTAGTATTGCAAGGGTAAGGCAATCCTTACAATTGGTATCTGATCGAGGTTATAGCATACTGCAACGATGGCATTCAACACTTCATCTGTATCTCATGAAGAAGGTCTGTCTACCGATCGACCCCCGGTCTTCAACGGAACCAACTACCCAAGTTGGAAGATCATGATGATGATCTACATGAAGGGTCAAGACCTTTGGGACATCACGGAGTAGCCATTTGAGGAGCCTACTTCACCCGTGGCTTCTAGAACTAGGGCGGAGAAGGACTCGATCAGATTCAATGCAAGGGCTATGTATGCATTTCATTGCGCCCTCACTCCGAATGAGTTCAACCGTATCTCCATATGCAAATATGCCAACGGAATTTGGCATACATTGGAGATTTCTCATGAAATGTTACTTCAAAATAAGGAAGAGGTTCAACCAACCAAGCCCAAGAAGAAAAAGGGAGTTGCACTCCATGTCGAGAAGGAGTCATTTAAGTGGAGAAAGAAGTTCCAACGGGAAGCTCCGAGTGAAGATGAAGAAGAACAAGATGTTAGCGATGATGATTACATCGAGCTTGCCAAGCAATTCAAGAATTTCAAGGCATTCCTCAAGGACAAGCAAGGTAAATCTTCGTCAAAGTTTGCATCCAAGTCTAACAATTTTATTTGTTTCAATTATAGAGAAAAAGGCCATCTTTTTACCGAATGTCCTTCCAAACCCACCAAAGATACCTATAAGGGGAAAGGGAAGAAGAATTGGAAAGTCAAGTCCGAGTTCAAGAACCAAAAGAAGGGACTTATCGGCACATTTGATGATTATGATGTGGACACATCATGTGATGAAGAAGAGGATGACAAGGAGCACGCTCACAGGTGCTTCGCAGCTTTTCCTGATTCTTCATCAATCCCCTCTAGCTCAAGCGATAAAGAGATAGAGGCGTGGCTCAACTCCAAAGAAGAAATGTGCTTCATGTCTAATGGAGAAGAGTCTTCGTCAAGCTCAAGCGAGGAGGAAAGCGATGAGGAAGTTGAGGAGAAAAAGCTATCCTACGATGAGCTCGAATACCGCTTCAATGTGCCCTCCAACTTGGCAAATAAGTGATCAACTCATATGGTAAATTGAAAGCTAATTTTAAGAATGCTATGAGTAGGGTGCATGCCTTAGAATCGACTAGTGTAAATATCCATGATGAAATGCATGAGTGTGACACTTGTGAGAGAGACACACTTCTCTCTCAAGTTAAGGAATTGAGTTTATCTAATGATAATCTTATTACTCAAAACCTTATCTTAGAAACTCACATTCAACAACTTACGTTGAAATGTGAAGAGAAATCCCGTAAGCTCAAAAGCTTTGTGTATTCTAGGGATTCACTCCACGATTTGCTTGTCGGCAAATCATTGAGTAGGTTTGGGATATCTTCAAAATGTGGTACCCAAACCCATCTCTAATTTCTCTTATTGTGCTAATACAAGAAATATTGCTAAAACACCTAAGAAGAATCACCATGCTTTCTTGTATAACAATAACACCAACAAGAAGCATATAGATCACAAGGTGATGAGGAAGAATGAAGACTCTTCATTTTTTGCTAAGAAGTAAAATCATCATTCTGTGCATGCCAAGAAATTCGTTTCTACACCTAAGCATGCCACATCCACCCCTCTTGCAAAGGCAAACCTTTGCCTAGGAAATCCTTGAGTTTATGGATTCACACTAAGGTTAGTGTGCAAGAGAGTGATAGTTACATCAACTGTCTAGTTAGGGATGTGATCACCTCTTGTGATTACATTAGGAAATCAAAATCCTCTTGGGGTTGATTGTGTGTGTTTCATGATTTTGAAAAAAAAATTCAAATTTATTTTTTTTCATGAAAATGGGAATCTTGGGAAATACATTGACGTACATGCATTTGTTGATCCATATGTATGTCAATGGGAGAGTTAATATGTTGTATGTTTAAAATATTTTAAAAACATATTTTGACACTCATTTTGGGGTGTCTTTGGGATCATTGCCATAATTGGTGTTAATTCTCAATTGGTTAGTTTTGGTCTCAAACTAAACCCATTTCATATTGCCAACATGTTTCATGTTATATTTTCTTTGGGCAATATCTTTGTGTGTCATTGAAGCTTGATTTTTCTATATCTATTGCTTTGACACACTTTTGACCCATGGCTCCAATATTTGTATATCAATTGGTAAAAATGATTATTCCAAGATTCAATGTCTACAATTGGTATTACTTCAATTGTTAGAGATTGTTTATCTTCTACTTTACAATTGGTATTATATCCTAGAAGTCAAAATTTGACCTTTTCTATGATCTAGGGGGAGCATGGGATAGTGATTGATACCCACTAAATTTTTCAATTTGGTATCATACATCTCTGTATTTCTTGCATATTGTCACATCTTTGTTTAAAGATGACAAAGGGGGATATTTATGTTGTCCACCTTTTTGACGATGTCAATGGGGAGAGATATATGCATTATGTAAATATAATTCTTGTATTTCATACATGTGCATTTGGGAAGAGATATATCTTTGGGGAAAGATATATGGGATTGTATAAACCATTCTTGCTTGCGTGATTTTGTCTATTGCAATTGGTTTATGTAATCTATGTCTACCTATTATATGTCACCATGTTGTCTCATTAGTTCATTTGGTATAATGAGTATTTACTATTGTGTATCTCATTTTACACTTGATGCATATAAGTAGGGGGAGCTCATTAGCATTGTGCTTTATTTCTTTATGTTTAACATAATGTGTGTCATCATCAAAAAGGGGGAGATTGTTGAGTATTGGTGTTTCATACCAATGTTATTTTGATGATGATCACAACATTATGTTGTTGCTAATGACTCTCTTGTTTTAGTCTCATAGTTACATTTCAAGAATATCATTTTTGAAGACTAAACACTTGGTGCAAGGATGGACATCAAGTGGAGAAGGGCCAAAGCTTGGACTCAAGGGGTGCCAAAGCTTGTAGATGATGGGGAGCATCAAGATTGAGGACGTAGACTCTAAGGAAAGCAATATAATCCATGTAATATTTTCTTTATTGCTTTCTCTCTCATTTGAGTCTAGGTTAATGTAATGCCTTATTAGATGGTCTACTCATACATGCACATGCATTTAACCATCTTAGTGAGCCTTAGGATTATCATAAAATCCAACCCAATAGGCTCATCTTGACTAAAGACTCATTTGGAGTCTCTGGTTCTCCATCAGTCACCTGTTGAAGGATTCACAGTCGACTGAGTGATTTCCAGTCGCATGTCGATCCTTCTATAGTCGACTGTGATGCACGGCTCAAGTCAACATTTCTATTAACTCTACTTGAGCTTTTTGCATCAGTCGACTGATGCTCAGTTTACAGTCGCCTGTATATTTACAGCCGCCTGTGAATTGGTCAACAGTCGTCTGAGTAGCGTAAGTGCATATACTGCTTCTCTCTATTATTCTCCATCTCCTGCAGCAGACGACTGATGAAGGGTTTACAGTCACCTGGATATTTTACAGTCGACTGTATTCTTGTCATCAGTTGCCTGTATGCTTATCTGGAGAAAGAGTGCAGCTCTCTTTTTATTCCATCCCCTGCAGCAGTCGCCTGCTGAAGGTTTTACATGCACCTGTCCTGTTCACAGTCGACTGTATCGACTTCATCAGTCGACTGTTGAGGCTCAGATTATAGCCGTTAGATATTTTCTAGCCGTTAGACAGTCGACTGTCATTTGTTCATCAGTCGACTGTCAGTGACGTTTCTGCCCAGAAACTAGCCGTTGCAGCTTTTTGTTTTTAGCTGTTTCCTTGGGTTTTGAGGGTTGATGTTGGGTTCCTATATATATGAGAGTGCTGATATGATTAGATCTTCTTGATGGTATTGCAAATCATTTTAGAGATTGAAAAGCCACTCTCAAACTCTCTCATTTCCCTCTTTGAGCTCTCATTCCTCTCATGCATTGAATTCCAGCTCAAGGGAAATCATCCAAGTGCTTTCAAGCAAATCTCAACACTTGGAGATCCTCTTCTATGCCTTGCATTCATCTATGAGTAAGCATCTCAAGGCATAGGTAGGAGTATTTATTTTACTTGGTGATTCTTGTAACACTAATTCTCTTTGTGGGAAGTAGTCTTTCTCTCTTTGTGGGAGTATATCTCTTTGTGTGATTAGGATATTCTCTTAGTGGGAATAACTCTCTTTGTGGGAGTAACTCTCTTAGTGGGAGTTTGGTGTCCTAGTGTAGGGCTAACCTTAATTCTCTGAGTGGGAGTTAATAATTCTCTAGGTGGGAGTTGTAGGGAATTCGGCGGTCCCTTAGGGCAAAAAATTCTAGTCCCGTCCTAAGTCGGACGGAACATAGACACAAAATTATAGCAGCGGAAGAAAAACTATGTTAACTAATTAACATGCAAGTTAAACCAATTTTAACTTGGCCCTAAGGTCCAAGACCCTATGCCAAGATCTATGCCGACTTGGGATGGGTCTGACCATCCCAAGAAGGATCTAGCCTACTGCGATTAAACTAAACTAATGCTAAAATTACTTTAACCACATACCCGGAATCTCAGCCCTGGGGCAGGCGAGATGTTCCGCGCCGTCTTCCGAGCTGCTCCCGTCCCACGCCGAGCCGCTCCTTGAACCGCTCCCCGAACCGCTCCGCATCCCGAGGCGATCAATCCCCGTGCCGCCGAGCCAACCAACCGCCGAAGAAAGTTTCACGCGAGTGAAACCTCCGCCAAGATTTCGGATCCAGAATCCGAACTCCTTTGAGGCTTTGCTAGAGCCCGCAGGAGTAAGGCAGAAATTTAGGGAGAAAGAGAAATATTTATTTAAGCTTAGATCCGAGCGTGCTCCAACATTTACGAGAGCCGCTCAGATCTAGAGCTTGGGACGAGTTTTGAGGAAGGGGGGAGACCCCTATTTATATAGGCGACGGACTCTCCCCTTTTCTCAAAATCCGATGTGGGACTAATTATTTGGGTTAGTTAAAATCAAGTTAGTTTGAACTTCACAAAGTGCAAACTTCCGTGAATTTTAACTCACTCACCGTTGAGCTTCAGGATTGATACAACCTATCAATACAACAAGCGTTCAACGGTGAACGCATAGGAAAAAACCGTTCGTCAATCGGAGTTCGTTTGACCCTCCAATTGACCGTCCAAAGATCAGCCCAAGAAGCAATTTTCGCAAAAACTGCAGCCGTCATACCGAAGCACGCAGCCCTAGGGCTGCGTGCGGGGCCCACTGCGCCAGGCCCGTGCACTGCACGCGCCTCGAGGCGCGTGCAGCGCACGCGCCTCAGCGCGCCCTGCAGGGGCACGTGCCCCGCACGCGCCCAGCGGGCGCGTGCAGGGCACGCGCCCTGCGTGGGCGCTGGCGCCCCACGCGGGCGCATGCAAAGCACGCGCCCGCGTGGGCCCAGTGCCCACGCGGGCTGATTTGAATTGCCCGGCCCATTTGGCCGGGCCTTGGGCTTCTGTGCCCTTTTAATTTAATCAGCCCCCTTGGGCTGATGGGCTTTTGGGGTTTGCACTGTTTTGGCCATAACTTTTATGTTTGGCGTCCGATTTGGACGCCGTTCGAACCTGGGTCTAGACCGGGACATTCCCGTCTTACCCGTGAACTTTTCCTTGCATTTATTTTATTAAATATTGTATTAAACAATTTAATACACATTTAATCGCTTTTGCATCAAATGCAAAGTAGTCCCTATCTAAGCTTAAATTATCATATTGCATCAAATGCAATTATCTCTTCTTTTGCATCAAATGCAAATATTCTCCCTAAATAATTTCTACCTATTACTAGACGAAGCGTTACACTCTGTGTGAGACCCTACAAGCCTGACCCTTACAACAGGTTGGGCTCGAAGCCCTATACGGCAGTGACCACGAGCAGTGGTTGCCGTCCCTGCTTCAGGAATCATCATTATGTGGTTGATTCATTGACAAGAGTCTTGTCGGGACCACCTGACTGTTTCCGTGATGATTTCCGCAGTTATAGTCTCTTCGTCTAAATTGTGTTGTGTAAATCAAGTCTGGGGTACGGTCAAACTGTCAACCCCAATAACTTGACTCCGGTTAGTTTCGATCGATCTTTAGTCAACTAATGTTGGACTTCTTCCAACATACTCTGCGCAGAGTTTTTACTAAAGACCGAACTAACTCTACGACACTAACTCCCATTGACCGGGAGAGACAAATCCTCTCTTGGTCATTACTCGCCTCGTACGTTTCAAGTGACACCCAATCAAAAGACCTTTCGACAGGCTTTGCCTCGAAGCTAGGTCAGTTGATATGAGTGGCACCGTTCACGCACAGGTTTGTCAAAATGACCTCAAGTCAAAAGACCAACTATCCTATCATCACTCAGAGTTATCACTGGCAGATTGGTCAATATAACCATTTGATAACTCTAGTGGATCGTTCAGTGAACTCATTCTAATGAGCACCTGTGTCTCGTCTTCGACTTTGCCAAGTCAAGCGATCATGAGATCATCGCCACCGCTAAACGGTGAAGACTAAGACACAATGGTCTATCCGATGTTTCGATATCCTTGTCTCGAAACATCTACGACCACGAACCATTTCAGACTTATGATACAGACGGTCAAAACGTTTCTCCATGATCGAGATACTCATCTCGATACCCGTTTGACCTTGCATAAAGTCTAAGGACTTTACCTAAGTTGATATCTAATGTTAACTACATTACAATATAACTTAGATAAATTATTACCAAACAGCTTACTGTTATTTCGAACAAGATGTTTGTGCTATTCACACAGGAATAAATGGCCTCGAGGGCATAATATTCCTACATCTCCCACTTGCACTCAGGCCCATTTATCTCGATATCTAATATCGTTTTTACACATAAGTTTTTCCCGACTTCATGTGGTAGAGCCTTCGTGAGTGGATCTGCTAAAACCGTCTACACTATAGACTTAAGGGGTTTCTATGTTTATGTTAGACCAACCATTTGAATCTCATTCAAATAATTCACTTGGTCTATCGGAATCTATAATACTTTATTTCCCTGGATCTTATCCAGTTCATCGTATCTTATGATAATAATTTCAAATTAGTTATTGGTCATTTCAAATGGTTCATATCCATTTCTGATAAAGTATCAAACTCTTTGATTACTTAATCAAAATATATGTTCCATCTCTTTGATGTCTCGCATGTAATTTACACGCTCCCACTGACCTTGAAAACTATCTGGCTAATTCATATAAGTTGGTTCGTCTAAATCATATTTAGAAAAACGAACTTATAAGTGAATGCCACCAATTTTCGTGGTCATTTTGAGCGTTTACATCGAGCTTTGGTCCGAGTAGATCTGTACACATCTGTTGGCGAAACCGGTTTCATCATAATCCGTTTTAAAGAAATTAGGATGAAAACTGTTTCCGTCCAACATTATTGTACTTTACTATTTTCTTTTCGGCATCAATCTTTCAACTTAAAGATTTACTTGCAAAAATTGAGGAAACATTTTCCTTGGGCACGTAAACTAAATTCTCAAATTTATTTACGCACACGGACCTTCATCAAGTTTTAAATCGGAGTTACTACTCCGAATTTCATCCTAGAAGTTGACTAAGTCATCATCAGTTATGATGTCTAACTCGACAATTCGTCTCACGAGATTCGAGCATTTTTACAATTTCCTTACGATTGATTTATTGAATATATTATTGATAATGTCCTCATAGAACATTATTAAAACCTAGGCATTACTATCTAGGACTTAACCCAGATGGAGGATTTAACTCAGAGTCACTTACAATGGATCACACTAAATCTAATTAAGTGTGATTCATACCTTTTAACACACCGATGTGTTAACAGACTTGATCTGAGAGAAAATCACATTTTCTTTTAATTACACAAGATTTTATTTAGCTAAGTATTTGACCATTCGATCTAATCGAATCAGTTTAAATACTTTAGTCATTTCGTTCTTTATTTTATCAGACTTGTGTTTCATCAAGGAACACGTGTCTTAATAAAATATACGAATAACTTATTTTGTTAAAAGTAGACTCGGGTACATCAGTATGTACTAGACTGAGTTCGACAACTCATTCTCCCACTGTCTCACAGATGGGTTTCGGCCATTGTATCTAAGAGGCTAAGACTCACAAGTGTCCGTAGACTTCATAATACGAGAGGTCAGACCCCTCTTTATGTGACTTGTGAAGCTTAATCTCTTGATACGGCCTAGTCTAATTTTACCATATAAGTTTGCTACTATCTTGTGTATTTATATATTAACATTTAATATATATATAGTTATTTACAAATTACTTAACACAAAACATTACTTCAGAAGCAATGTGACGACATTCGTCAAAATGTGTTAAACGTCTTTTGTATAACAATTTATTCTGAAATCGTGACATCAAAATACGTCACATTTTCATTTCCTCCTACTTATGCCTCTACTAATGATAAATTAAACTAACTTTCTCATTGACTTTCCTAAGTGCCTTCTTCCTTTTCTAAATCACATTTAGATACCAACATAAATAAATAGCTATGCAAGCAACTTATGTATCCAAACGCTTGAGCTTTGCAATCTTGAGTGTAGCTCAAGAAGTTGCTTTGTCTCAAGATCCGGTTGGGATACATAGTCTTGCATCGCTCATGCACTCGTATTCGACTCAAACGGTTTGATCGAATTTTCGAACTTTGCGGATCAAAATTGTTTGTCCATACAACCTTGAGGGTAGCTCGACAAGTTGTAGGGAGAAACATACTTTGAATGTCCTATATGTTCAAGCTGCCTCATATAGAGACGAGTGACATGTAGCTTTAATTTATTTGTTGGACCCAGAACTTAATGAAATCATATTTCTTAAGTCTGTTCTTTAGAAGGTCATTTAATGTCAATGAGAATATAATTTAATTATATCAATTAGAATTTAACTTGATATTCAATTAATCAACTTTTGACCAATTAACTTATTAAAATATTATATTTTAATTCTTTCGGTAAACATAGTCTTGCCCTAGTTTTAGCATATGTTCAATATTAAATATAGGTAGATTGGCTTTTATCTATCTATATCCTCCCACTATTTTTACGAACGTTTTAAAGCTTAATAACGAACTATTTAATCGAATTAAAAAAAAATGGGTAAGAGTTCCAATCACCTTGAGTCTAAACAACCTTGAGTGTAGCTCAACAAGTTGATTGACTCTGCGATCGGAAGATGACTCTTCATCGATCATATCGGATATGACTCTCTTAATCGGTTTTTGCCCCTAGCCATTCGTGATCATGAGTGTGCTCATCCAAATCACAATGTCTAGTCTAGTCGAACCCTTGTTTTCATGTCTAGCCTGACTTGCCCCTCAGCTCGGTGTATGCACGACACGTCGGTTTGGGTCAGGTCTTAGACTACATCTAGGCAGACTACATCGTTGACTTAACTTACGCCGGCGCTCGGGGTACGAGACGACGGTTAGGGTTAGTCAAGATTTCATCTTATGTATTTAAGGAGTTGGTTTCTACAGGGTTGCCATGTCACAGCTTGAGTGTATCTCAACAACTATAACACGGGCCCTATAGTTGCTAACCCCTAAAACAAGGAGGGCTACGGCTAATCTTGAAAAAGATCATTAACGTATTTGACTTAGATATAGTCCAGGGTGTCATACAATCATGATTCGCGACATTGCGGTCCAGCGGAACTCAGCCAGGGAATTGACTAAGCCAGGATCACTACCCCTTGGACTAGCAAGGGTTGACCCAGAACTCTTAGCCAAGCACATTGACTGGATCATGGTCCATTGAATGAAGCTTGTCATTTTTGTATGTATGCCATAGACTAAACAGCTTTTATTAACAACTAATTAATCCTATCAACTAGTTGAATCCTTAAATTCAAAATTTTAGGATTTGTTTAATAACTTTTATTAAGGTCCTTATCAACTATAAGGTTCACGTGCTACCCTAATCGTTATTAGGATTTTAATAAATTTTATTAACAACGCTAGAAGCGAAGTCCTTTAATGAAAATTAATTATAACAATTAGAATTTTAAAATTCATTTAAAGGACTACCCTAATCAGGAATTAGGTCTTAATATTGTTGTTAATGATTAAAGCATAGCATGTCATTAAAATTCAAGTAATAAATTTTAATCATTTTTAATGGCTAACCTAAAAGGTTGTCTTGTGTTATCAAATAAGGGACAAGATAAACAAGCCATTGAAATAACTCTACACTAATTTATCGCATAAAGATAGTGCACGACTATTTAACATTTAAATATATTAAGTTTATCGCATAAACAATTTTTAGCATGCATACATAAATTTAACATTTAAATTTAAAATATGATTTTAAAATTATTTTATTTTTATCTCATAAAAAAAACTTAATTTTAAAATCATTAACTTTGCATGCTATTTAAAAAATTTAACGCATAAAAATTTTAATCTTTAAAATCAGTTTTAAAATTATCTCATAAAATTAAAACATCATTTTAAAAACTTCCATGCTTAAAAATTTATCAAAAAAAATTTTTAGGCATCCAAAATAAATTTAAACCTTTAAAGATTTAAAATTAGTTTTAAAATTATCACATAAATTTTAAAACGTTACTTTAAAATTTTCATGTTCAAAAATATCAAAAAAGAATTTTGAACATCTAAAACATTTTAAAATATATCTCATAACTTTAAAAACATTTTAAAAGTATTTAAAAGCATTAACACGTTTAATAAAATCGCAGTACCTAGATCGCTACGCAAACCTAGGCTCCGATACCACTGTAGGGAATTCGGCGGTCCCTTAGGGCAAAAAATTCTAGTCCCGTCCTAAGTCGGACGGAACATAGACACAAAATTATAGCAGCGGAAGAAAAACTATGTTAACTAATTAACATGCAAGTTAAAACAATTTTAACTTGGCCCTAAGGTCCAAGACCCTATGCCAAGATCTATGCCGACTTGGGATGGGTCTGACCATCCCAAGAAGGATCTAGCCTACTGCGATTAAACTAAACTAATGCTAAAATTACTTTAACCACATAACCCGGAATCTCAGCCCTGGGGCAGGCGAGATGTTCCGCGCCGTCTTCCGAGCTGCTCCCGTCCCACGCCGAGCCGCTCCTTGAACCGCTCCCCGAACCGCTCCGCATCCCGAGGCGATCAATCCCCGTGCCGCCGAGCCAACCAACCGCCGAAGAAAGTTTCACGCGAGTGAAACCTCCGCCAAGATTTCGGATCCAGAATCCGAACTCCTTTGAGGCTTTGCTAGAGCCCGCAGGAGTAAGGCAGAAATTTAGGGAGAAAGAGAAATATTTATTTAAGCTTAGATCCGAGCGTGCTCCAACATTTACGAGAGCCGCTCAGATCTAGAGCTTGGGACGAGTTTTGATGAAGGGGGGAGACCCCTATTTATATAGGCGGTGGACTCTCCCCTTTTCTCAAAATCCGATGTGGGACTAATTATTTGGGTTAGTTAAAATCAAGTTAGTTTGAACTTCACAAAGTGCAAACTTCCGTGAATTTTAACTCACTCACCGTTGAGCTTCAGGATTGATACAACCTATCAATACGACAAGCGTTCAACGGTGAACGCATAGGAAAAAACCGTTCGTCAATCGGAGTTCGTTTGACCCTCCAATTGACCGTCCAAAGATCAGCCCAAGAAGCAATTTTCGCAAAACTGCAGCCGTCATACGAAGCACGCAGCCCTAGGGCTGCGTGCGGGGCCCACTGCGTCAGGCCCGTGCGCTGCACGCGCCTCGAGGCGCGTGCAGCGCACGCGCCTCAGCGCGCCCTGCAGGGGCGCGTGCAGGGCACGCGCCCTGCGTGGGCGCTGGCGCCCCACGCGGGCGCGTGCAAAGCACACGCCCGCGTGGGCCCAGTGCCCACGCGGGCTGATTTGAATTGCCCGGCCCATTTGGCCGGGCCTTGGGCTTCTGTGCCCTTTTAATTTAATCAGCCCCCTTGGGCTGATGGGCTTTTGGGGTTTGCACTGTTTTGGCCATAACTTTTATGTTTGGCGTCCGATTTGGACGCCGTTCGAACCTGGGTCTAGACCGGGACATTCCCGTCTTACCCGTGAACTTTTCCTTGCATTTATTTTATTAAATATTGTATTAAACAATTTAATACACATTTAATCGCTTTTGCATCAAATGCAAAGTAGTCCCTATCTAAGCTTAAATTATCATATTGCATCAAATGCAATTATCTCTTCTTTTGCATCAAATGCAAATATTCTCCCTAAATAATTTCTACCTATTACTAGACGAAGCGTTACACTCTGTGTGAGACCCTACAGCCTGACCCTTACAACAGGTTGGGCTCGAAGCCCTATACGGCAGTGACCACGAGCAGTGGTTGCCGTCCCTGCTTCAGGAATCATCATTATGTGGTTGATTCATTGACAAGAGTCTTGTCGGGACCACCTGACTGTTTCCGTGATGATTTCCGCAGTTATAGTCTCTTCGTCTAAATTGTGTTGTGTAAATCAAGTCTGGGGTACGGTCAAACTGTCAACCCCAATAACTTGACTCCGGTTAGTTTCGATCGATCTTTAGTCAACTAATGTTGGACTTCTTCCAACATACTCTGCGCAGAGTTTTTACTAAAGACCGAACTAACTCTACGACACTAACTCCCATTGACCGGGAGAGACAAATCCTCTCTTGGTCATTACTCGCCTCGTACGTTTCAAGTGACACCCAATCAAAAGACCTTTCGACAGGCTTTGCCTCGAAGCTAGGTCAGTTGATATGAGTGGCACCGTTCACGCACAGGTTTGTCAAAATGACCTCAAGTCAAAAGACCAACTATCCTATCATCACTCAGAGTTATCACTGGCAGATTGGTCAATATAACCATTTGATAACTCTAGTGGATCGTTCAGTGAACTCATTCTAATGAGCACCTGTGTCTCGTCTTCGACTTTGCCAAGTCAAGCGATCATGAGATCATCTCTTAGTGGGAGTTTGGTGTCCTAGTGTAGAGCTAACCTTAATTCTCTGAGTGGGAGTTAGTAATTCTCTAGGTGGGAGTTTGACTCCTGTGTAGGCTTGGTTGGTCCTTGTGTGGGGCAAAATCCTTTTGGTGAGGTATCTCTTTGTGGGATTTGTATTCACTTCTCTTTGTGGGAATATAGTGAATATTGGTGTGGCTGGACGTACCCAAGTTTGGGGAACCAGGGTAAAATCTTGTGTTTACGTTTGGATTGATTGTATCAATTATTTTCCCTTGCATTTATTATTCCGCATTTGCAAGTTTAATTTTAATTGAAAATTTATTTCCTTTACACTATTCACCCCCCTCTAGTGTGTTGTTGTTAGTATTGCAAGGGTAAGGCGATCCTTACAAACATGAGATTGACATTGGAGTGATGGAAGTTGATTGGATCCATCAAGCCATGAAAAGTTCTAATTAACTCTCTAAAGTGGATTGATGCCTTGAATCTGGAGATTAAGTCCATGAAGGACAATGACATTTGGGATATTATCCCATTGCTAGAAGGTGTGAAACATATTGGTTGTAAATGGATATTTAAAATCAAGATGGATTTAAAAGGCAATGTGGAAAGATATAACGCTCGTCTTGTCGTAAAGGGCTTTACACAGAAAGAAGGCATCAAATATAAAGAGACTTTCTCTTCGATTTCTTTGAAATAATCATTCAGGATTATAATGGCATTGGTGGCACATTTCAATCTCGATAATGGTACTATAAGTTTCATTAAGTGCTCATCTCGTTCGGTTTTTGAGATGGATTTGATGATTGTATATACCATTAGTTCAGTGGGAGCAAGCATATTTGGTGATACCGTTGTTACTAAAGGAGACAAGTTTTGTCTCAATCAGTGACCTAAGAATGACTTTAAGAAACATGAAATGCAGAAGATTCCATATGCCTCGGTAGTAGGGAGTCTAATGTATGCTCAGGTTTGTATGCATGAGGATATTGCTTACGTTAAAGACTGTTCGGTAGGTATTTAAGAAATCCGGGAGTAGACAATTGGATAGCAGCCAAACGAATCGTATGGTACTTTAAGAGAACAAAAGGACTACATGTCATATATCTATCAGATGTCAGAAAAACTTGATATCATTAGGTATACTAACTCTAATTTTGTTGGATGCCAAGATAGTATAAGATCTATGTCAGTCTATGTTTATCTGCTAGCTGGAGGTACCATCTGCTGAAAGAGTGTTAAACAATTTTTTATAGCCTCTTCTACCATGGCTGCAGAGTTCATAGCATGCTATGAGGCATCCAATCATGGAATATGACTGTAAAATTTCGTCATAGGTCTGCATATAGTGGATGCTATTGAAAGACCACATAAATTATTTTGTGACAATAAGTCTACAGTTTTACATTCCATTAACAACATGAGCTCGACGAAGTCCAGTTATATATAGATCAAGTTCCCGTTTGTTAAATAAAGAGTTCGAAGTGAACAATTGTCTATAGAGCACATCCGAACAAATTGTACGATTGTGGATCTACTTACTAAGGGATTACCACCCAAAAGGTTTCATGAGCATATTGCTCGTATGGGTGTCATGTCAATTGAGGATATTCAATTTTAGTGGGAGTTTGTTCTTTTGGATGCTTATATGATATAGACATTTTCACTTATTTCAGTTAAAGATTATTTTCTGCAAAAATAAGGTTTGGTTATTTACACTCTGATTTTGTTATGGTTTGATCTCACTAAGGTTTAAGGGACGACCAGTTGGAAATAGACTTGTTATGATCACATTACATGAAATCTACATGCTACACATCCACATCATGATCCATGTCATTCAGTTCTATATGCATATGTGATCATTGATGGGTCGAGTTACGATAGATGTAACGAATGCCGCTTTGATCCTATGTTGGTATGATTGATGGGCCGGATTGGTTTATAGATACATTACGGTAATGACAGCAAAGTTGATCTCATTCGATTATTTATGCAAAAACAAAGTTACAAGGTTTGATATATAGCACAAGCGGGAAATTGTTGGATCATTAATCCAACGTTGGGCATATATATAAAATAATTATGTATTGGAGGCTGTCATATTAAGTTAGGCACAATTAAAAGTGATTTGTTACGGTTTTGGATATTTGAGCTTGAATGCATCTGATAGGTGTGTGGGCCTTTAGTGTGTAGACGCTTAATGGGCTTTCTATTTTAATGATGGGCTGAAATAAGAATCCATATGACAACATGACTGTCGTCTATATATATATAGTGGTCATGGTCCCCAGATTTGCACCAACGAAGTTTCTATTCTATTCTGCATCACATCGACAGAAATAGACGTAGAGAAAACTGAAGGAATTCTCTTTCGAAAGATTCGTGTTGATCTTGAAGACCAATCACAGAGATATTAAGGATTAATCATCATGAATTCAGATACGCTTCCGCGTTTATGTTTCGGTATCTTCTTATGATGTAATATGAACATTCCTGCCGTTTTGGTGATGGTTTTCGCCGTGACAGCAAGCATATATGACCTCTTGAAATTTAGTAAAATGGTCAAAAAATTTTAATCATGGTAATCCAAAAGGAGTAAGCGAGATGGTCAAGACATTAATCTCCAAAGTTAGCATCTGTTAATACGATCCCCTCCCATCAAAGAGTGCTGTTATTTGCACCACGCTGTTTTATGAATACACCACAAAATTTTTTCCTTTCCAATTTTAACCCCAACATATCTAATTTCACCACACAACGTCAACACCCATCTATCATTCTCCTCTTCATCGTTATTGCCAACGTGTGGGCTGATGACCTACGATGTATCCTGGAGATCACGGTCCGCTGGAGGATCCCGTCGGAGGCGATGCGGCGAAGAGGGGCGGATTTGTAACTGGGGCATGCCAAGAAAATTTTTCTTGGAGACGGCAAAGGCCGAGGGATAAAGAGCGTGATTTGCTTGAAAATAAGAAACTTGTATGAACCGAGCACTCCAAGAAAATAAGAAAGGTTTTTATTACTTTAATTAATCAGCGGATTAAGCGGTTGTTAATTATATCTAATAACTAATTGACCTAAATGTGAAGGCATCGGCCACCGAAACGGCGTGCATTAAATGTTCGTCAAACCGAACCGCTATCCGCTACTCAACCACAAATAAATACCGTTCCCTCTTGTTTCCACTCTCTTCTCCTTCGTCTCTATTTAAACCTCTCTCTTCATTCTCTCTCCTAATAGTTTCTCTCCTGTTATTCTACAACTTTGAGCTTGAATAAAGAGAGACGATGGTGGGTTTCTTCTCTCTGATAACGGGTCTGCCCGGTCCGAGTGGGTACGGATCCGCAACCACGGCCGAGCAGGTCACCGCCAACGTCGACGCCAGCAACCTCACCGCCATCGTCACCGGTGAGTTTACTGCTTCCGACTTCTTGAACTATACTCTTTTGTTTTATTTCATTTTTATTTTATATTTTAAGCATTTGGATCTGAGCTTTGATAGTCTCTCTCTCTCTCTAAATTTATAATATTTTAACTGAAATATCTGACTTAAGTCTGTACATGTACACGTGAAACTTGAGTATATAATTAGTAGACGAACCTCATGAGATACCATCAATGTAGTTACATATATATATTTATCTAAGGAACATGAGCAATATGACCGGGAACATGTGCATCACCTCGCCAATCTTTTACTATTTTTTTCAATTATCCAAACAGTTCATTTTGATCTTCACATTCCAAACCACAAAATATCGAGTGAACATAAGAGGTTTTGCTGGATAATCCACTTGTCACGTGTTTAACAGTTATACAGTAATAAAACTTTTTACGAGGAAAGCATTTGTGATTGTAGTTTTAGAATACCAAAAAAAAAAACTAGTGAGGATTGGACTTTTTCCATTACTCTGATGTGCTCTGTTCTTTATTCCAGTGTTGCTTGAGTCTACCTTTTTTTTCCTTCCCATTGTTTATATGATTCCTTTTGTTTACCGAGTATTTATCTTGTAGGTTGGTAGCACAGTTCATATATATATAATGATATGGATTATCTGCACGTTCATATATATTTAATGATATTGATTATCTGCATCTCAAGAAGGGAATTACTAACTGCACCGCATAAAATGTTAGGAAAAAAATCGGTCAAACATTGTACATGTGCCCCCTTGACAAAAGGTTTATTGTCAAATTGGGAAAAAAAGAGGCCACTGCACCGCATGAATGCGGTGCAGTTAGTTCTCTTCTTCAAGAATGAGGTGCAAAGAAGGAAATTTGCCCAAAAAGGCACGAAATTGATAGAACGAATGACATTTGGGTTTTGATTTGATGTTTTTCCCCATTTTCGGACAGATTCCCTTTCATGCATCTCATTCATGTTTGGACCCACTAATACAACTGTTTCTCATTACAATATTGAGCTGTCAGCTTTCAATTGTGGGGTTAAGTCATAGTAATATGATTTGATCCCACAACGTTTTTCACATTGATTGAAGTTGGTGGGTGCTTGGGTCCTCTCGATGTGAATGCGATGCTTATGTGAAAACTGACAACATTCACCGTGGCCCGCTATATGATTGCTTATTTTTATCACTTTGTTTGCTGATTTCTTTTTTTATCCCCTGTCGTCTGAGCTGTGTGCGCGAAAGCATCGATATGTTTTCTGTCGTCTGCGAAAATGTCGATGGTGTTGTCGATATGTTGCGTGTGGTAGGTAAGCCACGATATCCACGTTGCTGCCGCTTGCTGAGTGAATGCAATACAGGTTCGTTGTAAAGGGTAATTTTTTTGATATTACAGCGGCAGTAAATATTGATGCAACGATGCAGGGGGAGCCAGCGGGATCGGCGCGGAGACGGCACGGGTGCTCGCCCTCCGGGGAGCCCGTGTCGTCGTCGCCGCGAGGAACATGGACGCCGCGAACTCTGCGAGGCAGCTCATCCTGGAAGGCAACCCGGCGGCCCGTGTGGATGTGCTGAAGCTCGATCTCAGCTCGCTGAAGTCCGTTCGAGCGTTTGCTGACAGTTTCCTAGCGACGGGGCTCCCGCTCAACGTCTTGATGTAATACACACACTCGTCGGTTCATAGGACCTCTTTCCATACACACACATCGAAACATCTGAATGTTTGTTCATGCTTGTGTTGTCTAGAAACAATGCGGGCGTTATGTTCTGCCCCTATCAACTCTCTGAAGATGGCATCGAGATGCAGTTTGCTACCAATCATCTTGGTATCGTTCACTATGTTGCATGTTAGCAAGTGTGGGCATAATTGGATGTTTGTACTGGAAATTTCTTTATGTTTCAGGCCATTTCCTGCTGACCAAGCTCCTGCTCGACAAGATGAAAGCCACTGCGAGGGAAACGGGAATCGAGGGCCGTATCGTGAACCTCTCGTCGATAGCGCACCTTCATACTTACGAACAGGGGATTCGGTTCGATAGGATCAATGATAAGGAAGGGTATGCCATCTCGCCGGCTTCCTGGTGTTCTTGAATCTATAGCTTTCGCACGGCCTGTGGTGTTGATGTGGGTTTGTGTTTCAGATACGATGACAAGAAGGCATACGGACAGTCCAAGCTTGCCAACATAATGCATGCAAATGAGCTCTCTCGACGGCTGAAGGTAATGTATATCTGTATGTATGTTGCATATCAGCTATGAAATGTAGTATGTTGTGAAAATCTATGAGAATGCTGAATAAAGTTCTTCAATGCGATGCAGGAAGAAGGTGCTAATATTACGGTGAACTCTGTTCATCCAGGGCTAATTATGACGAATTTGATGAGGCATTCCTTTACTATGATGAGTAAGTTCTTTAGTATCTAAATTGCCCACGAAGCTACATTGTTGATCTCAAATAGTAACTAATTTTCTGTGGGGTGAAATGTTCTCTCTTTTTTTGTAGGGGTGATACACTTTTTTACCTATATCTTGTGGAAGAACGTACCGCAGGTATGGAACCAAACGATATGCTTATTTACCGTCTAAAATAAACGGTCCCTTTTCACCGTAATATGCACTTAATTGATTAAGTTGTATTGATTCATATACCAAGTGCACTAAAAGAATTTCTTGGTTACGACCACTGCTGTTATGTGTCCAAGGAGTATCAACATGTCCGATATGCATATGGCTTCATGGTGGAAATGTCCCTTCTGCATAAGATCTCACTAAAACTAATGCTTCCATTTAAATACGCAACGTGACAGTAAACGGGACCTTGTTACTGGTCAATACTATTACATATACAGAGTAATGATTTGTAACTACAATTGAGCATCGTTTAATGGCACATGTAAAACTAGTAAAACTACGCATCTTTGCAGGGAGCAGCAACAACGTGCTACGTCGCTCTGCATCCGAGCCTCAAGGGCGTTACTGGAAAATACTTCGTTGATTGCAACGAGTTCAGGCCGATCCTTTCGGCTAAGCAAGAGACCTTAGCCAAGCGATTATGGGATTTCAGCGAAAAGCTGGTTCAATAAATTGGCTCAGAAGAAGTTTGAACAACTGCTATGATCTTCCCCATGGAAGCAGCCTCTTAGAATGAAATCCATAGTTTTTACTCCTAGTTGTGTACTCCTTTGAGAATTCTGCAGCGTGGCTGCGTGGCTGTGTTACTAAGGATATTCGCATATATTACTGTCAAAACGTGCTATATGTGCATTTTATGATAGGTTGTGGGGATGTGAAAAATGAATAAATTCCATTTGACATTTGAGTGTTTAAGGATAATATATGTGCTTTTATCCCGCCGACGAAGTATGTACTGTTTCTGCTAGATTTCTTGTTATTTCCAAATAACCTTGATATGGGATGTTGGTATTTTTCTTGTTGCCATATTTGTCTACCTTCTCTCAAACTTCACTTTATCAAGGCTATTTTTAATGTTGCCATATGTTACCAATGCATTGCCAAAACATTGATTGTATTTCTTCCTTGGAAAAACAAAAAATTGTACCTGGTTTATGCTTTATGATAAGATTCAATAGTTCATCCATAAGTGCCACTAGACGCGGTGATACATGAAATTATGGGTTGCAGATGACACTTTCAAAGTATTCAGCAGGATTCGGGAATCCTTTGTTAGTTGTCAACAGAGTCAACACCCAGATGCCACTCTCTCTCAGCTTTGGATATCTTCGTCTGCCTCCCATGGCCCAATGGATCGAACGAGGCAGACGGATGCAGCAACGACTATCGCTGCAAAGAGCGGAGGGACGATCAGATCGAGCTTGGATCTTTCAAAGAGCAGAGCAGGCAAGCAAACCACCTCACCTGCTGGTCCATCCAGAGGTAGCCTTACAGAACCCAGACCACATGCGCTGGCAAAAGACGAGGGAAACGACACTGCCCAAGCAAACGCAATCTCCGGTGAGAATGACACTACCGCCACCGTCGCTGTTGTAAGCGCCGTCCAGGTTGTAACGTACACGAGCAGCGGATGGCGCTGAAGAAGAGTCTCCCACAGTCCTGCAACAGCGGAAAGTGCCATGCCTTGAGAATTTGGATTGCTAAAGGGAGAGGAATATAGATATATAGGGTTGAGAGGAATATGGATATATAGGGTTGACAGTAGATTAGGTTGACCAGAGGCACCAAATTAAGAACACCATTCAACAACTCCTCTTGCTGAGCTGAGGTTGGAAGACCAAAGTTAGCATGAAATTGGATTAGTTGAAGTTAAAGAATAATAAACATGGGGCCAAGACCATCCACTTTATTATGCTGCATCACGAGGCCAATGCCAGTTCTACAATGCTGTCCATAGTTTGACACAAATGCTAGGATTCTGATGTCTCTTGATCCAGGTCACAGTGCATTCAATATATTTCCTTGAAAAAAATTTCCAACACATTCAAAATCTCTTCCAAAAAAATCACCTCATTCAAAATATCATATCTCCAAAACTTAACCACATTCAAAATCTCCCCGAAAAAAATTGACGCCACCTTCAAAATATTCACCCCCAACAAAAAATTTTAACCACATTCAAACTAAAATTTAGTTACCCAAAAATTTTAGTTCTTCCTAAAATTTAGTTCACTCCGGATTTAGTTCCTCAAAAATTTAAAATGTTAGTTATCCTAAAATTTTAGTTCGTTCCAGATTAAGTTCACTCAAAAAAATTTGTTCCCTCCAAAATTTAAAATTTTAGTTTTCTAAAATTTAGTTCCCTCCAAATTTAGTTCCCCCCAAAATTTAAGGATTTTTCTCCCAAGATTTTCACAAACTCTCATCCTACCCGGTGATTCCTCAAGATTCAATCACAATTGTCTTTCTATCCATCCCACCCTTTTGCCCTAGTCAACAAACCCATTAAAAACATCACTCATTTGTATAATAGATAAGACATCCTTGCAATTATAATGGCAAATTGGTGGCTTGCTGGGCTGTTGGGCAACACCTCCTCATTTGCAAAGCCCGCAAATGGAAAGAAGGGTTGTTTACATATTCGTTCTTAAATCTTTTGTATTTGAAATCCCCCTCTCAAATCTCCATATAGGTAGTTAGTATTTTCCATCTAAAATTCTAACCCAAGTTGGGTTAGGCGTTAAACCCAATGCTAATTTTATGTGATTTTTCTAAACCCAAGTCAACCCCCTAAATCCCTAATTTATTGTGATATTACCCACTCAATCACATCAAACAACCATGATATATTTGAGTATGTGGATCCCACCCTTTTTAATTTAAATAGGCAACCGGAATGGCAGATACATTCGGTTAGATGTGATCTAACATGTATAAACTAACAAATGAAATTTTTTATGATTTAAACTATATTACCCATGTATCAATCGGCGACAAATTGGTCGATTTATAACAATCATGAAACGTTAATTATGTGACCTCATTTTGAATGGATAAAACAAATTCAAATCATTTAAAATTTTGATTGTATCTAACTTAAATGCGTTAGATCACATCCAATGAAATAAATTTTTTATTTGAATTGCTTAATTTTAAATTTAAATGGGTTGGTTCTGTTATTTGATTCTGTTATTTGATCTGAACGTTATAGAATGTGCATATTAATTAACATAAAGGTGTTATCAAAAGAATAAGGAGAGATTAAGAGGGCACGTGTGGGAAACTTTCTACACCAGCTGCGCATCTACTTTATTATATTATATTATATTATATTTATATAATAATGGGTATCATATGACAATAGAGGCTTAGCCTCATATACCAAGACACAAAAGTGTGGAAGTACAAGTCCCACATGGGCTTGTACCTGTTGTACTGTCCACTTTTTTGTGTCTTGGTATATGAGGCTAAACCTCCATTATCATATGATACCCAGTATTCTCATATATATATACACACACACACATATATATGTATACATATATACATACATATCTATACATATATACATACATATCTATACATATATATATATATACATACATGTTCCTATTTTCACACATGAACATGATGTGAAAAGCTTTTTTTTACTTTTTTAAAAAAAATCTGGGGTGATCCACACATATATACACCCCTAATAAAAAATATGGAAGAACCGTATGGAGATTTGACTCTCGATCAAGTTGAACGATTTTAGAATAATAGAACTTTTTATACCAATCCGATATATGGACAAATAGGAGTGATTCACATGAGTGTTGTTGTGTGTGAATTAGTCTCTGGATCGCATCCAACAGTTTAGATCTTAAAAATTAAAAAGATACTTTTCTTATAGTTTTTATATAGGAGAGTTTTTGCGCAAGAAAATCCTCTCTCTCTCTCTCTCTCTCTCTCTCTCTCATGTGGGAGACTTCTTAAGTGAAGGTGAGAAAGCATGTGTACCATTGGATTAAAAGGAACAGATGTGATTGAATTTTTAGTTACAAATAAAATAAATGGATCTTTGAACCGGTTAGAAAAGTACCAAACCGGTCACATCCCTCTCTCTCTTCTCATGTTTTTCTCTTTTGTTCTCTCTTCTGTGTCGTCTTTTTTATAGTGATCGGCTTTCACGCCCCTAAACAACAAAAGGAAAAATATTAAACCCTCCAAGAAAATAAAGACAAATGCACCCCTTTCAAACCCGCTGACCATGGCCTCCTTTGCTTTGATCCATCTTTGCCTTTGAAGATCCTCTTAGGAATCCTTATTTCTCAATTGCATTGGGTTTCAATAGATTTTTTTTTCTTCGTTTTGTTTTATTTGTTTAAGAGTTAGACTTTTCCTCTCTCTTGGGCTTTCTTCACCTCCTTTCACAACTTAAACTATACATCAAATTCTCCTTGTCTAAAATTCCTAAACAAATATTAACCTCTTAAGCCAGTTCATTGCCATGTCCAAAAATACTCATCTTTTTCATTTTATTGTCATCCAACAGCACCTAGTTTGAGGAAGAGCGCTTTTGGTCGTCATATGATGCCAAGTATCATATTTTTTTTCTTATTATTATTTTTAAATTTTATTGTCTTATAATGTTTGGAAGATGACTATGTATATACAATTATGTAAGTAGAAAAGTAATTCAAGTAATTCAAATTCAAGAAATCAAGAATATGAAAACAAGACTGTTGAAATTTGGAGAAGAATGTACATAAGTAATTGGTAGTGACTCAAGTCAAACTGGTATATACTATTTTTCTTTATATGAGAAGGAATTCAAGTTCTGGTATATAGATTTGATAGGAGCGGACTCCAGTAGCATGAAAATAAGTACATGAATGATCTTTTTATGAAAATATGATCATGTAGATTCAATCTAACGTATCTTTATCACTTATAAGGTCAATGACATATATATACTTGGACCATAATATTCTAGACTTGCAACTTGTTAGTCTTTATAAAGAATATTACTAGTTTAATCATATCTTTGTTTCCACATTGCAATGTGACTTCCCCTCTAATAAATTTAACCCTTCCTCAATCCATCTAAGCATTTCAATATTTTTGTATATATAAATAAATAATATTTTAGACTCTAAAAATTGTTTGTACAAAAAAATTTATTTGAAATTATATTTAAATTCATGCATACAATTTTTATTTAAAATAGCACTAGATAATTATTACTGGAAGACGTAAAGAAAATTTCAGTCATTCAGATATTTCAACATAGATAATTTTCTAATTTAATTTTAAAACATACTATGCATATTTATGATCACAAGAATTGTAAATGTTTGTATAATTTGATAGAAGGCTTGAATGGTTTTAAAAATTAAATAAATATTATTAAATAATTTTTCATTGAAAATTAAAAAGAATTGTTTACTCACTTTTATAATTGCAAAAGATGGGGCTGAAACCTTTTTATAAGCCAAGTATGAATTTTTTATAGGTCAAGAATAAGAAACATATGTTATAAGAAAATTTTAATGGTATTCATTTTGATAAAATTTATAAATGGATAGCATCAATGATAAATAATTATCTCCGAAAAAAGAAAATTGTCTATTCATTTGGGTGCATGTTAGACAAAAAATTATTATTTTTAGATATATGCATTAACTGGCATTTTTTTAAATATTTTGTAGTGGCTACATTAATTTTCTATCTGGCTGGACTCTCAACTTAATGTGATAGTTAAAATTCATAATTATGTATGGCCAAACTTAATTTACATATGCAACTTTTTTTATTTTTTAATTCAGAAACAAAATGCCTAAGTCCTGATCTTCAGATAAAGAAGCCAAAAATGATGTATGGATCCCTGATGTTGATGACAGTAAAAAGCCAACAGATGGAATGAAATTTCTCTCTTTTGAAGAGAAAGAAAAGATTTATTATACATATGCTAAGTTAGCAAGTTTAAACATTCGAAAAGGGAGCACAAAATGGAACAAACATTCAGTGTCAACTTTTTCTTATGTTCTAAAGAGTATGAGAAAGGAAAACATACCATTACATTACAATAAGAATAAAAAAGGAGAGGATTGGTTAGAAAGAAGAACATGGCTATAGTAAAGTTTATAAAAACCAAGAATGATGAATAGGAAATGGCAAAATTTCATTAGTGTAATGGTCCGAATGTTTTTAGTAAGCTTATTGGAGAATTTTTCCAGTATATTATTTCTAAAATAGTTCCTCTTCTTTTCTCTCTTCTTTCCCTTTTTCTTTCCTTTTTCTTTTAGCCCATCCACCAGCCCAAAACATCGGCCCCCAATAAACTTCTTTTTCCTTCTTCTACTCTTCTTACTTTTGTTTCCCTTGAATTAAATATAGCACAGCCCACTCCCTTAACATTTTTACCTAGCCCACTTCTCAATTAAAACCCGAATTAAATCAGCATCTCCCTCTCCTATTACCGCACCACAGCCACCCCCCTAATGCCTCTCCTCTCTGCACAACAAGCGAAACCGTCGTCCTTTTTGGTACCATTATCCCTCTGCCGTTACCCCTCGTCCATGCTAGATGATCGCACGTGAGCGGACAATCATCCCCTCGACAGCCCCACATTGCGTCTAACCAATCATCCCCTCGACAGCCCCACATTGCGTCTAACGTCCCTCTCCCCTCCATTTAACTCTTCTCAACAAGATTTCATGGTTCTTACACTTGCGAAAAGTTTTGCTTTCCTCTCAAAAAGGTCAGATTTCCAGTGGAGGCATTGGATCTCATTTTGGACGTGAGAATCTCTTCAAGTTCTCAACTTTCCCCAAACAAGCATATCGCCGACGTGGATCTCATTTTGCAGTGCTTGATCGGGAATTTCAGTGGTTTTCGGCTTCGATTCACGGTAGATTATTATTCCAACCCAAGTTTGGTTTATTTTCTTGTTAGAATTCTGAAATTAATTACTCGAAATCTTGGGGGTTGGTTGGGTTTTTGTTATGGACGTGATGATTGGGGATTTATTTATGGGGATTGATATCTCATGTTTGTTGGCTTCGGGCTGCAGTTCATTTTGGTTGTTGGTTGGCCATGTTAGGTATTCTCATGGTTTTGTTTGTTGATTATGGAGCTGTTGTGTTCTTATTTTTCTCCATGCTTGGCCGTTTGGTTCCTGATTGGCTATTCGGGGGTTGTTCGGTTCCTGCTTTGCTATTCGGTGGATGTTCGGTTCCCGCTTGGCTGTGTTTCGAGGCTGTCTGATTCCTGCTTAGCTGTTCGGGGGCCGTTCGGTTCCTGTTTGGATGCATGGGGGCGATTCGGTTACTCTTTGGATGCTTGGGGGCTTTGGTCTTTTGTTTCATGCTGACTGGGGCTCGGATCCCTCTATTTCTCCTTGCAGTGAGCTCAGATTCATTCCTTGACCTTGTAGTGGCCTTCGGCCCAAACCCACACCTTTGTAAATATTTGGTTGTTCCTTTTCCACAGCCACAATGTGATGAAAACCCCCAAATCTAATCCAAAACTGCTACATTTATTTTTGTTTGTTCTTTAAACAAAATTACTTTAAAATCTGTTTTAAATAAAGTATTCATATTTTGGTGTGAAATGTTCATGTTGCATCAGTTAGTTTTGTTACACTAAAAACTATAGAGTATCAAATTTGTGACCGATTACATGTCATGACATTGCTTTCGAATGCAATCCTGAAGATGCTTATCATGCCTGAAATAATTTAGAAATGTTATTTTATATCTTTAAATTGTGTATTTTAGAGGTTATGTATGCAACAAAGTGATAATTCTCTTGATACTAGAATTGACACATGATACAAGTATTCTTGTTGAAAACATGAACTAGAATTGTTATCAGAAACCCCTAAACTGCGTAATTTAAGATAATTTGTAATATAGACATTCTCGATAACCATGTAACTACCTGAGTTTGACACTTATGACATGCAACCTAGAAATAAATATGCAACTAGAAAACAATACATTGCATTGACATCACACTGATAACTTAAACAACTTCACACATGACTCGGGATAACTCACTTTCCAGAGGGTGCAGGTATGATAACATGTTTACTATAATTATATTTCCACTCTTCTTCATGGAAGTGGAGTATAATACATATCTACATTTTTCCTTTCTTATGGAATGATGGGTTATAATACACATACATTTTCCCTCTTCCTTGTGGAAGATGTAATCTCCTTTCAAATATAGTAAGAGATTACAGAATCCTAGGATTAGCTTCCATCTCTTTGTGAAGTGCACCGAGTTTAGGGGTGGCAATTTTCGATCCTGCACGATAGCCCGGCACGATAAGACCGTGCCTGGGTCGGCAATTTTGGTCCGAAATCCTTATCGGTCCGGGCCAGTTCATTTTCGTGACGGACCCAGGCCAAGCTATTCGGCCCATTGGGTAGCACGGCACGACACGAATCCTTTTGAGCTTGCTCAATTCAAACAAAGTTATTCATTCAAACGAAGTTATGCAAACAAAGTTATTTGATTCACAAAAAATAGCTCCATCATAAACCAATCTTTGAACCCTACAATTATCACAAAACAAAGTAGCTCGATTCAAACTTGTAGATAAAAAATAAGCTAGATGGACATCTTGTGGATAGCTTGAGTTCACATTCTGAAAATTCATCACTCAATATTTTTCTCCGAGAAAAAAGCTCACACGCTAAACTATCAATTTGCTCCAAAATTTGCATGTAGTTCGCTATCTAAATTAAATTCTAGTAGCATTTAATGATACATCATTAACAGAGAGATTGTGGAAATCTAATAAACAGAGCCTAATAATTCTTTCAGCCCTATCGGACCGGGCCGAATGGCCCGAATTTTTATCGGACCATGCCCGGACACACTGAAATGGCCTAAAGTCTTAAAGGACTAGGCCGGCCCGGTCCTTTAAGAAAACCGGACCGGGCTGGCCGGGCCCGATAAGACCAGGCCGGCCCGAATTGCCACCCCTAACAGAGTTTTTGAACCTACTCGTTCAGGTATGCTTTTACGGTATATTTCTATTTCGCCTATATTGTCTTCACTAGTAAACAGTCAGATTGATTCTTGTAATAAGCGATGGCCACCGGAACCGGGTCGTTATAATGAGGGTCATAATCATGTAACTTCTTGTAAATACAGTTCTTGAAAATAAATTCGGGAAGTATCATCAAACATTTGGTGAAGCAAAAAGTGACACATCACAACAAGCCTAGAGGGTATGAAACTGTAGGCTACACTAAAAGATACATCAGATACTATCAAAGGGTTATCAAAAACTATATGCGGCGAATGCCCAAATATTTTAAGTAATGTCAAGAAGATAAAAAATCAATCTTTCCTTTTATTATGATTATAAAGTTGATGAAAGCTAGTTCACTTATGTATTCTAGGCAGGCATACAAATGTTCTGAAGATAGGGGTGTCTTTGATACGACATATGAATATATTTGCAACATTCACATGTGTTTAACCACCATGGGTAGTGGTGAATTTTGGGGAAGGTTTTCGAACAAATGAGAAGATTGAGTCCGTCATCTGGTTGTTCAAAAATTTCACAAAGCCGTGATAGGAAGGCAACCGTGTGATATCATTACTATTCAAGATCCAGCTATTGGCAGTGTGATAGACCAGGCTTTGGAGAAGATCCAGCACAGGTTTTGGCTTTGGAAAACATTTAATAATAATAATGTATTATTATTATAACCGTTTTTTGGCTATGGCCTGATAGTTATAACTTCCTATGAGTTATAACTTCCCAATCAATCTCATCCGTTGGATCTAGTGCTTGATGAACGTACCAGATTGATTTAGGGAATCTATAAATAGGTCGTCTCCCTATCCCTTGGTACACACCACAATCCATCACAATTGTGTACGTAAGTTTACAAGGATCAAGGTAGAGAAATCTATTTAATTAACTAAGTGACAATATCGTCCAACCCATGTGAAGATTATAAATTTTTAAGATCATTATTTAATTAATGTTTCCGCTTTATAACTTAATAATGCTTACATTGGCATGTACTTTAAAAGTTTGTCAGAAAAGGAGGATAGTTTGGTCTCAAATGAGGATTTTAATAGAAAATTTTCTCTGTGTCTAGTAAAGAGATTCTCCTGAGCATTTTAAAATGCGAGGAAACTATAAATTGGGCTAGGGAAAAATGATTGGTTATCAACAATGTAGAAAAATCTTGACAAGTGGATATGTGCATTCTTTAAAGACATTTTTGGCTGGCATGAGGATGTCGCTAAGACCTGAATGCATGAATTCATTTTGTGATCACTGATCAATTAGCTAAAAAATAGTTTGGTGAAGTTCAATGTTTAGTTTGCAAAAACATAAAGAGCATCAAAGGCATAACTGGCGACGGATCATGAAAGTATTTATACTGAGCCACAACTGATGTTGAAAAATTCAATAGAGAGATACACATCAGTCGATGTACATTCATGCAAACTTTAATTTATTTCAAGAGAAGTGTTTCTATAGTTTTACTAATTGTGGCACAAATAAAATAAAAGAAGACGGATGGGTGCATGTCTATATTGCTCAAGAAAGTGGAGCCACTAAAAAACTAAGATCAGCGGAGTTATTTATGACACATCAAAACAGTTGGCTCATTGTGCTGAAAGAATGTTTGAATCGGCAGGACTTCCTTGCTGCACACTCAGGTTGTCTTGAGACTTGTTTTTATCAATATACTTCCTCTGTTAACATAATGAAAAGATGGACTAGGTTAGCAATTAGAACTCCAATGTTTGATAATGAAGGTAATGACAAGTGATACTTCTAATAACATCCAGACCCAACTTATCATCTGTATGAGATTGACGCGGAACGGAAGCAGGAAGGGATGTGGTGGGAATTTGGGGAAGAAGTAGATTAGTGATTTGATAAATTTTCGGATCTCGCACCCCGAAAATCTTTCAATTACCAACTCGCACGCCTCGCACATGAAGATTCTTCGGACCCCTCGCGTAGGCAATGAAGCCCACTCTCGCATACCAATGCAAAAAATTTAACTTGTGGTGAAACTAAAAAAGTTTACACCATAAACTATTATTCTTTGAATTCTTCGTTAAAAAACTAAGAAGTTTGTGGCCTTTATATAGGCCTACAACTTGACTCTCTAAAACGGATTAAGACTAGGAATTTGTAGGGGGTGCGACCACACCAATGCTGATTTTGTAATTTTGGGCCCGAGTGGCAATATTGTAAATTTGAACTCTAATGGCATTTTTGTTAATATGGACAAATCAGTCATATATATGAGTGAAGGGTTAGGATTAGCGATATGAAGAGAATTAAAGAACGGTGGGTAGAGATTAGAAGTAGAGAATAGTATAGATCATTTGAGACTTAGCACTTTATCTCGAATCAAATGGTAAGAGAGTAGTCATCCTCTCTAATTGAGGCCATTTACCTTGTATTCTACTTCAAATCTATAAAAACGATCTTTTTATCCCTCCAAACTCTAACCGTTCATATCAAATTGTTATCAGAGCTATATGATCCTGATGGCACTAACGAAAAAGTCGGACGCCGATGGATCGGATAGAGGAGAGGCTTTCTCATCAGATCTCAACCCAAATTGGACTTTTAAGTTGATACGGCTATAAAAATTTACGTGAAGAAAATGGAGGAGATGATGGAAAGCCATCGATCTTAAAAGAAGAGCTCAGATCTACCAGATCTAAGAAGGAAGGAGGCACACGACGAAGATCTAAGACCAAAGACGACACCTATCAGCGAGGAGATTCATTCCAAGGTGATCCTGCTCCAGATTTAAAGACAACAAGCACGGATCTGAAAATCACAAGCCCAGATAAGAAGATCTCAAGCTCAGATCTACCAGATCTGGAGAAGAAGGCAAACGGAGACGCAGATCTGAAGACCTCGACGTCGATCGGTGAAGATCTGCGACCGGCGAGGGCCGACGAACACCCACATGAGGTCGACGACCCCCGGCAGAGCCGTCAAAGGCCTTGCGGCCTCCAGGCGGCCCGAACTGGGGCAGGCAAAACCCTAGCAGGCCGCCTGGGGTTTTGCAGCCTCCAAGCGGCCCCGTCGGGGGCCGACGGGCCCCGCTAGGGGCCACCGTATAGGATCCCTGAATACTAAGTAACACACTAAAGGTGTTGAATAATGTAGTGGCAATTAAAATGCTAATTAAAATTAATTAAGCAAATACAAAAATATAATTGCACCTCAACAAGAAAGAAACAATGGCATACGCAAACTCAAGATGTATCATGGTTCGACTGCGCCTACTCCAGTCCCACCCTCGTAACCCGAGTTATGGATATCCACTAATCTCACCCTAAACCAGGTGCCAAACTCAATCAAGAGTTATAATCCCTAAACCGGGATACAAAGGAGTAAACCATCCCAGATTGGAGTAAACCCTCTAATATGCACTTACAACCCGAGAGCTAAGTTACAACGAAAATGTAAACAAATACACACTTGCATATGCCTTGAATAGATATTACTTATATGAAGATAAAGGCACGCAAGTGTGAAAAACCAAGTGCTTGAAGATGAGCTTGAATGAACTTGAAAGCCTTCTCTCTTGATCAAGAATCACATCCAACACTTTTCAAGTGTATGAAAGAAATAGAGAATGAGAAGAGATTTACTCTTAAATTTTGGCTCTCTAAATGAGTTCAATATCTGTGGAGAGATGGCCAAAATCATAGCTCAAAAGGGTATTAAATAAGCCTTCAAAACTGCCCAAAACTGCCCACTAGAAGGCAAAAAATAAAGGCTAGAAAATGCAGTATAACGGCTAGAAACGGGTAGAAGTCAGATGTCTGAAGAACAAGTGTTAAACGTATAATGAACTGTTCAGTCGACTGGAAAGAATACTTTACTCGGCTGAGAAAAGGTTGGACAGAAAAACAGAGAAAATACTCAGCAACCAGATGTCTGGAGTACACCATTCAGGCGTCTGGAAAACTGTTCATGCGTCTAACAAATGAATGTCAGATATATGATATAAGATGTGCATATCCAACTGAAGCATAGACACACCAGAAGTCTGGAGAAGCTCTTCCAGTCATCTTGTCATGGTCCAAAAACATTGGCCAATGAGCCTATAGGATGGGGTTCTAGGGAGATCCTACAGTTCCCTATGATAGTAAATGATGCATTCCCTATGCTAGTCAATGATGCATATGAGTGTATGTTTGCATCTATTCAAGGCTTACAAGTATTCTATGGAAAAAAGAGCAAAATACATGAGTATAAAATACACTTGAAGAACTTCTATCTTAATGCAACGATTTTGCTCCAAAGCATATAATCCATCATCTCATCACATATTGTCCCTATGAAGATGCCAAAACCAAGCTACTAATTACGTCTAAATTTCGTCTTACGCCGGAATCTTCGAAAACCCTTTTAATGAATGTGTCTAAAACAAGTAGAGTCATTAGCAACATAATATGGTGATCATCATCAAAACCATATTGGGCTTAATGGCCAATATCCAACACGCAGGGCACTGACATGGTTGCATGGGGCTTCGAAGCCCCCGGTGACCTCTCCGGAGGCCGACGACCCCGGCGGGGGCCGGCGACCCTCTAACTGACCACTGGAGGCCCGACGAACACCCAGCAAGCCAGCAAGGCCCCGTGGGCCTCTGTTCACTTGTGAAGGGCAGCTTTGCCCTTCACGTGGTGTTGTTTTTACCGGCGGACCTGATTTCGAGCTACTCGGCTTACTCTGGGCTGCGACAGCGGGAGTCCGGTAGAGTCCGACAACAGTGATGAGCAATTTTTGGGGCCCCACGGCCCCTGGATTTATGGCAGTCAGCTGGGATTTTTCGAAGAGAACGGAGCTCTTCGGTGACCCTTTGATCCCAACAGGGGCGAGCGTCACTTTGATCCAGGATGGAATGAGCAATCCCTAACACGTCCATGGATGACATGCACCACCTTGAGTACAATGTGTTTTTTTGGTGACAGTGTAGTGTTGGGAATGGAAAGTTGTGGCCACACTGGTGGCAAATTTGTACTTTTGAGCCCGATGGGCACTTTTGTAAATTTGGGCCCTAAGTGCATTTTTATAACTATAGGCATGAAGGGTTAGTGTTAGGAATATGACAAGAATCGAAGAAAGATGGTGAGTGGAGATTAGAAGTAAAAAATAATGTAGATCCTGCAGATTTAGCACTTTATCTCGAATCAAAGGGTATAAGAGTTGCCTGCCTCTCTAATTGAGGCCATTTATCTGATGCCATTTATCTTGTATTTCATTTTAAATTTATAAAAATCATCTATTTATCCCTCCAAACCCTAGCCGTTCTTATCGGAATTCTAGATCAACTAAAATACTCAAATAAAAAACTCTAAAAAGACTAAAACTCTCAAAATAACAAAAAGACTTAACTAATTAGAATTATCTAAAGACTCAAACTCTATCAAATAAATAAAAGACTTTTTCTCTAATTGAATTTATCTCGTTGACATGCATGAACACACTTCACAAACACAACACGCGATGATATATTTTTGAGCTTTTATTGATCAAAGCTTAATTGTGGTTTGTCGTCATCAAAAGGGGAGATTGTTGGAAACTGTCTAGAATTTCTTGTTTGATGATAACAAACCTTCATGAATTATTTTGATGTGTTTGTTAAGTGATTTCAGGTAAAAATGAGTTCATCTTAATCCAGTGACAATTTGGTCATTTTGGAGATAAAATGCACTTTGGACATATAATGGCAATTTGGTCTTTTACCAAATTTTTCATGAAGCTATAAAGCATCAACTATGGCCATGGATTATGGGGGAGATAACGAGGAAGTGACAGGAATTTTCAGATTTGAAAACGAACCTAAAACGACTTAAATATGTGATATAGGATCTTGGGGGCAATATTGTAAATACCTAACCTAGGGTTTTCAGAAACCCCTATAAATACTAGCCGAGGGCCGGCCCCCACCCTGACCTGCGCACCAACTCTCTCAAAATATTTTTTACACTGGTTGGAATATCAACAAAAGGGGGGAAAGAGAGAGAGAGAGATAGAGGAGGAAGAGAGAGACTTGAAAAACAATTAAGTATCATCCTCTATTTATTTTATTTTGCTTCTGGTTCTTTGCAGGAGGTGTCCAGAATTGTGTCAGGGATTCAATTGGTGCGGCTACATAGGCTACAAAGAAAAGAGATTGAGAAAGGGAAAGTGGGGGAGGGAGAGAGAGAGAGAGAGAGAGAGAGAGAGAGAGAGAGAGAGAGATCATATGGCTTTTGTTATCTAAGTTCTTTCTCCAGAACTTTATTTTGATGTTTTGTCTTTGCAAGGCAATGGAGCATGCACACATGGGTTCTTAAAAAACTGCAGCATCAGACTGTTACCTCCAAAAGAAATCAGCATAACAAAAACTAGAGGTAAGTGTTTTGTTTTTTTAAATCAAAGGGAATCATCTTGCTATTTGTTTTGTATGCAGGACAAATACAAAGACATACAAACTATTTGTTGGGCACAGAAACCGAATGAAGGAAGAGGTTGCAGGTGATGCACCAGAGCCAAGGAGAGGGAACAGACATTCAGTTTTGCACAAAAGTACCAAAGATTCAGAAAATTGCAAAAGGCCCTTGAAAGTTCGTGAAGCCCTATCTCTCAGCATAGACCTCCGATTGACGAACGGTCAGAACCATTGCGGAGCTGTCTATGAGCAAATCGACGAGGACACACGACACAATTTGAGCACTCTGAATTGTTTTATTAATATTTTTTGTGGCGTAGTGCGATTTGATCCTTGTATTATTTTTGTGGTGAGAGAATTACGATGCAGTGCGTAGTTTTGAGATTCTGGATTCACATGGCGTGGGTTGAGTCAGAGTCCAGCTAATTAGATTAGTATAATCGAGCATAGGAGTTGCGAGTCTATAGAGCTTGTGAGCGTGGAGCATGAGATTTGCGAGTTCTGAGTGTATGTAGGTGTGTAGAGACTAATTGATCTATTAGTGGATTTTGGGGGTTACTGGAGTAGGTCGAGATTCGACTGAACCATGGTACATTTGGTGTTATCTGGCTGGTTGCTCCGTGTTTTTGTCTGTATGTTGCACGTTTTTTTTAATTTGTCGAACACCCTGTCACCCCCCTCTAGAGGATACTTATCGATCCTACAGGAAAGACCTGGAGAAGGAGCGACCAAAGAGGGGGCAGCCTGGTAAAGCCAAAGTGTGCCACTTAGAGTGGGCACACCAGAGTGGCCCGCTGTGAACGACAATTTTCGGAAGCATAATGGTATGTTATGATCCCAATTAGTCCCACATCGGAAAGAACAAGAGAAATGAAATGGTTAAGTATTAGATGGCATCCCCACCTAATATCAATTGGTTATGGGTTGGATGCTAGCTAATACTTAACAATTGATGTGAGAGCCCGGTGTTAAGGGCCTAGTATGGGATGGGTCCTTAGCAAGTCTAGTGTTAGGGGCCTAGTATGAGCTGGGTCTCTAACAAATGGACTAGGTTATGGGCCTAATATGAGATGTCTAACACTTTCATTTTCTTATTGCTTGTTAACAATAGCTTCTCCGTTACAAATTCACTGTCGTTTAGGTCTGTCGTTGTTGTCTAGGTCGTCCTTCATTAAACAATTTGAAGAAATTAGTTTCCAGTTTAGATTATTTGCAAACTTAAAATGTGAGTCGTGCGAGTATGCAAAATATCATGTCATTTGGTTCAATTTTCAAACACTATTCAGTTTTGTTTGATCAGGTGAAGGCATAAGAATTTTGATTCAGGGTGATTATCGTTGACGTTAGAAATCCAGATTGAACCAAACCGAACCAGTATGATAAATATATTTATGTTATTTGTACATATATACATAATAGTTTATAGCTATATCACAACAAGGGGTGGGATGCAATGCAAACCGAACCAGTATGATAAATATATTTATGTTATTTGTACATATATACATAATAGTTTATAGCTATATCACAACAAGGGGTGGAATACAATGGCTAGCATGTCAGTCGAGTTGCTCTTGTTAATGATGTGGTTTATGGTCCAAGGCACTCTTCCTACACATCTTTTATTTTCATTTTTAAGACTTTTCCTTATAAAACTTTGAAAGCCATAAGTTTGTTGAGTATTTACTTCTCCCTACTTGGTTTTGATGATGAGCAAATATAAATACTTGTGATTAATCCCCTCCATGTAGTTAAGTCATATGCCAAATCTAATCATGAAAATCAATTGCAACGGATGACAATCAAGTTCAATCAAAGCTCAAAGGGATGATTGAATGATCAAGTCAAAGAGAGAAGACTCAAAGACTTCAAGTTCAATCAAGAGAAAGAAAAGAAGCTGAAATTCATTGTAAATCTTTTTGTTCTTTTATTTCTTTCTCTTAGATTGTAGCCTTGAAGTAAAGTTTACTTGGAACACAAACACATCACTCACTTTATCCTTGTAAACTCTTAGAATCATTTTCCTAGGACTCTAGATCATAAAACCCTTCATGGGCAATTTGAGTGTTTGACAAGCGACTACCGAACAATAGCCAGGTGTCTATCTCGTTACAGGCGCCTCTGTTCTGTTCAACAGTCGCATGTAATGCACACATTTTTGCTAAGGTTTTTGGGTTTTCATTCTTCACTTCTAACATGTGACTGATGTACAAAGTACATGCGCCTGTCTTACGTTCAAGTGCATGTGCATTGCTAATCGGTCGCATGTACTATCTTGTCAAAAAATCACATTTTAGCATGTTTCGTACTTGTGCACTTTGGCGTTGTACGTTGATTTTACAGGCGCTTGTCCATTCCACTACAGTCGCATGGACATCCTTGACCAAAAATCCCATTTTGTCAAGTTACGCACTCGTATTCTTTCAGGCGTTGCATGTTGGTCTTACAGGCACCTGCCCATGGCACAGTCGTTTGTCCATTCCACTATAGTCGAATGTCTATGCTTGCTCAAAGTTCTCGTTTTGACAAGTTTCGCACTTGTACTTTCAGGCGATGTACGTTGGTTTTACAGGCACCTGCACATAGCACAGGCACATGTATATACCACATCAGTCGCATGTCCTTGCTTACCAACTTCTTGATTTTGTGCATTTTCGCGCGTCTGCCTTTAAGGCAACTACCTTTGGTTTCACATGCGCATGCATGTGTTACAGGCGCTTGTATAACCTTAAGCAGTCGTCTGTCACACGTGGTAAGTTACCATTTTAAATCTCACCTACCCTCTGACACTGTTCAGCAGGCGCCTGATCGGGCTTCTACAGGCGCCTGCCCTATCTGGATTTTTTATCTGTTGGCCTTTTTAATAGGGGTTTTGAAAGGATCTTTGGGTATTGTTGTGGGGTTTTGAGTGAGCCTATTTATATGGGGTTTTACTGTTCCATTGAGCACCACTAGAGACTCTATTGATTTAACCTAATCTCAAGCTCTCTTGCTCTCTTGCTCTCTAGTTCAAATCTATCTTGCTCAACAATCTAGAATCCAATCCTATTCTTCTAGTCATTGGTAGTGACAAGCTGAGGTGCTCCTCTCTTCGTTAAAGAGACCCACAACACACTCTCCACTCTTGCCTCTTCAAGTTCTCTACTTCAAGGCATAGGTTGTAAGTGTGTATTTACATTTGAGTATTTCATAACTCTTTCTTTCTTTATATTGCATTGCTCTCGGTTTATGAGAATAGTATTGCTTGATCCACGGTAGTGGGAATCAAGGACATCAATCTTGTGCATTGATTTCACTTGTAGGGTTTTCTACAAGTGGGTTTAATGGAAACTCAAGATAAGGTTTTAGCTTGAGTATCCGGGCGGTATCCCGGGTGGTAGAGACGTAGGATTACTGGGAACAAGTCGGGTTTGACTTGGGTAATCCGAACCCTTGAACATATTATGTTTGGTTTGTTCTAATTGTTGTTACTAAGTTTTTCCGCATTGTTGTTTGTTTAGGATTTTAATTAGGAATAAATTCCTCTTTAATTTTATAAATACTATTCAAACCCCTTCTAGTGTTTTCCTCATAGCTCAGGGTCCTTACAATTAGTATCAGAGTGAGGTTAAGCTATGGCATCTACCACCACCACCAACGTTCCACCACCTTTCTTTTACACCATCATGATCGAGATGGTGCTTCATCGGTTTTTGAAAGCCAATCTACGGTTAGACCTCCGCGCTTCAATGGCACAAACTTCGAATATTGGAAGTGTCGGATGGAGACATTCCTTAGGAGTGCTTCTATATGGAGAACCATTCACAAGGAATACGTAAAGCCAACGGAAGAGGACTACGACAAATGGACACCCTCCGATATGTTCGCGAAGGTGAATAACGCCAAGGCAATGAACGCTATTCATTGTGCTTTGAAGCCCGATAAGTTCAATAAAATATGCACATGTAAGAGTGCATATCAAATTTGGAATCATCTCGTCGTTACTCATGAAGGACCAACAAGGTAAAACTTTCAAAGTTACATGTTGCCGTGCAAAATTTCAAAATGTTTCAAATGCAGGAAAATGAGAAAATTGCTACAATTTATGCTCGCTTCACCGACATCACCAATGAGCTTGAAGCTCTTGGAAAGACGTACACTTAACAAGAAAAGGTGAGGAAGATCGTCATGGCAATGACCTCGAAATGGGAAAAAAGAACCATGGCGATTGAAGAAGTCAATGATATGCAAAACTACACCGTGGTGAACCTCATCGGAACACTCATGTCCTATGAAGTAAGAAGGGACAACCGCATGAAAACAAAGGGGATAATGAAACCAACTGAGGCAAAGAAAAAAAGCAATAGCATTCAAAGCCACTTCTTCATCCACCGAAGGTGATGCGTCCGGTGACTTGGAATCTATGGCACTCATGGTGAATAAGTTTCAACACTTCTTACACAAAGGTAAATTTCCATCTAAGTCTAAATTTGATTCCACTAACAACACTTCTCTTTGTTATAAGTGTAATAAGCCGGGGCACATCAAGAAGGATTACTCAATGCTAAAGAACAAGGAAAAGTGGAGAGCACCAAAGTACCATAAGTCAGACAAATTCAAAAAGAATAAGAAGAAAGGACGTGTAAGCACTTTCGATGGCTCTAGTGAAGATTCAAGCGAAGATTCAGATGATGAAAAAGAATGAGGAAGCGCACATGTGTTTCATGGCACATGAGGATACATCTTCCGATGAGAGCTCAAGTGAAAGTGAAAGTGAAGAACTCGAGTAACCATGGATGAACTAAGATTTGCAAATGAACAATTATTTTCCCAGTACCAAAGACTAATGCTTAAATAAACTAAGTCTCAGAAAATAATTGCTTGTAAATCATCCATGTCTCCCATCACCAACAATGACACCATTGTTGAATCACTCACTCTTGAAAAAGCTAATTTGGTTTAACAAAAATAGCTTGTTAAGCAATAAGGTGAATTCCCTCAAGTCTCAACTTAATCATGCGTCTATTGTGGATTGCAATAATCTTGAGATTGAAAATCTTCAATATCAAAACACGAGTTTGTGTATTGAGAATGAAACTCTCAAACCCCAAGTACACGAGCTTATCACACGTGAATCCAACTTGGATGCAACTATTTCTTCAATTATGAAGAAATATGAGCTCATGTCATCCAATGTTGAAAAATTCAACAAAGGGAAAGAAAAATTAGAAGATTTGCTTTCAACTCAACTACCGGCCAACCATCGTGTTAGACTTGGTTATTCCAAGACAAATGCATCCAAAGCACGCACCACCTATAGTGGTATCACTATAGACTTTGTGAGGACAACCTCTGGTGCATCCACACGTGATGATCACAACATCTTGGGTAGTAAAACTACCAAGAAAGTCATCACTTCTCACACTCTCTCCTTTGCAAGGAAATCCACCAATGGTGGAACTCAAAGGAATGGACATACATTCATGTACACCCATCCACACCCGCGTAAGAACACTCCTACTTCACGTGTGGAGACGTATGATGAGTTCTATGCACAACACCCACGGACACGTGCAAGCCAACACATGAGATATGCTCATGCACATGCTCCACCACATATATATGCTCATACACCACATCCACATATGTATGCTCATCCTTATGCACCTCATCATATGTATGCTCATTATGCTTCACATGACCACTATATGTCTCATACTTATCATCCACCATTCACGTATGCTAGATCACATGCGTATAGGTATCATGCACCACGTAGAAATCAATCTCATGTGCATGTAACTAAGAAAAGGACTCCTAAAACTTACACTATGTTGGGTCCCAAGGACACTAGCATACATGATAGGAATTCATATGTGCAAACCTATTTTAGAGATGTGATTAATTGTGAGGATTATGTTGGGAAGCCAAAGTCCACTTGGACTTGGTTTTCAAAGGGCTAATTCCCTTGGACCCAACAAGCTTGGGTATCATGAGCTTATGGTAAAATGTGTAGGTACCCAAGAAAAGGAAAAGGAGCAACAAAAGCAAAATGAGCTGTAAGAAAAGATGGATACTAGATAGTGGTTGCTCCAAACATACAACGGAGATCCCTCTTTGCTTTCCAAAGTAATCTGTATCAAAAACGGTGCAACGGTGATCTTTGGAGGTGATGAAAAGGGAACCATCATTGGAGTTGGTAAAGTCGGTAATCCATCTAAACCTCTAATTGAAAATGTTTATCTTGTAGATGGTTTAAAACATAACCTTATTTCCATAAGTCAACTTTGTGACAAAGGTACAGAGTTAACTTTGGAGATGGTATGTGTAGCATTATTGATAATAAATCTAGTGTTTTATTTTCCGGCACACGCCATAAGGATATATATATATCTTAAGTATGCCACAATCACTAGATCATTGCTTAGTTGCACACGCTAATGAACGACTTTTATGGCATAGTCGTTTTGGACATGTTCAATTTAAACATCTTTATAATTTATCTAAGCATGATTTAGTTAAGGATTTCCTAAGATTTCTTTTAATAAGGAAAGTTTTTGTGACTCTTGTCAACGTGGCAAACTCCGTAAATCGTCAATTAAACTTAAAGATTGCATTTCATCTAAGAGGCCCCTAGAACTTCTTCATCTAGATTTATTTGAGCCTACTAGAGTTGCATCTTTAGGTAAAACACATTATGGATTAGTCATTGTTGATGACTTTTCTAGATTAACATATGTATATTTTCTAACTAAAAATGAAGTTTTTGAAGAATTTACCAAGTCTGATAAGAAAACTCAAAATCTCTTAGGAACCACCATTATCATTATTTGTAGTGGATCATGGTGTGGAATATGAGAATGAGATTTCTCTAAGTTTTGTGATGATCACGAAATAACTCATAACGTTTCGTTTCCTTGCGCACCACCACAAAATGGTGTTATTCAGAGAAAGAATAGGACACTTATTGAGTCACGCACAATGCTCCATGATAGTCATTTTGGATTTCAATTTTAGACGGAGGCGGTGCACACGGCATGTTATGTGCTCAATAGGATCCTAGAGAGGCCCTGTACGAACAAAAATTGTTTTGAATTATTTTATGATAAAAAGCCTCAAGTAAAATATTTTCGTGTTTTTAGTTCAAAATGTTTTATTAAGAACACGTATGGTAATCTAGATAAATTTGATCCAAGATCCGATAAAGGGATCTTTGTTGGATACTCCACACGTAGGAAAGCCTACCAGATATACAACAAGAACACTTCATCGATTGAGTAATCACTTCATGTCTCATTTAATGAAGATTTTGATGTGCCTCATGTTCATGATGATAGTTTAGAAGTTTTGTGTGATTCAATTAATAATGCGAAACTTGATGATGTTATTGAGACTAACCCTACTGATGAAGATGTTGAGATTGTTCCTAGCGATCCAGGAGTACCCAAAGCGTACCTAACCATTTGTGACCACCCACATGACCAAATTATTAGAGATATTGGAGTTGGTGTCTGGACAAGATCAAGGGTTGAAGAATTCACGCATTGCGCCTTTGTCTCCACAATTGAGCCAAAGAACATTCAAGAAGCATGTGAAGATAGCTCTTGGATCGTGACAATAGAAAAGGAACTCATCCCATTCGAAAGGAATGAAGTTTATGAGCTAGTTCCTCTACCAAGTGGACATCAAGTCATTGGAACTAAGTGGATCTTCAAGAACAAGACGATGAGAATAAAGTCATCACAAGGAACAACGCAAGGTTAGTAGCACAAGACTACCGGCAAGAAGAATGTATTGATTTCGAAGAATCATTTGCTCCAGTAGCTAGGTTAGAAGCTATTAGATTACTATTGTTTTTTGCATCTCATAAAAATTTTAAATTATACCAAATGGATGTTAAAAGTGAATTTTTAAATGGAATTGTTAATGAAGAAGTATATGTTTCTCAACCACCCGGATTTATTCATGAAAAATTTCCAACCCATGTTTTTAAACTTAAGAAAGCTTTATATGGGTTGAGACAAGCTCCTTGAGCTTGGTATGACCGCCTTAAAAACTTTCTTTTGGATTTGGGATTTAAAATGGGTGAAGTTGATTCAACACTTTTTACTAAGTATTATGAAAATGACATTCTCATTCAAGTGTATGTAGATATAATTTTTGGGTCTACTAACTATGATCTTGGCCAAGAGTTTTCAAAGTCTATGAAGGACGAATTTGAGGTGAGCCACATGGGTGAACTCAACTACTTTCTAGGACTACAAATCCGGCAAATGAAGGATGGCATCTTCATCCATCAAACAAAGTACACATGAGAGCTAATCAAGCGATTTGGGATGGAATCATCTTCAAGCAAAAGAACTCCCATAAGTACCACCACACACCTTCACAAGGATGAAAACAGGAAAGATGTAGACATTCGTTTATATCGAGGTATGGTTGGTAGTTTACTTTATTTAACCGCAAGTAGACCCGATATCATGTTTTCCGTATGTTTTAGATATCAATCACAACCCAAGAAATCACATTTAATTGCGGTAAAACGAATATTTCATTAACTCAATCAAACTGTAGATTATGGATTACTTTATCCAAATCTAGCACATATAAGTTAATCTCATATAGTGATGCCGATTTTACCAGATGCAAATCAGATAGGAAGGATACTAATGGCACTTGCCATTTTCTAAGAAATTCACTTATTTCTTGATTTTCCAAGAAACAAAATTCGGTATCATTGTCCATGACAGAAACGGAATATATCGCCGCATGTCTTGCATGTACACAAGTTCTTTGGATAAGACACTTAAAAACTATGGTATTAATTGTGATACCAGCTTTATCATGGTTGATAACCAAAGTGCAATATGCCTCTCCAAAAATCTGGTACATCACTCGTGTACCAAACACATAGATATGAGACACCATTTTATAAATGATTATATAGCTAAGAAGGACATCATTCTAGAGTACATTGAAACCCAAAAAAATTGCCGATATCTTCACAAAACCTCTTAAAGAAAATTCATTTGTGAGGTTGCGTGGAGAATTAGGGATTATGGGTGAATCTAAAATCTAGGACTTTATTTTCATATGATATACCAAGTTTTGTGTTTATATGATCATTTTCATCTCGTATATCTATTGTGTGTATTTTCTCACTATGTTTTCTATGTGATGTTTTTGAGAATTTTATGAATTTATGATTATATTGATATATGTATTAGTTTTATATGATTATGAAAGTATTTTTGATGTGATTAAAGTGTTTAGTGTATAGGTTTAGGGTGAGAGAACTCTTTTCCTCAATCCTAAGTTCATTCTTATTTTTTTGAACCAGGACAGGCGCCCGTTCACTCTTCAACATGTGCCTGCCCAAACCCTAAAATCTAGTCTTTATATTACATCTTTCACATATACGACTGATGTACAAAATACAAGCCCTGGTTGTCACCCAGGCGACTGCATTTTTGTCATTAGGCGCCTCCTTTATTTTCCTGAGAGATGATCTTTCAAATCTGGAACCTGTTGATTGCACACAAGCCCCTATAAGTCATTACACAAGCGCCTGTCGTCCAACAGGCACCAGTATCCTATGATACAGGCGCATGTACCCTTGCTAAACTCATTTCGTTTCAATGCTTGACAGGCGCCTGCACTATGTGCATCAGTCGCATGTCTACGCTGTTTGGCGTAGAGAGAGCTTTTAATCTCAGCCGTTCGTTTTCATCCAACGGCTCTGAACGATCTGACGGTTGTCTTATAGGAGTCGAACGAGAATTTTTCTCTCTCCTCCGATCCATTTCCCACTTCCATCGAGCGGTTAGAGAGCCCTTTTCGTTCAACTTCGCCAACGAGCGTGCCTCTCTGACCATCGACGTCCATTTCCGTCAATCGGCCATCCATCTCTTCCTTCTCTAGGTAATCGACTTGAACTCGCTTCTCATCATTTCGTGCCCTAGACCTAGGTTCATTTCATTTGCAATTCAATGGGCCTTAAGCCTAGGTCATCATCTTCTAAGCCTCTATCTCTCAAGAAACCTAATGAAAAGAAGATTAGGGTTTCCTAAAATTGCTCCGACCAAAGCTCGTACTAAGCGGGCTAGGTCATCATCTCCTCTGCTTTCTTCTCCATCTGATTCTGAAGAATCTTGGGCTGGTGAAGATGTTCCCCTAGGCCCTAGCCCGTAAGCTCAAACAAACTGCTACATGTCGTACTTCAACTCCTGAACATACTATCCAAACTCTGGCTGAACCTTCTACCCAAACTCACCATGAACTACTTCTACTCCTTCAACTATAGTTTCAGCCACTCTCCCTGTTTGTCATGATGATATCTGTCTAGGAAAGTTTAATGCCATGTTGAATGTCAAAATCTTGAAGGAGAGATTCATTGTTTATGGAGATTTTCAGGTTGAGAATTTATCTCAACTCATGACAAAGACCAAACTGATTGATCTCTTTCGATATTCATCTACTGACTCACCAAAACCCTATCCTAAGCTTGTCAATCTTTTCTATGCTGATCGTATTCATGGTGAGTACAACTCCTCTGGGGTTATTAACACTTTTGTACAAGGAATCCCCATCAAGCTTGACTCCAAGCTCCTAGGAACCATTCTAGGTATTCCTTTTTCATGGGCTCTTCCTTTTGATATCAGCATTGCTAAGATTGACGAGCTTGATCAATCCATTTTGCAAGATATGTTCAAATCTATTCCACATACACTCACTTCCGAAGTCAAGACTAGCATGTTCACTAAGCATGGGTGGGCAATCCACCATGTAGTGAAATCCAACATTCTTCCCAAGTCTGGCTCTTCTGATCAGCCCTCCTATGATATCCTGAAATGTATGTATGACATCCATTCTATGATGGATGTGAATTGGGCTGGGGTCATTCTAGATAAGATGGACTATGTAGAGATAACTCCTACTCTTTCACACCTACCCTACAGCTGCATCCTGACTCTTGTCTTTAGACATTTCAAAATCAATCTTGAATCTTTTGAGTCTGTCCCTCTTGGTCCTCTGTTGGATGAATCTGCAGAGCTGAAGTCTTCTTCAGCTCTGCAGGTTGCATCCAAGAAGAGGAAAGCAGCTTCTAAGCCCTCCTCTTCAGTGCCTCATGTTGATACTATCATTCCTTCTTCTTCATCTGCTCCATCTTCTCAGGACCCCTTCTTTATCCAGCTTGATAAGAAGGTGAATTTGATCTTAGAGATGCTCAGCTCTTCTTTGGAGCATCATGGTATTCCAGTGCCATCCACTCTCCAGTCCATGTTGCACCTCACTGAGGCTACCACATCTATAGCTGCTCCTCCTGTTGACACTCAGATTCCATCTGCTGATGCTGACCCTACTCAGGCGCCTCATGTCATCACTCCTACAGGTGAGCCCAATGATGCTGTTGATGCTACGTTCTCAGAGCTGGAGACACAGGACTTCTCAGTGGAGATGAGACCTCCACAGACCACCTCAGCTTCTGAAGCTTCCACCATCATCACCTAGCCAGATGCTTGATGCTTGTTGGAGATCTCTCACCCTAAGTCTTAGTTTTGTTTTTGTTAGGGTTTGAGAGTATAAGTGATGTTTTGATGTTGGATTGTGTGTTTGGAGATGCCGTGTGACATGGTATATTTTTTTGTATGGATGACTTGATGATTGTACTTTCTTCCTTTTTGGGTTGTACTTGTAGTTGGTTGTATTTTTTTCCAACTGGCATGTAGTATGATCTTTTATTATATGATGTATTGATTTGGTATCACTTTTTGGACTCCTTTTGATCACGTTAATATATGTGTGTGGTGACTCTTTTGGCTAAATTGTACCCTTGTGTGATCTTTTCTTTTCTTTTTGCTCTTGATTATATATGTTGAATGTTAAGATGTATGAGATTACAATCTCTTTATTTCATGGCATGAGTATTGCTATTGGACTTCTCTTTCTCTAGGCACCTATGTTTGTGATGATTTTGATAAGTATTTTTGTGATACACCTTCAAGTATTCTAGTTTTCATTTGATATCACATTAAATAAAAATCCTATTTTTATACTCTCATGTTGTTTTTCTTTTATTTAGCCCTAATTGTTGTTGTTTCTCTACTCCCACTTTTTGGATAATGTCATAAGGGAGAGAAATAAACAAACTTCTCATAATTTTGTACTAATTAGAAGTTAAACATTATCTTGAATCTAAAGTTGATATATCCTTAGATTCAGGGGGAGTAAGATATAGTGAATTTGGATTCAAAAATCCTAAAATTAAAAAATGAATGTCATACACTCCATATGCATGTATGTGTCACTTATATCATACTCTATTTTTAATTGATTATTTAATACTCATATCTATATTGTCTACCTTGATTGACATCTATGTATGGGGAGTAAGTATTTGTTAAGCACAATTATTTATTTTTGTTTATGAGTGTTTTTCATCACCAAAAGGGAGAGAATTTGAGTATTGACTTCTCCCTACTTGGTTTTGATCATAAGCAAACATAAATACTTATGACTAATCCACTCTATGTAGTTAAGTCATATGCCAAATCTAATCATGAAGATCAATTGCAATGAATGACAATCAAGTTCGATCAAAGCTCAAAGAGATGATTGAGTGATCAAGTCAAAGAGAGAAGACTCAAAGACTTCAAGTTCAATTAAGAGAAAGAAAAGAAGCTGAAAATTCATTGTAAATCTTTTTGTTCTTTTATTTCTTCTCTTATATTGTAGCCTTGAAGTAAAGTTTACTTGGAGCACACACACACACATCACTCACTTTACCCAACGAAACTCTTAGAATCATTTTCCTAGGACTCTAGATCATAAAATCCATCATGGGCAATTTGGGTGTTTGACAGGCGACTGCCAAACAATAGCCAGGCGTCTGTCTCGTTACAGGCGCCTCTGTTCTGTTCAACAGTGCCTGTAATGCACACATTTTTGCTAGAGTTTTTTGGTTTTCATTCTTCACTTCTAACAGGTGACTGTTGTAAAAAGTACAGGCACATGTATTACGTTCAGGCGCATGTGCATTTTTAATCAGTCGCACGTATCCTCTTGCCCAAAAATCCCATTTTAGCATGTTTCGCACTTGTGCACTTTCAGGTGCTGTATGTTGGTTTTACAGGCGCCTGTCCCATGGCACATGCACATGTCCACTCCACTACAGATGCATGTCCATACTTGACCAAAAATCCCATTTTGTCAAGTTACGCACGTGTGTTCTTTCAGGCGTTGCACGTTGGTTTTACAGGCGTCTGCCCATGGCACAATCGTTTGTCCATTACACTACAGTCGCATGTCCATCTTTATCCAAAGTTCCTATTTTGACAAGTTTCGCACATGTACTTTCAGGTGTTGTACGTTGGTTTTACAGGCGCCTACCCATGGCACAGGCGCATGTATATACCACATCAGTCGCATGTCCTTACTTACCAAATCCTTGATTTTGTGCACTTTCGCACTTCTGCCTCTAAGGCGCCTGCCTTTGGTTTCACAGGCGCCTACATGTGTTACAGGCGACTGTCTAACCTTAAGCAGTCACCTATCCCACGTAGTAAGTTACCATTTTAAATCTCACCTACCCTCTGACATTGTTCAGTGCCTGATCGGGCTTCTACATACACCTGTCATGTCTGGATTTTTTATCAGTTGGCCTGTTTAATATGGTTTTTGAAAGGATCTTTGGGTAATGTTGTTGGGGTTTTGAGTAAGCCTATTTATATGGGTTTTACTATTCCATTGAGCACCACTAGAGACTCCATTGATTTAACCTAATCTCAAGCTCTCTAGTTCAAATCTCTCTTACTCACCAATCTAGAATCCAATCCTATTCTTCTAGCCATTGGTAGTAACAAGCTGAGGTGCTCCTCTCTTCATTAAAGAGACCCACAACACACTCTACACTCTTGCCTCTTCAAGTTCTCTACTTCAAGGCATAGGTTGTAATTGTGTATTTACATTTGAGTATTTCATAACTCTTTCTTTATATTGCATTGCTCTCAGTTTGTGAGAGTAGTATTGATTGATCCCAGGTTGTGGGAATCAAGGACATCAATCTTGTGTATTGATTTCACTTGTAGGGCTTTCTACAAGTGGGTTTAGTGGAAACTTAAGCTAGGGTTTTAGCTTGAGATCCGGGTGGTATCCCGGGTGGTATGGACGTAGGATTACCGGGAACAAGTCGGGTTTGACTTGGGTAATCCGAACCCTTGAACATTTTGTGTTTGTTTTGTTCTAATTGGTGTTACTAAGTTTTTCCACATTGTTGTTTGGTTAGGATTTTAATTAGGCGGAAATTCCTCTTTAAGTTTATAAACACTATTCAACCCCCCTCCCCCCTAGTGTTTTCCTCATAACTCAGGGTCCTTACAAAGTTGACCGTCGGCCTTAGGCCCAACCAAATGCCCCAAAACTGAACCACTCAAACAATTCAGTTCGATTTCAATTTGGTTATATGGTTGAATCGGGTCAGTTTGGATTTAGTGGAATTTGGTTCGATTTTGCATGTGCAAAATCTGCATAAACATAACCAAACTAACCGGTGCTCACCCAAGATAACTTCTTGAACCATTAAAGGAGTTCTTAAAATATGTGCGTACATAAAAAAGGATAGAAATGTTACCATCCCTACACTTCATTGATTCTTTTGTTGTGCACATACCTTTCTTTGAGTTCATTACATATATTTCATCTTTGTATAATCCATCGGATCTTGCCGAGTTACTTGCGCTTCATGTTTATGCTCCTCTCTCACCTTTTACTTAATCACCTTCAGAATCTTCACAACCAACACAACCTTCACATTTTTCCTAATGCAAATGTCCCTTTCTTTGAACCCATCTATATTTTTCCTTTTTGATAGTTCATCGGATCTTGTCAAGTTACTTATGCTTCATGTTTGTCTTCATCTCTCACCTTTTATTGCATCACAATCAAAGTATTCACAACCAACACTACTTTCACAATTAACAATCTTCTACTCATAATTCCTCTTCATTTTTATAATGATGATTTTAAGATTTATAGTAGAAGGAAGAAAGTTGTTTTTAATCGTATGAACTCAAACTCCGTGCCAGCCATGAATAATGTAACTTCTACTGATAATGAATCAACAGATTTAGACCTACTCATCGCGCAGAGAAATGGTAAATGAACCTACACTTCACATCTTATTCAAACTTCGTTTTTTTATGATAATTTTCATGCACATTGTTCTTCCTTTGTTGTTGCTTTTGATATTATATCTGCACCTAAGATTGTCTTTAAAGTTCCATATTACCCTAAATGGAGGTCTACAATGGATGATGAGAAGCTTATTTTCTACCATTTTGATACTTAAAAATTAGTTTCTTTACCTCGTGATAAGTCTACTGTTAGTTATTGTTGGGTCTATACTATCAAAGTTTATTATCAAAGTTTATCATGACTGTACTCTTCAGAAGTTAAAAAGCACGCCTTTTCTAAAGGTTATAATCGCAAAATTTATCAAAATATCTTCTGTTTGACTTTTTATATCATTGGTAGCAACATTTTATTGATCTTTACATCAATTTAATATCAAAAATTAAAGATGGGAATGGGTCAAGTTGGGCCCCAAACTCATGAAACCCAAGTATGGCCTGTTTATTTATCAAGCTTGTTTTTTAAGCACATGGATGCTTTCAAAATTAACAACCTGAACTCGTGCCTTAATTGGACCTATATTTTTAAAATAACATGTAAATAAATTTTGATATTATGCATAATTGTCTAATTTAACTAAGTGAGAAAAAGAAAAGTTAATATTTAAGCATTAGTAACAAATTATACATAGTGACAAATGTAAAATTACTTACTATTTATCACATGCATATTTTATTTTATGTTTATAACAAGATGAAGTGATATATTATTTGTCAAAAATAACAGTAACAAACACATTATATTAGATTGTTCATTCCATATAATAGTTACATCACTAAAATCCATATAAATATATCAGAGCATACAATGTGAATAAATTTGTTATACAAATCTTTCAAATTTAAAAATCAAAAAATATGTAAAAGCACAGCATTAGTTGGACCCATTGGGATAAGTACTCTAAGCCCATACCCAGCCTGTCTATAAATTAGACATAAAATCTAGACCCAAACACGTTCTAACCAAAACAGGCAAAATTGGACTCGGTCCAAAACTGGCTCAATTTCTAGCATTATTAAAAATGCATTTTTCCAAAGTAATCTTTGTGCGAAGATATACATGATGCAACCTTCAGGGTATATTGCTCGGGATATGTTTTGATTGGTTTGTTTTCTCACATTGGCGTATAATCTCAAGCAGTCTTCATAAGCATGGTTTAGTCTTTATAAGCATGGTTTAGTAGGTTTATGATACGATTATCACATATCGGAGGAGGCGCACGAGATCAACTTCAGGGGCAAATTCGTAAATTTAGAGTGTGATGCGGCTAGTAATTGGAAGGAGTGGTATTTGAGTAAAATAACAAATAGGGGAGTTTTCTATTTAAAGCGGTTGAGCCGGCCCTAGAGGGAAGGCGAAAATTTTGAGAGTTATTTCTTTAGTTTATTTGTTTAATCCCTAGATAATTTGTATTAGGAATTTTCCTATTTCCCTATAGAGTAGTTGAATTGTAATAGGAGCTCCTTTAATTTCATATCTGAGTTTTCAATAAAATCCCCTTTTTATCATCAAAACCCTAGCGAAACGCATCATTTGGTATCAGAGCACAAGATCCATGGCGAATACTCGAGCTATAGAGCGGATCGAGTCTTTGGAAGAGATGATGGAGAGGATCGAAACGCGAGTTAGCGAAGGATTTTTCGAAGCCCGAAAAGAGGACGCCGAGATCGCCGCAAAGATCCAAGAGGAGATGAGGGGGAACCAAGAGAAAACGGAGACTAAATTGACGGCCATAACGAAGGCGATAGCGGCGTTGTCCGTTAATCTCACCCCGAAGGTGGATCCAAGCAAAAAGGAGCCACCTTTGGCGAAGGACAATGGTAAAAAGATGATTTTTAACGAAGAAGGGACTGAACATGATGACGACGGAAGCTTCGATCCTCGTGACAAGAAGTGGAAGGCGTATCGCGTCTCAACGCCGCCGATCCACCGGAGAGGGGTTCCCGCCCCTCCGGCAGCCTGGGGTGGCCGCCGAACCCCCACAACCACATGGGGGCGGCGAACCCCAAGGCAGCCGCGGGGGTCCCGTCGTACCCCCAGGAGGAGCGGCCGCAGCCGCCGCCCCTCTCTTGCGGCGCCGACGAACCCAGGCGGGAGCACCTGGGAGCCGCCAGCCCAAAACTGGGGCCGCCAGCCCCAGGCGCCCCTGGAGGGGTTCGCCCGGCCTCCGGGGGGAGCTCCGAGCTCCGACAGACCCACAGGGGGGCCCGCTGGCCTTCCAGGCCCCCCGACAGCACTTTTTGAGCACTTCCAGGCTCCCGGGGACCCATCACGGGGTCCGATTTGCACAACTTTCAGGATTTCAGCCATCTGTGGGACCCGACAGAGGATTTCAACAGCCTGGAGGGCGCCACCAGTTGACGGGAGGCCCGTCGACTCAGCCCCCACCTTTCGGGGGAGTGACGGGTGATTGGAGAGCATACCAGGGCGTGCCAAGGGGACATCAGACCGAGTATGGATACCCACCGGGGGATGCGAGAGGTGACTGGCAGGGGGATGGAGCAGATGGAGGAGCCCGAGATCGTGCCGATGCATTTTTTCCAGACAGACCACAGGGGTATCAGTCGAGGAGGATTACATCCGCAGGAGAGAGCTGGATTTGCTGTGGAGAGACCGTTGAGGAGGCTGGAGGTGCTTATTTTTGAGAGAGGAGATCCTGATGACTGGTTGTACCGGGTGGAGAGATACTTTGAGGTGTCGGGCGTACCCGGTGAGGACTGGCTTCGAGCGATAAGGATCTGTTTGGAGGGAGCGGCCTTGGGTTGGTTCAGGTGGACTGATAAGCAGCAGCCCTTTCAGACTTGGGAGGAGTTCACCTCGCTCTTGGTGGAGCGCTTTGGCACAGTCCAGTCTGGGGGAGTTTTTGATAGGCTTTATTCATTGAAGCAGGAGGGGAGCGTAGGAGATTATATTACCGAGTCCGAGGAGTTTCAGGAGAATCATTGGAGGGCTGCTTTATGAAGGGACTGAAGCCCACTAATAGATCTGGGCTGAGGCAGCTGCAGCCCGTAGGCCTGCGAGGGATGATGACGTCTGATAGGATGGTAGAGGACCATCAAGATACAGAGAGGAGAGTCCGAGGGATGTGGGGAGGCTCCACTTTTCGTGGGCCTGATCCTGGAGGGGGACAGAAGGCGGCCGCAGTAGAGGCAACATCCACTAAAGGGACAGCGGCTACCAAGGAGAAGTGTATGGAACCACGACCTGGAGGACAAACACGAAGAAAGACCGAGGCAGAGATTCGTGACAAGCGGACCAAGGGCATGTGTTTCAAATGCGACGAGAAGTTTACTCCTAGGCACCGGTGTGGGGATCGTACTCTTCAGATCCTGATAGTGAATGACAAAGAAGAGGGAGGAAAGAGTGTGGTAATGCTAGAAGCCGACGAGGACGATGATCAGGAGCACCTGCACGTGGAGTAGCTGACCATACACTTCACGCACCACCACCTTGAGGACAAGGTGATTTTTCAGGGGCGGAGTAATGATGCAGCTAGTAATTGGAAGGAGTGGTATTTGAGTAAAATAACAATAGGGGAGTTTTCTATTTAAAAGAGGTTGAACCGGCCTTAGAGGGGAGGTGAAAATTGTGAGAGTTGTTTCTTTAGTTTATTTGTGTAATCCCTAGATAATTTGTATTAGAAATTTTCCTATTTCCCTATAGAGTAGTTGAATTGTAGTAGTTCCTTAATTTCAGATCTGAGTTTCCAATAAAATCCCCTTTTTATCATCAAAAGCCAAGCGAAACGCATCATGTTTATGGAAATCTGAAAATTAGGGGGGGCTTTATGCAAAACTGCACTTTCGTGTGCTATTAGTCTTGGCCGACCCTAATTGTGATTCACATGCTTATTTTGAGATTGTAAACCCGAAGGCTAAGGTGTCGTATTTAGAGAATTAGACTTTCTTCTTGAATAGAATGTTAGGAGATCTCCACATCTCGAATTGGAGCTTATCTTGTGCTATTTCAGATCTGAAGTCTATAAAAATTCCTCTTTTATTGTTCTTTTCCCATCAAAATCCCTAATTTTCCCCACAAGCCATAGAATCTATCAAAGTGGTATCAGAGCGGTCGATCCATGGCGAACACGAGGTCCAAAGACAATGTTGAAGCATTGGAAGAGAAGTTAGCGAAGTTTGAAGTCGAGATACATGACGTGATTAAGAAGAGCGCCGACGAGCAAAGGGTTGAGTTTGATCAGAAGTTTTCGCAACTCATGGAGGCCTTAGGGCAAACAAATCTGAAGATTGATGCGCTGTCGCATTGGAGGGATCCAAAACAGATCGAAACCCAAGATCTGGAGTACAAGGCGAGATCTGCAACGAAGGGGAATGAGAAAGTAGATCCATTTCGCGAGGGTCTTCTTTCAGATGCAGATCTAGTGACGGATGACGAGGATTTAGACTCCCAAGAAGGCGAAGGAGCACAACAATAGATCCATGAAGCTCGAGGAAGCGGAAGAGAAGCTGAAGGAGCGCGACGGGGACAACCGGGGGATCGCATGCCCCCGACGAACCGCCAGGCCTCCCGCGAGCCCCTGGCGATTCGCCAGGGGGCGCACGGTGCTCTGGCGGCTCGCCAGGGCTTCGTCGATCCCTGGCGAGCCCGCCAGGGCCCACAGGACCCTCCAACGAACCGCCAGGGCCCACAGGACCCTCTGACGAACCGCCAGGGCCCAGTAATGGCCCTGGCGGCTCGTCCGACTATTCCGAGGGCACCGACGGCCCGCCATAGGCAATCTGGGCCCCTGGCGGCCCGCCAGGGCCCCCGACATCTGGAACCAAGCCGCCAGCAACACCTGGAGCCACCGGCGGCCCTTCGAGAAAGGTTCGAACAGCGAGGGGACGACGGCAAGGGATTTAAGGGATTTCGGGATGATTGGGGAGCTGATTTCTACGACGGAGGACCTCGAGAGCTTAAGGCGGAGCTTGAGTGCTATGAAAGGTATCCTGAGGATGATCGTGAGTACTACGGAGATGGGGGAGCTGATTGGGGAGGCGACGTGAGGAACGAGAGAGAGTGAGGCCCTGGATGCGGGGTACCACGCCGCCCTCCACATTGACAACATGACTATCAACAGGGGAGTGGCGCGCCAGGAGGGTTCTCTGTGGAAAACCGAGTCAGAAAACTGAAGATGCCCGTCTTCGAGGGAGAGGACCCAAATTCGTGGCTATACATGGTCGAGAGATATTTTGATGTATCTATGATACAGGAGGAGGATTGGCTTAGGGCCGTTAGGGTCTGCCTGGAATGAGAAGCGTTGTCGTGATATCGATGGACGCAGCAGGACCAGCCTTTCCACACGTGGGAGAAGTTTACTACGCTTTTGCTAGAGCAATTCGGGAAGGTACAGGCAGGCACCGCCTTTGAGTGGTTGTATGCTCTGAGGTAGGATGGGTCATGAGGGATTACATCAAGAAGTTTGAGATGCTGGTTAGTCGGATCAGTGGAGTGTCAGGAGAGTTATTGGAGGGAAACTCCATGAATGGGTTGAAGCCGACTATCAGATCAGAGGTGAGGTCTCATAGGCCAACGAGTCTGCGGGATTGCATGAGCTTGGCAAGGATAATGGAGGTCAGACTGGACCAGGAGCGGAAGGCGCACGAGGCTTTGGGAGGATCCTCTTTTCAGGGACATGCAATTGTCGGGGGGCCGAAGGCGGCCACAGGAGGAGGAGCAGCAGCTGTTGGGACAAAAGCTGGCAGGGAGAGATGAGCTGAGACATGACCAGGGGCATGTACGACGGATGACTGAGGCGAAGATTTGGGAGAAGAGAGCCAAGAGATTGTGTTTCAAATGTGACGAGAAGTTCTCTCCTGTGCACCGGTGTGACAATCGCAGACTGCAGATATTGATAATGGATGACGAGAAGGACTGAGGGGACGTGGTGGAGCTGGATGCTGACGAGGAGGATGATCAGGAGCACCCACGTTTGAACCTGGTGGATGTTTCTCTCAACTCTGTGGTGGGGCTCACTACGACCCACAACAAAAAGTTGGTAGGGTATATTACAGAGCTGGAGGTGACGGTGTTGGTCAATAGTGTGGCTACCCACAATTTCATTTCCCGCCAGCTAGTGGAGAGGATGAGGCTGGAGATCAGCGGCATAGGCAGGTTTGAAGTGGTTTTAGGAACATGACGGGTAGCACAAAGCAGTGGCATATGTAGAGGCATGCTCCTTACAATCCAAGTGGTACAGATTGTAGCCGATGTCCTTCCGTTAGAGCTGTGAAGTACATATATCATCTTAGGGATGAAGTGGTTGCAAACCTCTGACGACACAGACCAAGTAGGGGTTACTGAAGCTGGAGTATCAGGAGGGGGGACGGACCGTAGTCTTGTAGGGGAACCCCAATCTATGGCGTTCCCTAGTTTTTTATAGATCCATGACTATAGCAGTCCAGTCAGTAAGAGAGATTCTTGGTGGAGTTTCAGGGTCTGTCATTAGAGGACGGTGAGCGAGGCGAGTCGGGATTGGCACTAAAGTTGGAGGAGCTGCTTAGCCAGTTTGAGGGTGTTTTCAAACCCCGCATGGCCTTCCACCGCTACGAGACCACGAGCACACTATTTCTTGGGAAAGGGGTGTCCCCTATCAGTGTGCGACCATACCGATATCCCCAAGTACAAAACGATGAGAATGAGAGAATGGTAGGGGAGATGTTGCAGGCAGTGGTGATCCAGCCGAACGTGAGTTCATTTTCTAACCCCGGTCCTGCTCGTGAAGAAGAAAGATAGCAGCTAGCATTTCTGTGTAGACTACAGTGTCTTGAATAAGGAGACAGTGCCGGATAAATTCCCAATCCCTGTGATTGATGAGTTACTAGATGAGCTGCAAGGGGCCACTATATTTTCGAAGATAGATTTGAAATTAGGGTACCACCAGATTCGAATGAGAACGGAGGATGTTCCCAAGACGGTGTTTAGGACGCATGAGGGACACTATAAGTTTCTGGTCATGCCGTTTGGATTGACAAACGCCCCAGCGACATTTCAGGCCTTGATGAACAAGGTCTTCCGCCCCTACTTACGGAGGTTTGTGCTGATCTTCTTTGATGACATACTTATTTACGGCCATATTTTGGAGGAGCATGTGGAGCACTTGCAGGTGGGACTGCAATAGTTGCAAGAGCATCAGCTATATGCCAAAAGAAAGAAATGCCTCTTCGAGCAGAATCAGGTGGAATATTTGAGACATATAGTTTCAGCAGAGTGGGTGGCGACAAATGGGTCTAAAATAGCTGCTATGTTGGAGTGGCCATGCCCCCACGACACTGCGGGGATTCTTTGGCTTGACGTGGTATTATCGGAAGTTTTTCCAGTGATACAATACGATTGATTGCTTGCCATTAACTGAACAGCTGAAGAAGGACAGCTTCCATTGGGAAGAGGAGGCGACCAGGGCATTTGAGGCCCTGAAGAATGATATGACGACCGAGCTCGTGCTAGCTTTGCCTGATTTCAACAGACCAGTTGTGGTGGAGATAGATGCGTCATGATATGGATTGGGGGCAGTTCTTATGCAGGATCAGTGGCTGGTGGCCTATTTTAGCCAGGTGTTGTCAGCCCGAGCACAGATGAAGTCGGTATATGAGAAAGAGCTGATGTCGATAGTACTATCTGTACAGAAGTGGCGGACTTATCTGTTTGGGAGGAAGTTTGTGGTACGGACCGATCAGCGGAGTCTGAAGTATCTCTTGGAGCAGTGCATAGTTACAGAGGTGCATCAGATGTAGCTCTCTAAGTTGGTGCACTACCAGTTTGAGATCCGGTACATATCAGGCTTGGAGAACAAAGCAGCAGATGCCTTGTCTCACAGGGAGGAGGTAGGAGGGGTGGCGACGATTTCTGTGCAGGTACTGCTAAACTGGGAGCCTCTGTCGCGTGAGATAGATGCTGGTGAGGGGCTGACTGTGATATGTAAGGCTTTGCAGCATGGATCTACAGAGTATACGGGGTACACACTGAGTGAGCAGCGGCTGCTTTACCAGGGGTAGTTGCTGCTACCGCAGGGATCTTTCCATATACCGACGATTTTTCAGGAGTTCCATGGCAGCTCGATGGGAGGTCACTCTGGGGTGCAGCAGACCTATAGGATGGCCAGAGAGCTGTACTGGCCATGATGAAGATGGATATCGCGTGTTTAGTAGCGAAGTGTGACATCTGCCAGCGTCACAACTATTTGGTGATGACTTCCGCAGGGCTACTTCAACCATCGGCCTTGCCAGTGAGGATCTGGAAAGACATTAGAATGGATTTTATTGAGGGACTGCAGAGGTCAGAGGGCTTCACCGTCATATTTGTCGTGGTGGACCGCCTCAACAAGTATACGGCACCCCTACACAGCGGTGACTGTAGCTGCAGCTTTCATGAAGGAGGTTGTGCGTCTGCATGGGTTTCCCGCCTCAATTGTATCAGACCGCAACAAGGTCTTCTTTAGCAACTTTTGGAAGGAACTGTTCAAGGTGCATGGGACTACTTTGAGGAGGAACACGGCCTACTACCCACAAACAGATGGCCAGACGGAGGTGGTAAACAGGAGCGTAGAGACATATTTGAGAAGTTTTGCATCAAAGTCACCGAAGCAGTGGGCTAAGTGGTTGGCTTGGGCAGAATACTGGTACAATACCACCTACCACTCGACGGCACAGAGCATCCCTTACCGCATACTGTACGGACGCGACCCTCCCCATTTGATACACTACAGCCGAGGTACGACCAATGTGTCTCGGGTGGAGGAGCATTTGGAGGAGAGAGAGACAAGATATTGGAGGAGCTGAAGCGACACTTGATGAGATCACAACAGATTATGAAGGCCATGACAGACGTGCACAGGAGAGATATGCATTTCGAGGTGGGCGACAATGTGTATCTGAAGCTGCAGCAGTATAGACAGAAGACAGTGCTGCATCGGAGCAATGCAAAGCTGGCGACTCACTATTATGGTCATTTTGAGGTTGTGGCCAGAATTGGGAAGGTGACGTATCGTCTACAGCTCCTTACTATGTCCACCATCCACCCGGTGTTCCACGTGTCCAAGCTTCGACGTGCAATTGGAGACTACACTTTGTCACCCACCCTTCCACCCACTCTGACCGAGAACATGGAGGTGTTGCTGGAGCCACGGGAGTTCAAAGGTGTTCGTCAGAGTACAGCAGGAGCTCAGAAGGTGCTTATCAAGTGGCGAGGTTTTCCGGATTACGATGTTACATGGGAGTCACGGGAAGTGATCAGGCAGCAATTCCCAGACTTCCACCTTGAGGACAATGTGGCTCTTTTTGGGGAGTAATGATACGATTATCACATACCGGAGGAGGCACGCGAGATCAACTTTAGGGACAAATTCGTAAATTTGGAGTGTTTATGCAAATCTGAAAATTAGGGGGCTTTTGTGCAAAAACTGCACTTTTTTGTGCTCTTAGTCTTGGCAGGCCTTAATTGTGTTTCACATGCTTATTTTGAGACTGTAAACCCTAAGGCCAAGGTGACGTCTTTGGAGAATTAGACTTTCTTCTCGAATAGAAAGTTAGGAGATCTCCCCATCTCGAATCAGGGCTTATCTTGTGCTATTTTAGATCGGTAGTCTATAAAAATTCCTCTTTTATTGTTATTTTCCCATCAGAATTCATAATTTCCCCCACAACAAACCCTAGGATCTATCAGTTTAGTAGTGTTATGGAGTTTGAAATGAAACAATGTGTTCTGAATACTTTTGTTTTCCGTAAGAGAATATATTCGTATGTTGTATTTTGATGGTTATGTATGTGGATGATAAAGTTATTACTAAAGATGACAACAACGGTATATACAAATTGAAAACTTTTCTGCGATCGAAATTTCAAATGAAGGAAGTGTTGCCTACTGCGGTATTTCTTAAGTGACTGAGGTTGCTCAATCTTGTGATAATATCTTTACCTCAAAGAATGTATGTGCTTGATTTCTTGACTGAGACACAAATATTTGGTTACAAGCCAACTGAAGCACATATAGATCCAAACACCAAGTTGCTAGTTGATAAAGGTGAATTGTTGGAGTTTCCAAGCATGTACAGAAGGTTGATAAGTAAACTCACGATTACTCGACCAGTCACATCATTTGTTGAGAGTGATGTTAATTCATTTCTTGATGTGTCGCGCACAACTCATCATGATGTTGCAGTTCGCATACTATGGTACTTAAAGAGTCCTTCAGGATATAGGTTATTATATAAAGATCATAGGAATACCCTAAGTGAGTGCAACATTAATACAGAATGGATCAGATGCCTGAATGATCAATAATATGCCTTTTATTCTTATGTTTTTATTAGAGAAAACTTGATATCTTGGAAAAGTAAAATGCAACCAGTAGTCTTTTGATCAAGCATAGAGTCTGAATATAGATCCATGGCAAATGACAATGTGAGTTAACATCGTTGAGATATTTGTTGAGAGAACTAAATTGTCAACATCCATAGCTATGATTCTTAAGTGTGATAAACAAGTTGCTATCTACATTGCAAAGAATATAGTATTTCATAAGAGGACAAAACTTACAGAGATTGATTGCCATTTTATTGTAGATGGTTTTTTTAGATGAAGTGATTGAAATAACACTTATTAAATCGGATGCTCAATTAGCTGACTTGTCACCAAATCTTTGGATGGTTAGAGAATAAAATATGTGTATCAAACTCTGAGCATATGATATATGTGCTCCATATTGAGGGGTTGTTAAGAGTTATATTAGAATTATGATAGTTTCCACCTTAGTCATAGGAATTTATTCTTATAAGTTTTAAAATCCAATAAGGAGTCAATATGAATTATAATACTAATCATGTTCGTCGGCTATATAAACTTCAATAACTATTGTTGAGATGTGGCATTTGCTCTTAACAATATTCTCTTTCTTATTTACATGTATAAATGAGTATATGTGTGTATGTAAATCTATACATGTATACATGTCCATGTATATTTATGTGTGTCTATGTATATTTATGTGTGTATACATATGTATACAGTGCATATATATATGTACACACATATATGTATATATGTGTGTGTAACTGTGTATTCTTTATATATAAACAGATGGACTACAAAGTTTCTGTTTATTAATGGAATCCTTTAGGGTCTAAACTTAAAATAAACAACCCAAATTAAAATTTATATGTTGAATGGCTCTAACCTATTCACATGACATGAAAGCAAAAAATTCAAATGATTTTAATATGTTTTACACATGCATCAAGCCGCGATAAAATCAATAAATACTTGATGCATCGATGAAACATACCTAATTGTTTGTTTGAATTTTTATCTGTTTATAGTTTAAATGTGTTAAACCGCGTCCAATGAAACAAATTTTTTACTTGGGCTCTAACATTAAGTATTCATTCAAAAAAATAAACCGAAATTTGTTAGTCCAACTCATTCATAAATTCAATTTGGGTTATAGGTTGGCTTCATTTCTGGTATAGAAATGAGAAAGAAGAGAAAAGCCACCGAGGATCTCTCTCTCCCTCTCTCACGCATACAAAAACATGGAGTCGTTATGGTCTCATTTTGCGTTATGGGTTTGTTTTGGATAGAGAAAGGAGGATGAAGATATGAGCTACATAGGGTATAGCGGTCAACAGACATTCCACGGCATTTTAAAGAAATTTTCTCTTCAAACATAAAAAAAATTTATTTAATGATCTGATATCAAAATATGAAGATTTAAGGGATGAATACAAAAGATTTAAGTAATGAATATTTAAAAAACCTTCACACAAAAGGAAAAAATTGAGTTTGTTGATTGATGAACTGTGTCTAGGGGTGGCAAGTGGTTTGGGTTGGATGCAGGTTGGGTAGATAGCGGGTCAAACCATCTACCCCCCAGATTTGTACCCAACTTGTTTATTCATGGCTTAAGAGATTGCAACCCGCAACTGGCCCATAAGATCTGAGTCACCAATAGCCTATTTGACCCATGAAGCTGCATTAGAGAGTGTAAAGAGAAATAGAGTTTATTCTCCCAAAAATAAAAAAGATTCGAAAAATTAAAACTCAAATCAATTTTAGCAGAAAAATGATAGTTTAAGTCTTCAGAAAATTGATTGTTACTGGTCAGATTCATACAATGAGCATCATTTTACCTCAAAATGGACAAATAACGCTAAGAATACCCAGAAAATACCATTCAAAACTGCATGATTATTAAACCATCAAATTAAAAAAGACAAGAAATTAAGGAAACAATCTAGTGGGGAAGAAACCCCGCCCAAAGGATAAAGTGCCATCGGCCTAACTTTCCAAACTGAGCAAAGATTCTAAAAATTCGTCATAAACTCCATCCAAGTCCTCCTTTTTCATCTTCCTTGATATGAATCCAGCAATCATCCCCAATCTCACAAAAATCAAATGTTAACAAGAACTAATCTCTAATAAAGTATCAATTCTCCCTTGCTCGTTATCTTAAATTTCATGCTGCAGTCTGTGCTGTGGAGAGAGAAAGATGAAGAGGAGGGACAGCAGTGGGGGCAAAACTAGGAGAGAGCAAGGGAGTGATGGAGTGGATTCGAGCTGTGTTGCAAAAGAATATTGTGAGATAGTGTTAAATTAGTTTATATATTAACAGGTAGGAAATGGGTTCAACAGGTAAATTACTCTAACTCTCGCTTCCTGACCCATTTAATAAAACGGTCCAACGGGTAAGGTCTTTTATAGATCAGACCCATACATGCCTAACCCAAACATGTTAATAGCGAGTCGGCTTGGTGGGTTAGGTTTGGATTGCCACCCAAATATGTGTCACACCTCATTTAGACTAAAACCATCGTAAAGTAGTACCTTTTCATAAATATTTAAGCACAAAACAAATCAATAAATAAAGTTATTTTCACATTTAAGATTTAACGTTCGTAATATGTGGGAATTTGTATGCATCTTGACCATAAATCATCTGTATATTAATATATTTCGGCTATTTTGTTCAACTTAGCATGTCAGTTTCTGCATGCACGTGGGTAAAGATAAATTTGCACTTCTCAGACTATTTACACATGTACTCATTTCAATGTGCATCCACAAACAGTATGTTCACAAATCTAGTCAGTATACACTTGAATGTAAAGATCTCAAGATCATGATAATGCATATGCAAACTTCTGCTTTGAACAACGCCACATTGGTGTGTGGCTTGAGCCGTATGCGTTAAGAGGGGCATGTCGTCATTGTGTCAATCTTCGGATAATCTTTTGACAGATCTAATTTATTTGAACCTTCTTTAACCATTAGCATAATAGTAAAGAATACCAATCCAAAAATACTTGGTTCTTGACAAAACAAATTAATTAATCAGAACTGAAAAGGTGCAGCATCAAATTTCCTTTTTCTGACAAAAGAAAGGGAAATTATAAGCACTTATAATAAATATTATCTTATTACAAACAGCCATTTGCTGGAAACCTATTAAGTAGCAATGAGATAACATAGGTAAAACCAAAGGCTGAGAAATTCATCTTACTAAGATATGGTCCAGAAGTTCCTATAAAAAGCTTTTTTTTTCCTTTCTTTTTTAACAATAAATTGGTTCTGGTTTTCTTCTTTTATTCATTTATTTATTAGATGGGGGGTTGGTCTTTTGGGGGGCCAATGGTGGGGGTTGGGGTTTTGGGGGTGGGGGTAGATTCGGGGTATCGTTTCTAAAGCTACGATCTGAAAGCTATTGATTCAGATTTTTTTATTTTGGACTTGACACACAAGGTATCTGTACCTGTGGATACCAACATATACCAAGTGATTCATTCTTTGGGAGCTGACCATATTACACCATTTGGATTTCCAAGAAGAAAGAAAACAACATGCATGAGACACTTACAATAGTTTGGTTGCCTGTATGAAGCAGGGATATCTCTAGCACTGACCTTCCTATTTCCGTGGCCAACTCCTGTTTAATTGTACTCCATCCTGGATGGTTCAACCTAAAAAGGGTAAAACCCAGCATATATTAGTATCAGAAGGTCCTTTATTTGCTTTATAACTACATTTACACGATATATCAGAACATTCCATCACAGGATTTCCCAATGGCTAAGAAATTGTTCCTCACCGGATAAGCAGTCAATATTCCTTGGTCCAAAATGCAATTTCTGAGAAATGATCAGAAAAATTCCCACTAAACACTTTCCATCTATCAAAGCTCTGATCGACTTTCTTCAATCATTGCTTAATCACTAATCGACCATGCGACACATCCATTGGTGCCCTCCAGTATGCAAAGTTTAAAATGTGCAAAGGCCCCAGAGATCCTACACTTTCTCATACAAAATAGCTATAGTGGCCTCTAGTAACCAGATTTTAGAGCTGCATTCCTCTTTTCAAGTGTCACTATCCCACGACCCCGATGGGGAGGCCCTTGTTGATCAGCCACTTGGGCTTCCACTCTCACATAAAGTTCTTTTTCAACAATTCAAAATTGAGTCGAAGTTTTTTAGTAATAAATCTTAGAGTGCCAGTGACTCAACACTTCTCAGTGAAATAGCTATCAAAGGCTCCACCACCCAGTCAAAATACTCTTCCATTTCGAGAAGTATAAATTAGCTTCGTCCAGATGTAACCTCTTCTTGGTTGTACTGAATTTCTCGGTTAAAGATTTTGATACATCGCCAATTGAATGTAGAATTCTTGTTGCTGTGCATACCTTCCCCCACTAACACATGAAAGCCTTGGTTCAATTATTGCGGATAAGATTTGAATGATCATAATCATTTCATGATGCAATTACAGCATTTACAATCTAAATTTGGAACTTGAACTTTTTTTATCATCGCATAGTTGATAATGCAGATGCCCGCTTACCAGCCACCAAACAAATTCCATGAAGCAGAGAACCATAAGTAGCCCAATTTGGTTTCACCTTGCTTCTTATCATATCATCATAGAGTGCAAAAGCCTTCACTACTTCTCCATTGACACTACACCCATGTATCAAAAAATTGTACGCTAGCATGTCAGGCTTCAGCCCGATTGTCAGCATATCATCCCATAGCTTAAAAGCTTCCCCTAAGTCACCTCTTCTGCAGTATTCATAGATGAGGGTTGAAAAGCTTATGCAATCAGGAACCACAGCATTCCCTCTCATTTCAGCAATAAGATTGTTTGCATCCTGAATTCTCCCTACTCGGCAGTAGCCATTTATTAATATGTTGTAAGTGATGGTGTTTGCTAGAAATCCTCTAAGCATGGCCTTATGAAGTATTATAGCCTCATCCATATTCCCCTGCCTAGCCAGGTGGTCAAGGAAACAACCAAAGGTAACTTCATTAGGAAGGGTACCGCTGGCCAACATTTCTTTACAAAGGAGCTCTGCTTTATGTACAAACCCAGCTTTGCATAGGCCATTTATTAGAACAGTATATGCCACAACATTTGGAACACAACCCTCACCAGCCATTCTACTCCAAAAACTGAAGGCCTCTGTGAGTTTCCCTAGGTTAGAATATGCATCGATAATATTTGTACACAATACATCATCTGGGTTGATTCCCCTATCAGCCATCTCCTTCAATAATAAATGGGGTCCAACCATGTAGCGATGTTTTAGACCTCCATATATAAGAACACTATAGCAAATAAGATCCATCTCTACTCCTCTCCCAATCATCTCTTTAGAGAAACTATAAGCATCATGCACTCTTCCTTCTCTGCATAATCCATGCAGAAGGGAACTGCAACTCATGTTATTAAGCACACGATGCTCGCTGTATAAGTCATCCACAAACTCCTTGGCATCAGAAACTCTACCACTTACACACAGACCAGTTATTAAAGGCCTATAGGTATAATTATCAGGGACAAGGCCCCTCATCACCATTGAGTCATATAACTCAAAAGCTTTTCTTGTATCACCGACCATGCAATACCCTTCTATCATAACATTATAAGTTACTTCATTTGGCATCACATTGAGCTCAATCATTTCCTCAAATAACTTAGCTGATTCTACCATGAGATTTGCCTGGCAGAAACCACCAATGAGTGCAGTGAAAGTATGTGTATTCCACTTCATGCCCCTCTCAGGCATCTGTCGGTGAAGCTTTAGAGCGCTATCCAGGTCCCCTTGCCGGCAATACCCATTTATTAATGTAGTATATGTTGATGCATTTGGATTCAGTCCTTTGTCAATCAACTCTTTATACAGATCTTCCGCCTCACTCAATCTGCCTGACTTGCAATGCCCGTTTATTAAAGAATTGTAGGGGTAAATTGTAGTCTGTATTCCCTCCACTTTCATTTTTTCAAACAGAATGTGGGCATCACTCAACTTCCCCTGTTTGCACAAAGAATCAATCAAAATAGCATAGGTAACATCATTAGGCGAAAGACCCTTCTCTCTCATCTTCACAAAAAGCGACTCCGCCTCATCGAATTTTAAGCTTTTACATAAAGAATTAATCAATGCATTGTAAGCAAACAAATTAGGAATCACTCCAACCTTCCCCAAATTGCCAACCAAATTAAAAGCCTCCTCTACTTTCCCTTTCCTCCTCAAGCCATCAACCACCGACGAACAAGCAGCTTCGGACGGAACCAACCCCAACACCATCATTTCATCCAACAGCTCTTTCCCCTTAACAAAATCATCAATCTTACAAAAACCAAGAACTAATGTGCAATAAGTTACCTCGTCGGCTCTCAAACCGTTCCCTTCCAAAGAGTTTTTCACCTCAATCGCTTCCAAAACTCTCTTATTCTTACATAACCCATGAATCAACACATTATAAGTAACAATGCTGGAACAATCAACCATGTCGCTCTCCATTTGAGAAACCAGCTCTCTAGCCCTACCAAAATCTCTCATCTCACAATAACTCCTAACCGCCCAATTATAAATAAAAACGTCAGGCCGAAGTTCGAGCCTCATTATCTCATCAAACACGACCGCAACCAAATCAAACCGCCGAATCTTCACCAATCCGTTCATAACGTCGCTAAAGGTCCTAACTTCAGGCACCAATTGCATTCTCACTGCCAGATTAAGAACCTTGAAAGCATCCAGAACTCTCCGGCTCTGTACATAAGCCTGGATCAAGAAATCGAACCCTGTAGCCGACGAGATCTTACAAAGCTCCCGCGATCTGGCAAGCGATTCGAACGCCTCGAGGGGAGTGATCTGGCGGGAGATTAGGGTTTGGAGAAGAGAGCAGGCGGGCCAATGGAGGCCGGATTTGATCAGAGATTGGACGAGAATAGAGAAGGAGAGGTTCGAGTGGTTGAAGTGAAGATGGAGGCCAAGGTAGTTGAAGAAGCGGAGGGAAAGCCTCGGGTCGCCGTCCAGTGATTCGACGAGGAGCTGCTCGACGTGGTGAGTGCCCAGACGAGCCGAGATGAAGGGGCTATTGAGAGAAAGGCGCCAGCTTTGCTTTGAGATTAGGATTTCGTGGAGGATTTTGACGAAGCCTTCATCGCGTTCGGCGTTTGGAGAGCTGCATAGATTTCTAGTGACGATGAGCGGAAGACGACGATGGCACATTTCGGGGTTTTGTGAGTTTGAAGATGGTTTAGGGTGTGGATTTGTTTGAAGTGTGGGGTGCGTGGGGTTAAGTTGGAGTCAGATGGCTTTGTGTCTACAATCACTTTGCTTCCCCTCAAGTTTTCACGCTAGAATTTTGTTTCCCTCTAATCTTTTAAAAAGTTTGAATTGTAGTGAACAGGTCCACTGGGCTCATTGGATATCCACCAACTATTGAATGCTACATATATGAGACAGTGGGCTCCTAACCCCATACACTTTTTATCGTACTATTTTCCCTTCATAACACGTTATCAGCACGAACTGCTCGAAGGAAAAAGACGACGGCTCTCAAGGAGGAGTTCATCCCCAACGTCATTTTTAAGAATATCTTGTTCTTCTCAACGGGAGCGTAAAGAGAATCCTTCATCGACCATCGTGTAGATTCCACTGTTGAATCTAGAAGGTAAATCCTCAAAATGTTTTTAGATCTAGACTTGCTTTTCCTGTAGATCCGCATGTTTTAGATCATGTAGTTCATGAACACGTAAAAATCGAATTTTTTTTAAATCTGCATGTCTAAAAAAACATTAAAATTGGGTTTTTATGATCCATGGCAGCGCCCTGAAGGCGCGGCGGCCGTGCCTTCGTGCACGGCCAGGCCATGCCCAAAAGGGTATGATCGGCCGCACCCTGCAGGCGCGGCCGGCTGCCACGGCGGCCGCCGTGGGCCCCTTAGGGTTTTTCGAAACCCTAGCCCTTAACGGACTATTTTGGGGGATGCCCATTATCCTTAGTTGTTTTTTGGTCATAAAGCCCGAAAATTAGCCTATTTTTTTCAAAAAAAATTCTTTTTAAATTATTTGGGGCCTCTAAAGCCCACTAATTAAAGAAATATTTAATTGTGATAGAGTTGGGCGGAAAAATAAATAAAGACACAAAATGAATCATAATTACATGTTTTAAATTCTATTGTTAGAAATTTGAGCACACACTTCACTTGTTAGATTACTTTTAATCTATGCATGTGATGTCATATATCTGCATGGTTATCTATGTATATAATATCTGTGTGGATGTGCTATTAGACTATGTTTTTGGGGATCAACTAGGTTTCCGACACTTTTCCTTTTTTCTACAATTTTTTCTTTTTGAGAGAACTTGTATTTGAGGCTATAAATGTAAAAGTCAAAGCTGAAGGACCACCCCATGTAGATGAAGGCGCTAACATAAAGAGAAATGGGCTTTTCTTAAAGTTCCCAAGTTGTCTTTATTTTATGCATTTTTTTTATTTTTGGGATGTATCTTCGGACTTTTTCTTTTTAGGGCTCGGCTGGATGATCCTCAAAGTTCTAAATAAATTCTTTGCTTATATTAAATATGTGGATGTTTAACTTTAATAGTCAAATAATTCATGTTATTTTTATGTTGCTTGATTGCACATATGGCCAGACTTGCTAATGTTGATTTCTCGATCCTGAAGGTCGATGTGTCGAACTACTTGAGTTGGCAGCTGGACCTGAAGTTCCACCTGCGCTCTCATGGGTTCAATCTAACACCCACAGCAAAGGTAACAATCAGTACTGCCACAGTTGAAAATGATGCTTCTATAGAAGCCCTTACTGCAGAAGAAGTTTCCGATATACTTAAGGCGAAAGCCATTATTTATATCAGGAAACACTTAGACTCGACCCTGAGGGACGAGTATCTTACTGTAGAGGATCCATATGAGTTGTGGACCGCACTTGAGGAGAGATACAGACATCAAAGGGATGCCATACTCCCTCTTGCACAGTACCAGTGGACCCACTTCCGCATACATGATTACAAATCCGTAGCGGAGTATAACTCAGCATTATTCCGAATCACCTCACTCCTGAAGTTGTGTGGTGAGAATGTGACTGAGAGGATGTTGCTAGAGAAGACGTTTACGTCTTTTCATGAGAATGACATTATCCTCATGCAACAGTACCGTGAACGAAAGTTCACAAAGTACTCTGATCTGCTCTTATGCCTACTAATGACTGAATAGAACAGAGAGTTGTTGATTGCCACTCACAATCTACGCCCTCCTGGCTCCGCTCCACTTCCACCTCCTGCAGAGGCACATTTCCAGTCTTCCCAGAAGAAGAAGATGGATAAGAAGGCAAAGTTCCAGAAATGGAAAGAACTGAAGCAGCGGAAAAAGGCTACTCCCCAGGCTCATCCCAAGAACCATAAGTTCGTGGCAAAGAAGCAAAAGTGGACGCCTAATAAAGGTGGTCCTCCCAAGAAAGACAGGGAGGATAAATGCCCTAAATGCGGAATGACTGGCCATTGGTCCAGAAATTGCCGCACATCCAGACACCTACAGGACCTCTACCAAGCAAGTCTCAAGCATCATGCTGAGACAAACTCGATAGATGGGGCAGCGTTACCAGCTACTACATGGAATCCAAAAGATTTCGTGAATGACAACACTTTGTAGTCATGGACCATCTATATCTTACTTTCTAGCACTGTATCTTATTTTATGTCTTTCTATTCCATGTTAGCTACTTTGTTTGTCAGATTTTAAACATTAAGGAAAGTATTCTCTTTTCGTAGTATTTTTTGAATGCTTTTCATTTTTAGATATGGAATCTATATGACTAGTGGACAGTGCATCAACGCACTTTATTTTCAGTGTATAGACTACTTTACGAGCATTAGTTGTCACTCTGGTCCATTGAGAACAATCTCAGGACCAGCTGACATAATAGAAGGATCAGGGGAATCAATCATTTTGCTCCCTAATAACACACACATTAAACTTAGAGATGCACTATACTCACCTAAATCAATCCGAAATCTTCTAAGTTTTAAAGATATCCGTTTAAACGGGTATCACTTAGAGACAGTCGAGGATAATAAAAAAGAATACTTGCACGTAACATCCCTTACAAATGGTATAAAAACCATTGTGGAACATATCGAGGGACACCCCGCGGGTCTCTACCAGACAAGTATTCACTCTCCAGAAGTATACATGACGGAGCACCTGCAGTGCCATCAAATACAAGAATTCCAACTCTGGCATAGTAGACTGGGACACCCTGGATCTGTTATGATGTATCGCATCATAAATAGCTCAAGGGGTATAAATTTGAAAAACCTGATGATCCTTCAAAAAGGTAATTTCTCATGTCAACCTGTTACAAGGGTAAACTAATAACGAGACCCTCTCCACTTAAAGTGGACTTGAAGTCTCCTAGCTTTCTGGAGAGAATCCACGGGGACATTTGTGGACCTATACACCCATTAAGTGATCCCTTCAGGTACTTTATGGTCCTGATAGATGCATCTACTAAGTGGTCACATGTGTGTCTAATGTCCACCCGTAACTTGGCATTTTCCAAGCTTTTAGCTCAGATAATCAAGTTGCGGGCCCACTTCCCCGATCACCAGATAAAGAAACTTCGTCTAGATAATGCGGGGGGGGGGGAGTTTACAGTTCAAGTTTTTCTAGACTATTTCCAAGCATCGGGCATTGAAGTTGAACATCTTGTAGCACTTGTTCACACCCAAAAATGGGTTAGCAGAATCTCTAATAAAGAGACTGCAATGGATTGCTCGTCCATTAATACTTAAATCACAGTTGCCGGTGAATGCATGGTGTCATGCAATATTGCATGCTGCATATTTAATAAAATACAGACCTTCTGGAGGTCAGTCATCTTCTCCTATGCAATTAGCACTTGGAGTACCACCAATTGTCTCACATTTGAGAATATTTGGTTGTGCAATATACGTCCCCATAGCACCACCACAAAGGACAAAGATGGGTCCACAACGTCGTATAGGCATTTATGTTGGGTTTGACACGCCCTCCATAATAAGATTCCTAGAACCCCTTACGGGAGACGTTTTCAAGGCATGTTTAGAAGACTGTGAATTTGATGAAACATCATTTCCAAGACTAGGCTTACAAACCAAGAAGCCTGAAGCTTCAGAGAGTATCTCTTGGGATACACAAAAATTAAGTCACTTTGATCCACCTACAAGCCAGCGTGAGGAGGATGTCCTGAAGATTCTCCATATCCAAAACACTGTCCATCTCTTACCGGACAAATTTACTGACAACCAGAAGATTGTCAGATCACACGTCCCTGATGTTAACACTCCAGCTAGGATTGACATACCGTAAAATGGATGCAACCCGCCTACAGCAGAGATGGTTGGACATCTTAAAAAGAGAGGACGACCACCGGGATCCAAGGATCAAGTCTCTCGAAAGAGTAGGACCCTTGGCAATGGTCAAAAAATACCACCACAGGATGCTACTATAAGCACTGCTCCCACATCTCTCCCAAACTCTCAAAGAGAGGAAAAACTGGGAGAAAATGAAGTTTCGATACATGATGTACGAACTGGCGAGTATTGGGAAAGAAAGAGCACCATTGTAGATGACACATTTGCGTGCAATATTGCCATCAATGTCGTGTACTGCGACGATGATATTGAACCACACTCTCTGACAAAATGTCAAAGCAGAGATGATTGGCCAAAGTGGAAAGCGGCAATAGGAGTGGAGTTGGACTCACTCACAAACGCAAGGTCTTCGGACCAATTGTCCAGACACCAAAAGGTGTAAATCTGTGGGTTATAAATGGGTATTTGTTAGAAAAAGAAATAAACAAAATGAGATCGTTCGCTACAAAGCAAGGCTTGTAGCGCAGGGTTTTACCCAACGTCCAGGGGTGGATTTTGACGCCATATAATCCCCGGTCATGGACGCGGTCACCTTCTGATTACTTATTGGATTACAGCTCAAAAATGTTTGGATATGCAGCTTATGGACGTCGTGACTGCATACCTATATGGCAATTTAGACCGAGACATCTTTATGAGATTGCCTGACAGTTATTCTTTTGCCTGCAGCACTAAAAGAGAGACAACATGACATCTACTCAGTGAAACTGCAAAGATCATTATATGCTCTGAAACAATCTGGAAGGATGTGGTATAATAGACTGAGTGAATTTCTTGCGAAGAAATGATTTGCAAATGACCATGTCTGTCCTTGCATATTTATTAGAGCAAAGGCAACATGATTTGTCATTATAGCCGTCTAAGTGAACGACTTGAACCTCATCAGATCTCCTGAAGAGATCACTGAGATTTCTAGAAGCTTGACGAAATTTTCGAGATGAAAGACCTCGGAAAGTCAAAATTCTGTTTATATCTTCAAATAGAGCATCTTAACGATGGGATCCTGTTACATCAGTCAACTTATACATCGAACTTACTGAAAAGGTTCCAAATGGATAAGTGACACCCCCTCAATACCCCTATGGTCGTGAGATTATTGGATGTACATAAAGACCCCTTCCGACCGCTGGAAGATGGGGAGGAAGTACTAGGCCCTGAAGTGCTTTATTTAAGTGCTATTGGTGCACTCCTTTACCTGGCAAACTGCACTCACCCTGACATAGCATTTGCAGTCAACTTACTAACCAGATATAGTGCTGCACCTACACAGCGGCACTAGGTCGAAGTAAAGCATCTTTTGCGCTTCCTCCAATGGTCCATAGACTTAGGTCTATTCTACAGGAAAGGGGCAACAACAGGTTCAGTTGGTTATGCTGATGCAGGTTACAGATCCGATCCTCATACAGAGAAGTCTCAAACCGGATACATGTTCACTTATGGCGGCACTGTTATATCTTGGAGATATGTGAAGCAGACCATGACGACCATCTCATCCACACATTTAGAACTTCTAGCGATCCATAAAGCAAGTAAAGAGAGTTTCTGGCTACGTTCTGTGATCCAGCACATTCTTACCTTTACCGACCTGAAGCCTGGCGTTCTTGAGCCTACTACAATCTATGAAGACAATGCAGCATGTATTACCCAGCTACAGAACGGTTACATCAAAGGCGACAAGACGAAGCATATCTCTCCCAAGTTCTTCTGGACGCATGACCTTCAGAAGCAAAAGCATATTGAGGTACAGACGATCCAATATTGTAATAACTTGGCAGATTTGCTTACCAAATCCCTGCCTACTAGTATCTTTGAGAAACTTGTAAGTGGGATTGGGATGAGTAGAGTGAGAAAATGTAAACTAGGTCAGGATGAGAGAACTATGAATGTATAGATACATAGGAGACTGATGTATAGATTCCTAGGAAATCTGCAAGCCTGAAGCTTGGTCAGATGAGGGGGAGTCAACCGTTGTGTTGTACTCTTTTCTCTTGGCTATTGGTTTTTCCCACAGGGTTTTCTATAGTCAAGTTTTTGACGAGGCAACCTCGTTGACTCTGGATCCTGAAGTATCCACCCCTATACACATCCCTAAAACAGGGGAAGTTATGGAGAAACTGTTCTTTATTTAACAAGGCAGGTGTCCTAACTTGGATCTTGAAGAATCCACCTCTTATTCCATGTTGGCTGGATAAGGGGAAGTGTTGTGAATAGGCACATTGGGCACATTGGGCACATTGGGCATCCACCCACCATTGAATGCTATATATATATGAGGGCAGTGGGATCCTAACCCCATACACCTTTTACCCTACGCTTTCCCTTCATAACATGAATTTAAATCTTCTGTTTGCAGACTGAATCCATCCGAACCCTTAGGGTGCGTTTGGTTTAGGGTAAAATAAAAGAAAGAAAACGAAAACGAAAACGAAAACGAAAGAAAAAGGAAAGTGAAAGAAAAACAATTTTGATGTTTGGTTGTTAGGAAAGTTAAATAACAAATTGCATTTGAAAAAAATAATTTTGAGTTAGTTTGGTGGCTTGCAAACTTTTCCTCTTCAAATAAGTCCCCAATTTAAATTTTTATGTCTTTCTCTCATTTTCCATAGGGGTTGGGAGAGAAAATTAGAAAGAAAATTGTAATGTATAATTTTCTCTCATTTTCTTTCCGTTTCCTTTTCATTTTGCTTTTCTTTCTAACCAAACAATGAAAAATAGTTTTCTTTCTAACTTTCTTTCCTTTTCTTTCCTTTTCCTTCAAACAAAACACACCGCCGTCCCAACTTTCTGGCCAAAGAACTTACTACTTCATACTCTTCTTCCATTCTCTTTGTCCCTCCCGCTCCACCTCATGGTGGTCATACTCTTCTTCCATTCTCTTTGTCCCTACCGCTCCACCTCATTGTGGCCATCGGGCCGAGCCGGCCTGTGGCCTGTTTAACCGGATGATCCGGTCTGGATAGGTGACTGGCCAATAGCGAGAACGGCCCATGGCCCGGACCAGGCCAGGCTTAATGTATTTTTTTAAAAAATAAATAAATATTCCAAGAAAAACTTAAAATTCTAATAAATTCTTGTTATGAATTATGATCTAGAAGAGAAACCCCTAGCTCTTTATTTATAGCAGGTGGAGGAGCGTATAGAGATAAGATACAATAGATACGGACTTATCTATAAGATAAGACGTGATCCTAACTAACTCATCAACATCCGTTCACAACACTCTCCCTTATCCAGCCATGGGTGTAGACTCTGCTCTTGAATACTCCAGGATTCTGAGTGTAGCAGGAGTCTCGCATGATGTAGAAACTTCAGGATCTGAGTTGATGAGGTTTGCCTCGTTAAAATCTTTAGCTATGAAAAACCCTGTGGGAAAAACCATAGGTAAGGAAAAAGAGTACAAACAATCTCTAACTACCCCTGATATGTACAAGCACTCAGGCTTTCAGATCTCTTAAGCGCATCATCCCAATTTTCTGTACAAACTTCCCAAAGGTAGCAGTAGGAAGGGCTTTAGTGAACAAGTCTGCCAGGTTGTAACATGATTGTACTTGTCTGACGTCGATCTCGCCATCTCTTTGTAGCTCATGCGTCCAGAAGAATTTAGGTGAAATATGCTTCGTTCTGTCGCCTTTGATGTAGCCACCTGATGTGTCCACATTTTCTACTATTTTTATACCATCATTTCATTGCATCTCATGCTATTTTCGCATCCAAATCCCATATTTTACTGCGATATTTCATTTCTGTCACGACCCGCTTCCCTAAAATGGAGGCGAGACGTGAAAAGGTCCGCACGGGAGTGGAGCTGTGAAGCCCCAAACCCGATAAGCGTCCACAATACATAAACAGGTCCCTGTAACCACAACAGAATAACAATAATAACACAAGGCGAGACTGAAATAAAATTCCACATCTCACAAATTGTCCAACATCAAAAATAAGTCCAACATCCAGAAAAGCCACCAGGCTAAAAGAAAAGAGTCTAAAGGCCCAGAACAAGGCCAACAAAAAGCAGCGACATAACAAAGTATAGGTGCTACGCACCGATAACAAAACAACTGTCTAAACAAGGTAAAGCACAACGAAGACACTAGGACTGGTCCCCAGTGTCCACGTACTCCCCGTCAAACACAAGCTCGGGCTCGGCGTCAGCAAACACCTCGTCCTCAACAAGGTACTCGGGCTCAGGATCTAACATGTGTCACCCAAAAGAGTAAAGGGGCACATGTCAGCAAGTCTAAAAGACTTGGGCAAGGAAACTGAAAGTAGGCAACTAGCAACCTAGCAGTTTAGTATGCATGACATGGCAGTTAAGTATGATGCAACAGTTTAAAAGAGAGGCAAGCATGCACAATGTAGCAAAAGCTACCAAATCACTAATCACTTATCATTTAACACTTATCACGTAACACTTATCACTTAACACTTATCACTTATCACTTATCACTTAGTGCATAGAGAGTCCACCTGCTGGCCAGCTCGTGGCTCAGTCCGCTTATCTCTATCACTATTAATCATTTATCACTGTTTATCACTTAGTGCATAGAGAGTCCACCTGCTGGCCAGCTCGTGGCTCAGTCCGCTTATCTCTATCACTATTAATCACTTGAACACTAGAGATTTCACCTGCTGGCCGGAGTGGCGGATCAGGCCACTCGGCTCAGTCCGCTTATCTCTTACCCCACCCATGTGTGTCGAGCGTTGGGGTTTCCAACTACAGGGCTCGCTTCTGGAACACGAGCCAGGAAAATAATAGCATTGTAGCGTGTGCTACACAATCACGACGACAATCAAAATGCAATGCTAGGAACAGATAATTGCGTACCGTTAATTGAATTCAAACGTGACAGGCAAGATGCAATGACATGAACATATTCGCGTACCGTTAATTGAAAGTAAACATGACATGGTAATTGTGCAACATGCTAAAAGTCGGAACTAGCTTCGTTGTCAAGCTAGTTCCCCAATTTGCGCCTAGGCGAGTATCATTTCGTCGCCTAGTCTCTTTTACGCCTACATTAAGCAATTGGCCTAAAACATGGCCTAAACCCTAAGTGGCAAGTTTCACTTGCCTAGCACCGGGGATTGACGATCACTTCGTCACACGGATGCTATCTACGGGGGAAATCGCTGTTTTGGGGGAGACAAACATCAAACACATGAAATTAATTAGGGTTTCACCAAAATTATCAATAAGTTATGAAAACAACGGTAGAACGATTTCTTACCGAGAGGAGACGGAAGAAACACTCCGAGGAACCCTAGGATCAGATCTGGAAGCAAATGGAGAAGTTTGGGGAAACTAGGGTTTTGGGGGATTTGGGGATTTTGATGGGTTTGGGTGAGATTTTGGGGAAGATGAGAGGTGGATGGAGTGAATGGTTGGATTGGATGATGATTCTAGGGCTTGGAATGGAGAAATGGAGCTTGGAGGAAGATGGGGGCTGAAGAGGGAAGTTTTTAGGGTTTTGGATCGTGTTGGAGAAGAAGAAGTAGTTTGGGTTGGGTATAAATAGGTTGAGCTGGCGGCTGCCCAGAAATTAGGGTTTTAACACTGGTTAGTCGGTCAAAGAGCAACCACTGACCGACTAGTTTGGCAACTAGTCGGTCGGTCGACCAACGCAGACCGACTAAGTGCAAACAGTAACTCCTGAACGAAAATAGGATTTTAGAGTTAGTCGGTCCATGAACAAGTACTGACCGACTAGTTTAGCATCTAGTCGGTCGATGAACGTTCTTAGACCGACTAAGAGTAAACAGTAGCTGATACAAAAATAAGATGATGAGTTAGTCGGTTCAAGAAGCATTGCTGACCGACTAGTTTGCAACCTAGTCGGTCAACCAACGTTCTTAGACCGACTAACGATAAACAGTAACTCCTGAGAAATTTAGAAAGCTAACTAGTCGGTCCAAGAAGGATTGCCGACCGACTGGATCGTCATCTAGTCGGTCGGTGCCCCTTCTTATACCGGCTAATGAGCACAGAAAAGTACCGATACGGAGCGCGGGGCCCCGGGATCGATTCCTAAGACTCCTAGGCTTGATCTAACAGTTAGATACGACCGTTATGAAGTCCATCACGAGTTACATACTTCTTAATCGACAATCCTAAGGAAGAAACGAGAAAATACGACGAATCGATCGAAAATGAAATCTATGGAGACGAAAACCACACAAGAGGAGAAAATCCACCAAAATACATATTATATTATATTAAATCCAGATTCATGAAAAGCAGTCGTTACATCCTCCCCAACTTAAGAAAAATTCCGTCCTCGGAATTTCCAAAAATTCACGAGTCCGGAAACAAAAGTGGGAAACGCTCTCGCATCTCATCCTCATTCTCCCAAGTAGAATCTCCAGGTGAACCGTGTCGCCACATCACCCTCACAAGATTGACAATCTTGTTCCGAAGCGATTTTTGACGCCTGTCCAGAATCTGCACTGGATGCTGGTCATACGTCATATCGGGGCGAACGGTAATCTCCGAAAAATCCACCGCATGAGACGGATCGCTAATGTATCGACGAAGCTGTGACACATGGAAAACATTGTGAACTCCTTCCAAATATGGCGGCAAGGCCAAGCGGTAAGCTACCTCGCCAACCCTCTCCAAAACATCAAACGGTCCAATGTATCGCGGGCTCAACTTCCCACGCTTCCCAAAACGAATCACACCACGATTCGGGGAAATCTTCAAGAACACATGGTCGCCCGGCTGAAACTCCAAAGGACGACGTTTAGCATCCGCCCAATGCTTAAAACGGTCCTGAGCAATTCTCAACCTCTCCCGAATATTCCTGACGATCTCCATGGCCTCCACGATCATCTCAGGTCCCAACAACTCCCGATCACCAACGTCATCCCAACTCAATGGCGATCGACATTTCCTCCCATAAAGAGCGGCGAAAGGCGCCATGCCAATACTCGCCTGGAAGCTGTTGTTGTAAGAGAACTCCACCAAATGCAGATGGTCCTCCCACGAACCCTTGAAATCCAACATGCACGCCCTCAGCATGTCTTCCAAAATCTGAATCGTCCTCTCGGACTGGCCATCCGTCTGCGGATGGTACGCCGTGCTGAAACTCAGACGCGTACCCAAGCTCTTCTGCAAACTCTGCCAGAACTGAGATGTGAACCTCGTGTCTCTGTCAGACACGATACTCACGGGGACTCCGTGAAGTCGCACAACCTCCTGCACGATTCACGTTACATCACTATCTAAACTAGGAAAAGGAAATAAAACGGAGAGTAAAAGAATTTTACCTCCATATATCTCCTCGCTAGCGCCTCAGTGGACTGTCCCACTCGGAACGGAATAAAGTGAGCAGATTTGGTCAATCGATCTACGATCACCCAAATCGCGTCATTCTGCTTCGGACTCCGAGGTAGTCCAGTCACGAAATCCATAGTGATGTGTTGCCACTTCCACTCCGGAATCGGAAGCGGTTGTAGTAACCCGGCCGTACGCTGATGCTCCGCCTTCACTTGCTGGCAAACCAAGCACTTGGCTACACTCCGAGCCACGCTCCTCTTCATACCATACCACCAATAATTCAGACGAAGATCCTGGTACATCTTGGTGCCACCAGGATGCACAGAATACGGCGAACTGTGTGCCTCCACCATCAACTCCTCTCTGATATCCCCAGCAGGCACACACAACCTGGCTCCAAACCTCAGCGAGCCATCCTCATGAATCAAAAAGTCAGTCCGCAGACCGGCTTCCACCTGCTCCCGAATCTTCACCAGCTTCGGATCCTCAGCCTGGCCAGCCTTAATCCGATCCACGATCGTCGACTGTACCTGCATGTACATCAACGAAGAAGCCTCCCCAGGAAGAACAATCTCCACACCAGACTCGTAAAAATCCTGATGCAATCTCCACTGCAAGGTCAAAATCATCACCGCTGGAAGCCTACTCAAAGCATCTGGAACCACATTCACCTTGCCAGGGTGATACTGCAAATCAATCTCATAATCCGCCATAAGCTCCAACCATCGACGCTGTCGCATGTTGAGCTCCATCTGAGTGAAAATGTACTTCAAGATTTCGTGATCGGTGAAAATCTTCACTTTCTCACTCAGCAAGAAGTGCCTCCAAATCTTAAGAGCAAACACAACGGCAGCCAACTCCAAATCATGCGTCGGATAATTCTTCTCATGAACCTTAAGCTGACGTGACGCATACGCCACAACATGCCCGTGCTGATGCAACACACAACCGAGACCCTTGCCAGAAGCATCGCAAAAGATCTCAAATCCACCGCTGCGATCAGGCACACCAAGAATAGGGGCACTCGTCAACCTCTCCTTCAGAACACCAAAAGCACCCTCACAATCACCCGACCAAACGAAAGCAACATCCTTCCGCGTCAACCTGGTCATCGGCTCAGCAATACTAGAAAAGTCCTTAATGAATCGCCGATAATAACCGGCAAGTCCAAGGAAACTCCGAACCTCAGATGCTGACGATGGAACAGGCCACTCCCTGATGGCCCTAATCTTCTCGGGATCCACTGAAATACCATCTCCAGTCACCACATGCCCCAGAAAAGCAACTCGATCCAGCCAAAACTCGCACTTCGAAAACTTAGCATACAAACGATGCTTCCTCAAGATTTCCAATACCGTCCTCAAGTGCGATGCATGCTCTTCCTCCGACTTCGAATAGATCAGAATGTCGTCAATAAAGATAACGACAAACTTATCCAAAAAGTCGTAGAAAATCAGGTTCATCAGATTCATGAAAACTGCGGGCGCGTTAGTTACACCGAAAGGCATAACCACAAACTCATAGTGTCCATACTTCGTCCTGAACGCTGTCTTCGGAACATCATCCCTCTTCACCCTCAACTGATGGTAACCACTCCTCAAATCCAATTTAGAAAACACCCTCGAACCTCCAAGCTGATCAAACATATCATTGATGCGAGGCAACGGGTATTTATTCTTAATGGTTACCGCATTCAATCCCCGATAGTCCACGCACATGCGACGCGAACCATCCTTCTTCTTAACCAGCAACACCGGTGCTCCCCACGGAGACACACTAGGATTAATATAACCCTTCAGCAACAGCTCATCCAACTGCTTCCGCAACTCTTCCAACTCTGCAGGTGCCATACGATACGGCGCCTTCGAAATCGGCTGCGCACCTGGAACAAGATCGATAGAAAATTCCAGAGCTCGATCAGGCGGCAGACCAGACATTTCCTCGGGGAAGACGTCGCCAAAATCTCGCACCACAGCTGGCCATTCCAGCTCCATCTGCATAGCCACAGCCTCCACCGGCCTGGCCTGAAATCTGACAGGACCAAGCGAACTGCTACCACGACTGAACTCAAATACTGGATGTCCGGGAATCTCGAACACCACCTTCTTCCTCCGACAGTCGATCGTAGCATAGAAGCTCGCAAGCCAGTCCATCCCAAGAACTGCATCATAGTTGATGATGTCGTGGACAATGAAATCCGCAAAAAGCTCATGTCCACAGACCACCAACGAGCAAGAATTGCAACCACGATGCACCGAGACCACACCATTCCCTGTAACGATATTCCAACTCTTGGGGAGAGGGGACGTCGACAAGGAATGCCTCTCCACGAAGCTCCGAGAAATAATGCACATCGATGCACCAGAGTCAAAGAGGACTCGTGCAGGAAATGTGCAAACCAAAATCACACCTAACAATCAATTAACAATCAAAACCTAGTCTAGCAAACAAACATGTTCCAGCAAACAACATAATCTAACAATCAAACCAGCTAGGAAAGTAACAGCTAGATTGAGGATTACCTGTGATAACCTCATCCACAGCCTCGCTCTCCGCAGCGGTCATCAGAAAAGCCTGCCTCCTCGGTGGAACAGCCTGCCGAAAAGCCTGTCCCTGTGGAACAAGAGGTGCTCCACGACCGGCGGGAACAGGAGCCATCTGCTGCAACGGCTGTGCTGCAACAGGTGCCCTCCAAGGCTGCTTCAACCTCGGGCACTCCCTGATGGCATGGGAGGGATCTCCACAAGCAATACATTGCCCCAAGAACTTCCTACACGACTCCTTAACATGGCCCTCCCTGCCACATAATGGCAAGTCCTCCGAACGGGCCCTCATGGCCTCTTAAACTGAGCAGACTGAGTAGGCCTGAATCCATGTCTAACCACAGCCCTCGCCTGTTCCACAGGCCTCTTCCCAGCACCAACAATAGATCCCCTCCTCTGGTTCACGAGCAGCTCCTGCCTCTTGGCAGCGACCAGAACCTTCTGATAAGACTCCCGGTCAGAAGAGGTCACAAAACTCTGGAGCTCCGAAGCAAGCCCCTGCAGGAACCTCTGAGCTCTCTCCTCAGCGTCCTGCACCATCTTTGGTGCAAACCGACTTAGCCTCATGAACTCC